>CM029387.1:9659466-9931966 GCA_017165825.1 Hepsetus odoe
ATATTGCAGCCTTTGATGATATAAGTATTGTAGAGACCAGTTATGCAATATTGATTTATAAGCCACATATTTTGCACAACTGTAATATATTTAATATTAATATATTTCATATTTATATTTTCTTTTCCTCCTTAGCTTTGCTTTAGTTCTCCAGGCAAAGTGTTTAAAAACGCCTTCTAAGGACTGGGCTGAAAGATTTAAGTAATCTACACATCAGACTCAAGTGCTTTCCTGATTTTTTTTTTTTTTTTTTGGTCTTTTTTTGTACATGGAAATATCTGATATTTGCAGTAGTCAACACACCAACACAGCCCTAAATACAAGATTTTCTACATAAGAATTCCAAAAAGAATGAGTTTATCTAAGAATCACCTAGCAAATTCACACAAAAGCAGTAGTTTGATAATAACTGATGTTCTGTGTTGCAGTATCGGTCCATGTCCACTGCTCGTGGACCTTCACTACTTTAAGAGTGTGTCAGTCTCAAAAACAACATAAAAATGAATATGCAATATGCATTTTTATAAAATAGGCCCACAACTGTCATAAACTCTGTTCTAAAACGAGAACCGAATATATATGTGAAGTTTGATCATTTATTTAAACTTTTATTTTTATACACTCAAGCAGCCAGAATGTTTTTTTTCCCAGGTCTCTTCCAAATTTAGTTTTTATCACTTCTATCCACTAGCTAGTATCTCCCCAATCCACCCATACCACCAAGACTGGGAGGGTGAAGGTTGATCCTTTTCTACCTATTCAAGCTATTTAAGCAGCACCTGGCTGATTAAAACCTCTAAACAATCTTCACCGTGGAGCCAGCAAGAAAAAGCGAGAGTTTAATTTAAAAGCTCGAGGCCAAACAGAACAATGTAGGTCTACCCGTGTCGCACATGAACAACTGAATTATGCTTTTGCCAAATTGGTCAGTGCTAGGTGGCTGCTGTGTATGATTTGCATAAAGTTGATACTCCACTTTTCTGCCCACGCCGTCTTGCTATCCACCAGTTTCTCACACATTCTTATTTCTGCCCATTGAAAATGAATGGAAGCAAAATATGGGATAACCGGTTTGCTTATAAAAAGGGTAAGACGTTAAATATGTTCAAAGTTTCAAGTATACCATACTATAGAAAATATTTTCTCTTGTGTGAGTACCGTTCTTTTTTGGAAGGGCTTTGAAAACAGGCATAAAAAGAAGGAAATGGTTCTTTTCTGTTGCTGAAAATTAAGCATAATAGGTCAAAAATAACAATGTCTTGCTTTTTGCTTGTGCAAATGCAGCACATCCTGTACAGGTGGGCTTTTAACCTTCATCGGCACAGCAGTCCATTGAATGAAGGTGTGAAGATGAATAAGCCATAAACTGACTGGCTGGCTTCCTGCTTGTGGGCAGCTTTTAGCTAATCCTCAGCTTTCAGTCGCTGCAGAGTACACATGCACTTGGAGACAAAAACGGTGCTCTGCCAATCAAAAATTCCACACTTTGTAAGGAAAATTAATTAATCCAATCAAAGAAGTTGTTCACAAGCCGGTAAACACGTCTCTCAGCTTATGCTTTTGCCGCATTACTATAAGTTTACCCATAGACTTTGTATCTTAGCCAGTGAAATAAACGTGAGGAATTAATTAAGAAAGTTTTGAGAATTAATTAGAAAAGCTCAAATGGAATTCATTAATTTTGCTTCCGAACAGGCTTCATTTGACTGAAAGTGCAGCCCAATTTATATTTCTTATTTCGGCACTGACTGAAGTACAGGTTGTTTTGCTAAGAGGCAAACTCAGGAAGTGCACATCCAATCTATTTTCACACATTAATAGGCATATAGTCAGCCAGAGCGCTGTAATAGGAATGGAAATTCTGAATACAGAAGTGTGGGATTCAGTTAAAGCACTCTGTAATTTCACAAGAAAGGGTTTTAATTTCACATCTTTGACTTGTCACAATTTGAACGAGTGTATGCTGTAGGGAAGACTGAGCCACACCTTTACACTTTTGCAGTTGTGACTTTTGCCAGTGAAATTGGGGTAGGTTGATACATTTATTTTGCTCAATACAAAACAATGTTGTTTGAATCGATATTTCCAGTATAAATTGAATAAAGATACAGTGAAGGAATTCAAGTAATCAGACATATGTTGTGTTTTAATATGCTTCCAGTTTAACACATTATCTTTGGATGTTTAAATAAAATTTAAAAAAAAAAGGTATTCATAAACATAAGAAAGATGTGTGAAATTAATAGGGGAAAAAATGTATTCAGTCACCACAAATTAATAACTGTAACAGGACAGCCAATCCGTTGCTGGCAAGATCAGCTTTGAGGCGTCTGGAGTAAGAAGTAATTAACTTTTTGCAGCTCTGTGGTTCAATTATTGGCCCATTCTTCTTGGCAAACTGTCTTCAATTCCCCAAGGTTAGCAGGGACCCTTAGACGGGCTTGCAATCTCAAAAACCTTCATTTTTTCAATACCATTCAAACCTAGGACTTTGTGTGCTGTAGGTTCACTCTATAATATATATATATATATATATATATATAACACCAAGACACACAGGAAAAAAAACTTACATCATGGCCATGCCATGCAGAAAGGTTAACCTCTTCTATCCAAACTAGGCTTATCTCAGCTTCCCATTCTACGTGTTTAGCTGTTAATATATTACATGAAACTAATTCCACTTGACTTTGAGTAGACTAAGAACTTAACTCACCCATCTCGCCCCATAGTCCTACCAGATGAACCAGTCCTTCCTCTGCTTCTCCATTATTGTGTAAGCAGCTGGATGGTGTACTGGTTAGACAAGTGAACATAGCAAGTGTACAGTCATTCCTCAGAGATCAAGATCTGCAGATTTTATCAAGGAAATTTAATCCCTTGCCTGATTTCCATTTTTAACTTTAGCTGCTGCAGCGTACTTTCCGAAATGATGTAGAAATGGTGATTGGAAGCCTGCCCATGAGCCTTCTTTGCCATTAAATGCCTAGTTTTTATAGCATCTAATCTCATTTTCATAATTAAAATTCTGATCATTCTCATTATGAATAATCTGTTTTCCTGTAGCATGAACATATTTTTCCTGGATGTCCTTAAGACATTTATGTGGTTTTATACTACCAAAGTCCCAATTTTTCAAATGCTCTTTATCCATTAGAAACAGGCTGTTTTTTGTCAAGACACCTTAAAGACTGATGTATGTAAATGACTTCTGGTCTAATTGGCTGCCCTTTATTGTGCCTTTTTCTAAAAGCAGTCTGGATCGAAAGACTGAATAGGCAAGGCTAAACTGCTCTAGGCAGATAAGGCCAATACATGCATAAATTGTTTTCTGAGACACCTGAAAAATCAGAATGGCCTGTAATTGTTTTATATATGAACTGTGTGAACTTGGAAGTTTTTCATGATTTTCTTTTGTCTTTTAATAAAGATCAGGGGCAATCAAATTCAAACTGAAACATTTCCCCCTTACTATAAATGTAATTGATCAGCCATGATGTTCAACATTTGTGATGTTAAAGTAACTAAACATTTGGTTTAAATAATTTTAAACAAACTTGCTAACTGTGTACATTTGTATATCTAAAAATGATGGGAGATGATTTGTTGCACAGCTAAAAACAGCCATGCCTACCAGCCTGATGGTTAGATGGAGCTAAGCTAATATATACCATATATATATTATCTTAGCTATAAGATAATATATGGTAGAATGTTTGCATTAATTCATTTTTGTGACATCATGAAAAAACACAATAGCCGTAATGTTTTCATAAATTAACTGTATGAAGTTTGGGTGTTTTCCATGATACTGGCCCTTTAAAATATCATTATCTACTTTTGTCCCTTTATATTTGCATGTTTGCATGAATTTTTACTATATTTACTATAAATTTAGTTGCTTAGCCATAAATTGTATGATGTCCATAATTGTATAGACAGCACTTAGAGGCTAATCCAACCAACTATTAAAGGAAGCTTACAACTCATTATCTTGCATCACATACTAGCTAGCACATTAAGTAATTTCAGATAGACTTGTTCCTCTTTACAAACTTTTAAATCCCAAAAATATGGGGGGAAAAAATTTGTGGCATAGTTATAAACAGCAATGAGGCCTGATTTTTATCATACTTTTTTCCAGTTTGTCATACGATGGCAGAAAGCACATAAACAAGATTGTGAAGCATATGTGTGATTTAAGGCATGTAAGCCCTCACAGTATAAGCATCCTTTTTTTTTTATTTATTTTTTTTACTTTTGTTAAGTAGCACCAGTACAAAACTAATTTCAGACACCAAACTTGTAAGATTGACTTAATATAATTGTGTAAATTCTTAACAAATTATTCCTTCAGTACTCCTGATCTGTGTTTCTGTGCTCTCCGTTGCAGGGAGGATGTGTTGTTATGGGTGTTAGCAGTTTTGCTGGTGCTTTTCTGCAGTGTGGATGTTTGGTACTACCTGCGTATTGTGGCCCTGCTAATCCGGGCCTGGTGGCTCTCCCCTGTGTTTGATGTGACAGGGGAGCAGACTCTGGATGGCCGTGTCCTTCTCCATGACATCGATATGTGTCACATGAATAATGCCCGCTACCTACGTGAGTGTGACTTTGCACGCATCTCATTGTATGCCCGTAATGGGGTGTTTAAGACCATGAGGGCTCTTGGTGCCACTGCAGTGGTTGCAGCGACAACGATCCGTTACAGACGGCCCCTGTGCATCGGCGAAGCATTTCAGTTACGCAGCCGGATCATCACCTGGGATGAGAAGGCGTTCTATCTAGAACAGCGCTTTGTGTCCTGTAAGGACGGCATGGTTGCAGCAATCATGCTCTGCAAACAGAGCATTCTGAGGAGCAGCCCTGATAAAATTCTACAGCACCTCTGCCAGAGAAAGGTGAGTGACGAATGGAGAGTAAAAGTTTGGAACTTATTTAATCAAGTGAATTTACTGATAAACCAACGCTTGTCTAAAGAGGGGTCTCACAGGGCAACACCTAGGACAGGTCACCAGTCTATCACAGGGCAGACACACACTCACACTTACAGGCAGTTTAACATCTCCAATGCACCTGATGTTCATGTGTGGATGATGTGATGATGGGAGCCATTGCACCACCACAACAAAACAGGCATGGACTCTACCAACCTCTGAAGGTTTGCTGGTATCTGGTACCAAGACATTGGCGGCAGATCCTTTAAGTTTTGTACACATGAGGAGGAGCCTTCAAAAATGGGATTAAGTTGTCAGACTGACATCTGAGGAATTTGGAGGACAAGTTAATACTTATGTCATGTCCTTCCAACCATTCTTAAATATTTTTTGCACGTTATAGTAACTCTGTCACAAGGGATGCACAATGTATTACTCTGTGCCGATCCCAAGCCTGGGTCAATGGGGAGGGTTGCAGGAGCATCCGGTGTTAAAGATTTACCAGATCCATATGCGAACAACGATAGAGGTGAAACCTAACAGGAGCAGCCAAAAGAAAAAAAAGAAGGAGTTGCAGAAGTCTAATTTGTGATGCTCTCTATGTTGCATCCCCACATCTACACAAGCTCCATGGTCTATAGTCTAGTTTTGACACTCACATGCCCATTGAAGGGATCTGCATGGGCTCTCACCTGTCTGCAGCTACACAAACCCATATAAAACAAACTGGGATGCAATGTGTGTATATAGCAAGTAAAAATTATAAACCAATAATTGGCAGGATGTTTGAAGGTGGCCAAAATAAGGCTTAAAAAATGACAGTGGGATTCAGCTGCAATAATGAACCTGAAGAAATTAACCTCCTTTTTGAAGACTATGCTGAATATCCGATCAAAAGATGAACTATTGTGAGATAAATATGCATCTCTAAGATAAAGCAGTCCTTGTGGCGTATTGGGCAGTGTCTGTTTATGACCCCTTAACCCCCTAACTCCCACCTTGCTTTCAGAAAATGACACAGTATAATGAATTAGAACTAAAATATTAATAGAAAACATGCATTGATTCTGTATCATCTAATGCAGCATTAATTATGAATGAGTTTTCAGCAGCCCCCAAACCTGCAATGAATAGGTGGACTCATGCATTTATGCTGCTTTGATCCATATTGCTAACATCTTTTCATTTATTTTTCAGGTTGAAGTTCCTGAGTTTCCTGAAGAGCTGCAGCACTGGATCAACTTTATGACTGCCAGCAGTCAGGCTCTCAAGGCTGAGGGTGGAGTGGAAGACAGGAAGAGCAAGTGAGGATAGGAATGAGCCTGCTAACTTTATGGGACACTAATGTATGTGGTTACTTGACGGAGATTAGAGGAGACACAATGCATCAGTCTTCACACTGCCTGAGAATAAATAGTAGCTTAGTTTACAGTCATTATATTAAATGGCCAGAACAAGAGTGTTGCAGGATGAGTTTATACTGCATGTCCCATAGCTCATTACTCATGTCTATAGTACCTGCCATCTGGATCTCAAACATTATATAATTCTTTGTTCCTTCTATCACAATTTCAGGTACTTGTCTTTTTTTTCCATCCACATTCAGTGAATACACAATATTCGCATCTCACATCTCAGTGAATATTCGCATCCCTTTTAAATGAATGTATTGTTTTGTATGAAGTGCTGAAGATGTTTTTTGGTAATACTCTGGAACCAGGCAGTTATGACAACTGGACTGAGGTGGATAAAATAAATAATAAAATGTCACTCTTTATTCCTGGTTTTTCAAGGAACCACTCTGTTGGTCAGTAAAGAAATAGGATGATTTCACACAGCTCAAGGACAGTCTGTGGCTGAGATATCAAACACTTGTGAGGTTGACATCACTTTTGCTCTTAAGCTGATGGAGCACCAAATGAAAGAAATCTTACTTCTGTTTTGACTGTCCACATTTATACAGTCCTTACCATATCCACACCATTTGTAGTCTGATTGTGGTAATATCCATTCATTACTTATTTTCATTCCTCTTCAGGAAAGATATACAAGTCAGTATTCTTCTGATTGACCTAGGGTTGCATTCCCTCTTGCAGCCATGTCTAGGGAAGTTGGCCTTATAATTCTTAATAATATATAAAGCTGTGGTCACAGGAATATCAATCCGCTTGGAGATGTTCTTTTAGCCTTTACCTTTAACATGGTTTTATATATATATTATTTATAAATTATTTTATTTATTTATTTTTGAGGTCCTTAGGCAACTCTCATTTGCTTTCCCTGGTCAGTGTGTTCAATGTGGTGCACACGATGTTACCAAACTACACCATGACAAGTGTTCTCCATTAAAATAGGAACTAATTGCAAAGAGATTGAATAAACCACCTGCACTACTAATAATAGGTAAACTAACTTAAAGGTACCAACATATCTGTCCAGGCTGTTTTATAATATCTTTAAACAAGACACTATTATTTTTAATTTAACACCTTTCCAAAAGCAATAAAGCTTTGTTAAACAAGCTGTAGTGGTACCAAATAATTAGCTAAATGTATGTGTGTGTATATACATATCAATATATCCATATGTGTATATCTCACACAATAAATGTACTCTAAAGTACTACAGCTGCAAACTTACTTTTTTAGTTTTTTGCTAATCTTTTCAGAGAGCGCTAATAATTAAGAAGCTGACTGTACATGATCTACACTGGAATTTACAATGGATGGTAGATTTTTGGCAGTGAATTCAGGGAGACAAGCTTATTGCTGAGAATCCAACCACCACTGCCAGAATGGCTGGCAGGCTAGTGCACCATTTGCCTAATAGAGAGTGATGGAGTTTGTGTGTGTGTTCTTGGATGCACCTGATCTTATCTTTCAGCTTCAGAACCCAAGCACGGAAGTAACCTGCATTTTTAAAATACTCAGAAATGTTTTCACTCTGACCGGTGTCTCGTTTACTGCCGAATCATTTGTGTGAAAAGTGTATGGGTTTTAGGCATTAGATTACCCCACTAATTACACTCTAGTGAATGTGCAGAACATCTTTAACTGGTGCCTTTTTTTATTTTAATAAAGTTTCTGGTCACACTTGATTGCTAATGATACACTATTGATGATCTGCAGATACAGACCTGTAGATACTTCTCTAAAACTGAAATATCAACCGCATGAGACCTTGGGTTAGAGTTAAATTCAGCAGGATTTTTAGATTCATCTTGCATTTAACAGATATGTTAGTTAACAAAAAGCTGAGCATCTACAAAGCATCTACTGTGGACCTTCTAAATAAAGTGCTGCCAAGTTTCTTTCAGGAATGCAAGTCCATGGTAAGATCCTTAGACAAATTGAGTTTTCTTGGCTATAAATGACTACAAATGAGATTTTAAGAGTAGTTGAATGCTAATTCTGGGAATCTGGAGCGCTGACTAAAGGCTGCTTGTTGATATCTGCAGTCACTCACACTCCTTTACGCAGCCTAAATTTCTAAGGAAGAGATTTAGCAAGTAAATCTTAAGGTTAGAATTCACAGTTTTCAATGTGACATGAAAAGTATCAGCATGTCTTTGATATCTAAGGCTGTGTTTCGACTAGTCTGAGTGATAAGAGCTGTCTAGCCAAGCCTTTTTTAAAGGCATGCATTGTAGATATGTAGATGCAGACTGTCTTTTGACTGGTAATACCTTTTTTCCCATATTTCACTTTTTTTTCACTTTCATCTAAGAGGATCTTGAGGAGCTGGAAATATTAATTGGAATTAGTCTTATCAGAACTAGAAAGGAGATTCAGAAGGGGATTGGCCCTGGGTTGAGATAAGACTGTCCATGATTTAAATATAAATGGTCAAAACTAGTTTAGTGTTTAATTTGGTGCTTCCTGCAAAGTAATGGCATAAGTAATGTCAAGCTTGCACCATCGCCTCTGTTAACCTAAAGTTGCTACATTCGTGCCACAGAAATAAAGCGAGTCATAGGGTTTGACTGAAAGCACAAATTATTTAAAACAGCATTTTCTCTGTGATACCCCGATGGGGTGTTTATCACTTTTTTAATTTGATCGTTTATATATGTAGCAATTTATATAGAGAGTTATGTGTTTTGTGTATTTCATAGTCTTTTTTTATTATGTTTTTTTGTTTTGTTTTTTTTTACTTTCCTTGGGGTTCCCAGCACCCCACATGGTTCTAGGATAAGTATCCTAATACTTAGGGACTTAGGGTAAGTAGTTTATATATATATATATATATATATATATATATATAGATAGATATATATATATATATATAGATAGATAGATAGATAGATAGATAGATAGATGGATAGATGGATGGATGCGAATACGAAGTTTCATTTTAAATGACTTGGGCAGCAGTGGCCTAGTAGTTAGGACTTGAGCAATGTACCGTCCCCATCACTGCTCCCCGGGTGCCTTCAATAGCTGTATTCACAATGACAAGTTGTCACTTTCACTTCACTTGTTTATAAAGAAATGTAACATATTGCAGCCTCTTTTGGACTTTATAATGATGGGATGATGTTTAATCCGTAATAAGTATTTATTTTAGTTTAGTTTATTGACACATTATCACAGGTTCATAAAGGCATCATTAAAAGCACTTTTGTTTTAAAAAGGTAAAACATTACCATCAGCTACGCTGTACTGAACAATATGAAGCCTCTGATGAGTGAAAAGCTCAGAGAAGCACTGCTGACAGAATGGGAGGCTCTGGATCAGGTGCACAGGAGCACCATGGGCCAGTGCCAGACATCAGAGCAGGGAACGGCCTTCTCCGCAGATGGAGCTCCCTCCGTACCTCCGGGATGACCTGAGCGGTGTTTCCATCCAGAGTTAGTCCAGCACCGCTCTCAGACCTCCGGGACGTGCTGACCGCAGTGTATAACAAAGTGCAGCAAAAGAGGGCAGCGCCTATTTTAATACCCCTGATTTCAGAAAAAATGGAATAAATAAATGTGGACCTACAGAATTTTTAGCATCCATTTTATTTTCTAGTGTAAATGAAGGTTGAATAAAATTTAAACACAGGATTTTGTCATTTTCTTTTTTTTTAGCTGAGACAGCCCACGTGACCGATGCCCACCAATCCGGGCGCACACGGAAGCGCCTTCGCTCTGCAGCCGGTGTGTGTAAGTACTGTGTGTGAACATGCTGTTATTTAAATGCTGTAGATCAGAACAAGCCTCACTTTCTCAAATACACACATCCAGGCCTGATCACCGCGATCAGCGGCCTGTTTCTCATCCACACCCGCCGCGCGTCTCCGTCCGGTAGGCGCTGTTCTCATGGAGAGGCAGAGCTAGCTAGCCTGCTGTCCCCGCAGACAGACAGACAGACAGACACACACACAGACAGACAGCGAGAGAGAGAGAGAGAGAGAGAGAGAGAGAGAGAGAGAGAGTGTGTGTGTGTGTGTGTGTGTGTGTGTGTGTGTGTGTGTGTGTGTGTGTGTGTGTGTGTGTGTGTGTGTGTGTGTGTTAGTGTGTGTGTTAGAGAGAGACAGGAGTGTTAGAGAGAGACAGGAGTGTTAGAGAGAGACAGAGAGACAGGAGTGTTAGAGAGAGACAGGAGTGTTAGAGAGAGACAGAGAGACAGGAGTGTTAGAGGGAGACAGGAGTGTTAGAGGGAGACAGGAGTGTTAGAGAGAGACAGGAGTGTTAGAGAGAGACAGAGAGACAGGAGTGTTAGAGGGAGACAGGAGTGTTAGAGGGAGACAGGAGTGTAAGAGAGAGACAGGAGTGTTAGAGGGAGAATGCCAGCTTTCTACAGCCACGCCACATTCTATCCTCCAGGATATTCGCTCATCTTGTTAACATCTTTTCTTTGTTAACAGCCAAATTATTATTATTATTATTATTATTATTATTATACTTGTTATTATTGTTGTTGGTGTTGTTGATGTTATTGACATCATACTCAGGCAGACCCATTCATGTCCAACAGAAAAATGTAGAATTGTAAAGAATTTTTTTCTGATTTGTTTACAGACATAGTTATCCCTTGGATGAAACCCATCCTGTTTGAATGTTATGACTGCATGTTGTTTTCAATCTGGATTTTCTTGGTTTTGTTAAAAAAATTAAATAAAACCTTGTGGCCGAAGGACTAGATTGCATGTGACAAGTGATTAAAAACTCATATTGTAGTCATATGATTTAGGTGATAGGAAATGTATGTATCACAATGTATCAAATTTGTGCTCAGCTAACCTGTGTGTGTTTCTCCCACCTGATCCTGACCCTGATTCTAGAGACAAAATGCTGTGGGTCCTGTCAGCCTTGCTGGGACTGTTTGGCAGCTTTGACGTGTGGTACTTCTTGAGGGGGGCGTGGGTGATAATCAGATCTGCGCTCCAGGAGCCGGTGCGAGACATACTGGCCGAGCAGGTGATCCAGTGTCGAGTGCTTCCTCAGGACCTGGACTTCATGGGCCACATGAACAACGCTCGGTACCTGAGGGAATGCGACATGGGCAGGCTTGCCTTCTACATGCGCAACGGGATCTTCAAGACTGCCCATGCGCTGAAGGCCACAATGGTCATTGGGGCGTCAACCATTCGTTACCGCCGCTCACTGGCATTCGGGGAGGCCTTTGAACTGCGCAGCCGCATTGTCGCCTGGGATGAAAAGTCCTTCTATGTAGAGCAGCGCTTTGTGTCCAAATTGGACGGCTTCATCTCAGCAGTTATGCTGTGCAGACAGAATGTCCTTCGTAGCTCCCCAGACAAGATTTTAGAGCTCCTCTGTAAGAGAAAGGTAAGGTCAGCTTGGCTCCTGCCAGGTGAGGTGCATACATTGTGTTGACAGGTTGAGTTGGTGGAAGCATGTATGAGTTGCATTTTGAAACATCAATTTCAAACCATTTTAACTGATAAAGTGTCATGAAACTCAACTGAGAGTATGCGTTTGGCCCTGAATGTTTATTTTAAGGTGCTCATCCTGGCCCATCGTTTATTTTAAGGTGCTCATCTTTGTTGCAGGTGGAATGCCCTGATATCCCAGAGGACCTTCAGCAGTGGATCAAGTTCATCTCGGCTAGCAGTCAGGCACTGAGAGCGGAGAGTGGACTGGAAGAGAAAACCAAGTGATTTTAGATAGCGAACATATTCTGTTTATCTGACCACATTCCCCTCTTTCCCCTAGTTCTTATTTATGTGATAGGAGTTATCTTTAAAAGGTAAGGGCATTTAATCATGAAAAAGGCATTTCTACTTCTGAATGTGTTCGCACAGATGTGTGAAAAGTGTGGGGTCCTGCATATTTAAAACCAATTGTGTGTAGTAGAGCAAACATTATTGGACTATATAGAAATATGGTATGTTAAAGCACTTTCGGTTCTTTGCATCCGGCTTGATCATCATCATCATCTCTTTTGCTGTAATTGATGTCGACAGAACACAAAGTATTCCGTTAGTTAAAAAGGGAAAATCAGTATGAAGACGTTCATTGAAAGAATGGCTAACGAGGTATGTATGGGGACTTAATGGACATCCACCAAATACATAAATGAGTATGTATTCTGTACGTATATCTGACCAAGTAAAAAGTGTAACCGAACAACTTTATCCTGAACTTGAAAATAGCTTTATTTGAATTGTGCACTGACTACTGATGATATGTTTTTGGCTTGAAATTGAAAAATGTAACTATGCTCCTGCTGTGTGCTCATCTATGTTTGTGAATTTGAATCTTCCTACAAGGAACTGCTTGTTATTTATATGGAGAACATGTTGGTTTATTTTATTTAAAATATTTAAGGTAATGCACTGAAATGCAGTTTGTACACAAGAAGTATTCGCATGTTTTATTTAACATACGTTAAGCTACGAACAAGATCTGCATTTTGAAATAAAGTCATTTAATAAAGAAGTGTGTGAAGGCTTACATTTAACAGCATGTAATGCATAGTCCTTTACTAAAGAACTAGTATGGCCACTATAAGGTGAAAAATTGTCATTGTGAAACAGCACACCTATGTTTTTAGCCCATACACATCAGCAGAAGGGGGCAGAAATATCCAGCACCCAGGGAACACTGATGGGTACACTATTCCAGGGCAACTCACTGGTCTGGGATTTGAACCCATAACCTTTCAATCCTGTGGCCTAGTCCTCTAACCACTAGGCCACTGCTTCCCTACGACGATGCTATGCCTGCAACAGTGGAAGGATCTGAAGGGTTCTTCCTCTTTTTGTTTTTCTATTGCCATCTAGTGTCTGTAGCTCAGCTCTTAATAGTAGTGCTTGAACTTCATTAATCCTTATTTGACTAGCAGTGACCTTCAAAGTCAATATGTTTACAGAGCATACTTTAGAAAAGGAAAAGGTTTAAACAAACATATAATAAAAATGACATTTAGATACATACTAGTACACAGATACACATCAAATAAATGGAACAAAAAACAATTTAAAATAATTAGCAATCTTGTACCATCATGAGTAACTGTAATATTTTATATTGCTGTTTATTAACTGTTTATATTACAGGGCTAGTACTGTTTAAAGGATAACCAGGATTTTACTTTCATTAAGAAGAAGAAGAAGGTCAGTTAAGTGATTGGATTACATGGATGTGAATGCAGGTTTATTTCTTTTCACTGCATGTAATTGCTGAAATGATCACAGGTGGAGATATGACTGATACAGTTCAACTGAAATCAGTTCAGTGATGAAAAGCTGTGTAAGGATTCTGCATGACTTTAGAATTCTGACTCGCTATAATGATTCTTTTCTATTAAGAACACATTTACTGACACGAGACCTGTTTTTTAATTTGTTGAGTGAACAATTTTTGCATAAATACAAATGAAAATACAGATGAAAGAGAAACAGGCTTAACAACAGTATTTATTAAGAAATGAAAAAATAAGCATGTGTATGTTTAATCACAGGGCAGCGGTGGCCTAGTGGTTAGGGTGTCAGCCACATGATCGGAGGATCGGGGGTTCGAACCCCTTCCCAACGGGTTGCCCTGAGGTGCCCTTGAGCAAGGTCCCCGTCCCGCTCCTCCCTGCGATGGGCTGGCGACCTGTCCAGGGTGCGTCCCCCGTCCTCGCCCTGTGTGCGCTGGGTTGGACACCGGCGACCCCGTTTGGGACAAGCGGCAGATGATGGATGGATGTTTAATCACAATAACATACATCATTATACACAAATCAAGAACAACCATCCATACAATACAAATTTAGAACATTAAGAAGGTAAACTTTCTGGTTATAATGGTTATAATATATATATAAACATCTCAATATGATAAGAAACTATCTATCTATCTATCTATCGTGCCCTTGTTTGGGACAATGACACATTTTTTCTTGATTTACCCATCTGCCCCTCAGTGTCAAATTTTTAATCAGATCATTCAGACATAGTTAAAGTGCACATTCCAGAAATTTAAAGAGATTTTCGTACATTTCAGTTTCACCAAGTAGATTCTTTAGGTCTGCTTTATTTCTTCATTAGTGCAGGGATAAGATTCCTAGACTTGCTCCTACAATTTGGAGTCTGTAGCTGCCCTTGTTCAACCCGAGGAGAAAAGCTGTGCCAATGAAAGTCAAGGAAGTTATTATGAGGCAGAAAAACAAAAATAAAACCAACAGAGACATCGGTCAAAACTTGAGAATGACCAAAATCAACTGTTTGGAATATCATTAGAAAAAAATGCCCTGATGAACTCTGTAATCGCAAAAACACTGGAAGGCCAAGGAAGACCTCCACTGCTGATCTGTAAAACATGGTGGTGGGAATGAGTGTCTTGGGCATTTAAGGCTGCCACAGGTACTGGGACACTTATCTACATCGATGGTGTAACTTCTGACTGCAGTTGAACAATGAATTCTGAGATTTACAGAAACATCTTATTTGCTGAAGTTCCAGTAAATGTCTCCAAACACGTTGCACAGTGGATCATCTGTCAAGATAATGATCCCAGACAAATTGCTTTTGGAACATGGCAGTTGCTTAAAAAATGGAAAATTCTTGAACGGCTAATCGAGTTACTTGATTTAAATCCAACTGCTCATGCCTTCCCTCTGCTGAAGAGGAAAGGTAAAGGGGCGAGCACCTGGAACAAGCAGGAGTTGAAGGATGCTGCAGTATAAACTTGGCAGAGCATCACCAGAGAAGATGCTCAACACCTGGTCATTTCTATGAATGGCAGATTTCAAGCATTCATTTCATGCAAGGGATCTGCAACAAAGTACTACATATGGCTGCCTTAATTTACCTGACATTACATTATCCCAAACAGTATGGTGCCCTGAAATGAGGACTATGTTTTAAAATAAAAATAATTAATCATTCTAAAAATAATTTCCACATTATGAAACAGAAACGTACGCAAATAATGTCGATCTATCTATTTCTTGACATTACGAGACTTTAAGTCATTGTTAAGAGAAAGTTTCTCTTTATTGTGACCCTTTCCTTCCTCTGGCGGAAACAGCCTTCCATAAAAGGTAAAAGTTCCTCCATCATTGTTTTAAATCTCCGCCCCCCCAGCCCAGTCTCCGCCCCTTTCCTTGTCACATGACCCTTGTCTCTTCCTGCGTAAACACACGGGGTGTGTGAGTGGAGCTGGTTGTGGTGTTTATACTAAAATGGCGCAGGCTGGGGTGTTTCTGGAACAGGACCAGTTCAACTGCTCCATCTGTCTGGACGTCCTGAAGGACCCGGTGACGGTGCCGTGCGGACACAGCTACTGTAAAGGCTGTATTAAAGGCTACTGGGACCAGGACGACTACCTGGGGGTGTACGGCTGCCCGCAGTGCAGGCAGAGCTTCGCGCCGAGGCCCGTGCTGGGCAGAAATACCATGCTGGCCGACGTGGTGGAGAAGCTGAAGAAAACGAGTGTGGCCTTCTCCACTCCTCCTCCTGCTTCGCCGACGGGCGCCGAGCCGGGAGACCCGGAGTGCGACGTGTGCACCGGCAGGAAAAACAAAGCCTTCAGGTCGTGCCTGGTGTGCTTAGCCTCGTACTGCGAGACGCACCTCCAGCCTCACTACGAGTCTCCTGCCTTCCAGAAGCACAGGCTGGTGGTCCCGTCCGGCAGCCTCCGGGAGAGCCTGTGCTGCCGCCACGACAAGCTGCTGGAGGTGTTCTGCAGGACAGACCAGCACTGCATCTGCTACCTCTGTCTGACAGACCAGCACAAAGGCCACGACACCGTTCTGGCTTCAGCAGAGATGATGGAGAAAAAGGTGGAGCTTCTGATCTGTATAGAACTGTCAATAACACTCCTGACATCCTCAGCAGCACAATATACTCGAGCCTTTTAAAGGGCGTCTCCACCACTTTCTGCTTCATTCAGTTCAGATGTAAAAACTGTCATACAGAGTGACATCTGCCTGTCTGTCTGCCTGTCTGTCTGTCTGTCTGTTGGAGCTGCAGTGGCTGAGTGGATAGGGACTGGGCCCCATGATCAGAGGGTTGTAGGTCTGAGTACCAGACCCATTACTCTGAGGATCACTGCTGCACTGTGTGAATGGGTAAAATGCAGAAAAGCATTTTGTTGTGGTTCACTTTGTACTGCGGTGTCTCCACAATGAAGAAAAAAGTCACTTTCACTTTCAAATGTGTCCATCTACTGGATGCTGTAGGGCTGAATGATATGAAGTGAAAGTGACTGACTATCAACTAGATCAGTTAGACCAGCCTAGTCTGTTTTTTTTTTTTAATGGACTGGAAAATTTAGGAATGTATTTTGATGAATGGTGAGTTTTTGGTACACAAATATTTCGTTTCCTCTGTGATTGGTTCCTTTGCCTATTGCAGCCTTAAGTAATCTCTGTATTAAAGAGACCATTATTGCAAAAAGTGATTTATTGTTCAGACCTAGTGTGATGCAGTTTTTGTAGAGAAACTTTCACACTCAGGTTTCAGTGGAGAGAATCTGCAGTGGAGATGATGTAATAAAGGTATAAAACGGTCCAAAACCAAAAAATGTCATTTTTTTAATGAAATGTAGATAAAGGTGAAAGGCTGGTAAATCTTAAGCACTATTTTAGGGGTTAACAATACAGTCAGCTTGCTTCTGTTCAATAGATGATTCAGGGTTCATCGTTTTATACACTCAATACATTCAACAAAGTAATTCAGTATTATCACAATATTTAGAATGCCAATTAAAAAAGGTGCCTGTATTCAGAAGTGGCAATTGCAATGTGCTCCTGCACCACAAATGCATTGAACAAACATGTTTTGCCAACTTCTTATTGTAAAACAAGGTCTAAGACATGAGGCAGCATATTCATAACCAATCCTTTTTATACGAGCTGTGCTCCCATCACATTAACATGCATCAGCACTGCTATTTTGTCTGCTGACATTAGTGTCACTACTGGTGAGTAGGTCTGATTATCATTCACCTGAAGCTGCATGAACATACACTCTCTCACAGTTGGATGAACGTGGTGAAGGTGGTTTTATTTTTGGATCTTTGGGTCTCTGTGTTTTAAATATCTTGGTGCATAATTCATTTCTGTTTCGTTTTAGACTTTAAAGTAAAACGAGTGAAGTGTCTCATAGCCTCTTCACAGCTTGCTAACACAAAACCACTGGGAAGCTTAGGGATTGTCTAAAAAGTTCCCTGGTCAAAGGAGGTATGTGAACTAAAAGCACTGATCAAAGTCAGTAGGTAATTACTACAACTCTGTTTGTGTTTACAGAACGTCCTGGTGGAAATGCAGAGGAATTCCCAACAGAGGATTCAGGCGAAAGAGAAGGAGCTGCAGGATTTAAGACAGGCCACTCAATCACTCGCTGTGAGTAAGACACTGGAGCTCTTTTCTCCACTGTTCTCCAAACGGATAAAGAAGGGCTGCCTAATCTTATCTACAGAGGGTCATTGAGGCTGCAGGTTTTGTTGTTACAAACCAGGAGCACAGATGATGAATGGTTTAATGACCGAGACCAACTGATTAAACAGGTGTGCTCCTGCTTGTGTGGAGCTCAAAAGCTGCAGACCTCAGAGATAAAAGCATGTTGATGAACTCACATTCAGGGATTCTTTAATGATATTTATTATAAGATAAATGACAAACATTGGCCTAAGCAAAAAAAAAAAAAAGTTTTTTGGCCTAAGCAAAATTTTAAAGCAGCAACAAGCAGTTATTCCTATAACTGATATATTTATTGACCATCACTTTAACTGACATCCACAACCCAGACATCCCACCCACCCATTAGTCACACCTAATGAGCAATTTAGCATCTCCAATTCAATTGATGTGCATGTGTCTGTTGTACTGATGAGGGAAATTCATGCAGAAAGGACCCAGGTCTCCTGGCTGGGAATCAAACCTTCTTGTTAAAGGGTGACCGCACTAATCACTCAACCACCAGACCTCTCAGAGCAGAACATATAATCAGTCTTAAAAGCACAAAAACAAAATCCTTTCTAATTCTAGAGGAAAGTGAGACATTGGGAAGTGTATGTTAAAAATGCTGGTTTTGTTACATAAAATGACAAAAAATCACCAAGATGGAGCTTAGAAAAACAAAACAATATGAAAAGATAAAATATGGCTCCTTTAATGTTTCACTAGAAAGACAAGCTATCTGGCTACTTGCCCACATCAGTAAACCTATGATATAGTTAAAGTATAATAAGATGAGGCAAAGGTGATGATATAAAACTACTGTATTATTAATGTTTCACCAGAGCAGCATAAACCAGAGTTGGTTGCACCATCAAATCTAGATTAAACCCAGTGAACCAGTAAGTTAGCTTTTCAGGTCATCCGCATTCTGATCCATTTCTTCCTTTCACTAGCTGTCAGCACAGGCGGCCCTGGAAGAGAGTGAACGGATCTTCACTGAGCTTGTGTGCTCCATAGAGCGGCGGCGTGTGGAGGTGAAGGAGCTAATTCGAACTCAGGAGAGAGTGGCTACAAGTCAGGCTGAGGAACTGCTCCAGCAACTGGAGCAAGAGATCGCTGAGCTGAAGAAACAAGATGAGGAGTTAGGCCAGCTGGTAAAAGCTGAGGACCATATCTCCTTCCTCCAGGTAGCGTTTGCTGACCCCTGGGTATTGAATGGCCATAAACTGTATAAAAATAAAGAAGGCTTTATTTTTTAGAGACTTACTGTAGATAATAAAGCATGCACATCCCTTTAAGGTCTAAAAATAATCCATTTAACTTAAAAGCTATCTAACTTCAGGCATGAAGCAGTGAAGAAACAGCTGCAGATCCTTAAGTTAATGGGCAGGTTATTAGTATATTGGTGATACTGAATCTGTTTTTGTGTAGGCAATCTAAAGCCTGCTGTAGTAAAACATTTATTTCCATTTCTTTAAACTACTCAATATTGTCAAAGATTATATTTTTGCACCAATAGGTTGAGTCCCTAGCAAAATATTAAGAAACAAGAGCTGGTTCAAAACTTTTGGCGAGATAATTTGTATCTTTTGGTGTGCTGTTTATACTTTGATTATCTGCAACCACTGTATTCATTTTTATTCTTGAGGATCTCATTTAACCTCTTATTACAGGACCACTGATGTCTGACCTCTTTCTTTGTTGCTTGATGTTCATGTTTAGAACTACAGATCTGTATGTACTGAGCCCTTGAACACCGATGTTCCTGGCATCTCAGTGGATCCAGGCTTCGGGTGTGTGATGAGCGCAGTGTCTGAATTCCAGGCCCTGCTTGAAGATGTGTGCCAAGGTGGATTTGTTAATATCTCTGAGAAAGGTGAGTAAAGATATCAGTTGCTGTAAATTCCTGTAGTTTTAAGACTCGCCTACAAGTAAGTCAACAATGAAAGACATCAAGGAATTATACACTGCTCAAAAAAAATTAGAGGAACATATTTTAATCAGTATAGTATCAAGTCTGGGATACTGATCTGGTCAGTTAAGTAGCAGAGGGGGTTGTTAATCAGTGGTTTTGGTGTGAATGAAATTAACAACAGGTGCACTAAAGGGGCAACAATGAGACGACCCTAAATACAGTAATGGTTTTGCAGGTGGAGGCCGCAGACATTTTTTTATCTCCTCATCTTTTTTTGACTGCTTTTCAGTAGTTTTGCATTTGACTAGGGTCAGTGTCACTACTGTTAGCATGAGGTGATACCTGGACCCTACAGAAGTTGCACAGGCAGTCCAACTCCACCAGGATGGCACATCAATACGTACCATTACCAGAAGGTTTGCTGTGTCTCCCAGCACAGTCTCAAGAGCATGGAGGACATTTCAGGAGACAGTTACTCTAGGAGAGCTAGTCAGGGCCGTTGGAGGTCCTTAACCCATCAGCAGGACCGGTTTCTGCTCCTTTGTGCAAGGAGGAACAGAATGAGTATTTCCAGAGCCCTACAAAGTGACCTCCAGCGGGCCACTGGCGTAAATATCTTTGACCAAACCATTAGAAACAGACTTTATGAGGGCGGCCTGAGGGCCCAACATCCTCTAGTGGGCCCTGTGCTCACGGCCCGGCACCATTTGCCACAGTACAACAGAATTGCAGGTCCGGCACTGGAGTCTTGTGCTTTTTATTGATAAGAGCAGGTTCACTCTGAGCTCATGTGACTGACGTGAAAGTTGTTCGGAATGATCGGTTTGGTGGTGGGTCAGTTGGTCTGGAGAGGCATATCCATGGAGGGACGCACAGACCTGTACAGGATAAACAGTGGCACCCTGACTGTCATTAGGTATCGAGAATGACATCCTTAAACCCGTTGTTAGACCCTTCGCTGGTGTAGTGGGTCCTGGGTTCCTCCTGGTGCATGTTAATGCCCGGCCTCATGAGGCAAGAGTATGCAGGTAGTTCCTGGAGGATGAAGGAATTGATACCCTTGACTGGCCTCCACGCTTGCCTGACCTAAATCCAACAGAACATCATGTTAAGGTCCAGCTGACGCTGCCAGGTTGTACCTACACTGTCTTCAGAGCTCAGTGATGCCCTGGTCATGATCTGGGAGGAGATACCCCAGGGCACCATCCATCATCTCATAAGGAGCCCGGACGTTGTCAGGCATGCACACAAGCACGTGGGGGCCATACAAACTCCTGAGTACCGTTTTGAGTTGCTGTAAGGACATCTCAGCAAATGGGACAAGCCTGATGCATCAGTTTTTCAGTTTAAATTTCTTGGTGACTTCGAATTAAGCCCTCTGTAGGTTGATATTTTTCATTTTCATCACATGATGTGGCATCCTTTCATCCCTAACTTACCCATTCCATATCAGTGTTGATATCCAGCATGATTTTTTATTTTTTTTTATTTTTTTCGCAAATTGAGATCTGATGTGTTTTAAAAGTGTTCCTTTAATTTATTTGAGCAGGGTATATTCACCCCATACTTAACCTCTCATATCGTGGAAACTAGAGTTAAGCCACAGAGAGTGTTTTTCCTCTGTACAGTAAAGAAATTACCATCCCAGACAGGAAACGGAAGAACTCAGGGTTCTGTTTGATGGAACCATCACCACTCTATAGCATCCGTTCTAGTTGAAGTACTGTTCTTTTTTGTTTGTTAACTAAATTCTGGGCTGATTTGAAACAAAATAACTTGCTGTGGATAACAAATTAATAGTATGTTTTACTAACTGGTTTCTCTGTTTTACAGTGAATGATGTTGTCATTATTCAGAATACGAAGCCAAAGGTGGATGAGCCAAACACAGGTTGGAATTCAGTTCAAGAACCGAAGATTATTTATTACTTATTATTGCAAAAGTTATTTTAACTGAGAGAATTTTCAGATATACCCATTATTAATGATCCAAATTTTAGTAGCTGGTCTGGAACAGTTTCTATTACAAATAAATTGATCAGTTATTCTTAACTGAAGTTAATACTGTTAAATTTATTAATTAGATTTTTCTTTTCATTTTAGAATAATCAAAAAGGCATTAATTTAACTATTCAAATGTACTATTCTAGCCTTTCTAAACTTATTCAAACGATTAGAGTTTTGGGTGGAAGTGGATGTTCTGAGCAGTTTTTAATTTTGTTCCTCACCCTATTATGGTCAATCCTGTTTTTTTTTTACAATACATGGATTTATATAAATTGAGCAGATTAGAAGTGATTGGAATAATAAATTGTTCTTTCACAGTTCTTCCGGTGGTCCCAATCGCTCTTCCAGCAACACCAGTTTTTCAGATCGGGATAAACACTTTTGGTGTCCAAGCACCTGCATTTGGTAGTTTCACCTTGCCATCGTTTGGTGAGTGTAACCACTCAGGGAAAGAAATGAACTTTCCTAGAGTTTCTACCTAAAAATAGTGAAGCGAGCATGAGCGTGAACACTCAGTTTACTATTTAACATGGTCTTTCTTTTGAAACGCAGCCATGTTTATTAAAGGACAGTGCTGGCCAAGTGAAATTTAAAAATTCAAAAGATTTTTAAGCAAACCGTAGAAGCTAAGTATTTCTTGGATGACTGATTGCATTGCAGTTGGATTGTAATTGGACTGTACTTATATTGTTAATGTAAGAACATTCTTAACTCACTTCCAAATGTTTTTTTTTTTTAGGTCCCAGACCTTCCAGTACTCGAGTGAGAACACAGTCACGGAGGAGACGGAGGTAGCTTATTGTAGGCTGGACCAGTATTCATAGTTTATTTATTTATGGTTATATGTGCATGGTTTGATAAGAAAATATTTTTTTATTTATATAAAAAATTGAAATGAAGCCCCACACAATCATTTAACAATGTGAGATAGATATATTGCAGCGGGTAAATATATAATCAGTGTTATTTTATTAGTATTATTAATATTATTATTTTAAATTTTGTAAAAGTATTATTTTCATGGGAGAAAGTCAGAAAGCATCTATTCAACAGCACTTCCTTAATTAAAGCTTGTTACCTTATCAAATGCACATTTGTATAGAACTCAAAATTTTATACAGCATTAAGATACTTTATCCACTACGTTATTATTTGACTAATGTGCAGAATGTTTATTTAGCAGCCCAAACTGGGTTTCAAGAAGTACATTTATTGCAGTTTGTTCGTAAAGTATGTGTGAATTGTTGGAATGGTTTTGACATAATGTCTTATGTAAGGCATTTTTACAATTAGAATGCCAAAATGCTTATTTTTCATGAGATGAAAAATAAAGTGCTTTTCAAGAGATTCACTGATCTTTATCAGCTCTCCATCCATTGTCTTCATCATTTATTCCACGCAGGATCACAGGGGTGTGGTGGAGTCTGTCCCACCATAGGGCAAAAGATGGATTAACACCCTGACAGGTTGCCAGTCAGGTGCAGGGCGGCATACAGGCAAACCAATCACACACACACTCCTAAGGATAGTTTAGCATGTATAAACCTGAGGTTTGTGTCTGTGCACTGTGGGTACCTCCACAAAGAAAGGTACCAGAGTGTCTTTACTGGGAATCAAACCCAGTATTGTTTTGCTGTGATGTGACAGCACTAACCATTACGTGGTCAGACATGTTAGTAATGGGTGAGGGGTAATACTGTGTTTTAGTGTTCAGCTGAAACTTGTTAAAAAATTGTGATTCTGTGATTCTTAAAAACAGACTTTTTTTACTGTAATTGTTGATGTATGAGTCTAAAAATCCAACAGCTTTAAACTTCATGTGGATATTTAGAATGAATGGTACCCTTGTACACCTCATGGTTCTTTGAGGAAACACCATTTGAAAGCCTCTTTTAAAAAATGTGTTATTATATAGTGCCTTAGTTATAGTCGACAGTGACCAAATTTGAGTTTTTAACTGGGAGGCTGGTGATGATGTTTTTGTATTATCATTACCATTGTCTCTTCATGTAATCCCAGACACACTCGATGTTGAGATCAGGGCTCTGTGGGGCCAGAAGAATTGATGCTGGTTTGAATGCAAAAGGTAGTAACACCAAATATTGATTTGATTCACGTTTTCCTTTTGTTCGATCACTTTGCATTTTGTAAATTGATAAAAATACACAGTCATTATTTATATTTCTGAAAGCATTCTTTGTTTACAGCATTTTTTCCACACCTGCCTAAAACTTTTGCACAGTACTGTATTTATATATATATATATATATATATATATATATATATATATATATATTAATTAGTTTTTTGTATATTACCACAATTAATTTTAAATTTAACAACTCAGATGTAGCTGAAGTGCAGACGTTTATCTTTCATTCAGTGGATTGAACAAAAAGATTGCATAAAAATGTGAGGAACTTAAGCATTTTTTAACACAATCCCTTCATTTCAGGGGCTCAAAAGTAATTGGACAATTTAAATAACTGAAAATAAAATGTTCATTTAAAATACTTGATTGAAAACCCTTTGCTGGCAATGACAGCCTGAAGTCTTGAACTCATGGATATCACCAGAACAGTAAACCCTGGGTTGGGCAAAAATGGTAACAACAACATGAAAGAAAGGCAATTTTTGAATATTATAAATTTTCTGTTAGACACTAGAGGAGCTCATGAGCAAGTCCAAAATTTAATATGTGAATGAATGTATTAGATGTAACAGCAAAGAATATTGCAACACTGCTGCCATTTTAAAAACGTTTTTACGTCATTACATTTTTAAGCCATTTAGTTCCATTTACCCTGATTCAGTAAGTGTTCACTCAGAAATCATGCTTTTAAGCCACTTCTTTATACAATGAAAAGAAACACTGAAAAAATTCGGAACATATGTGGATATAACTGTAAAGCCCAAAATAATCAAATTCACACATCATTGTTGAAAAAGGTATTTGCTGGTAATAAAAAAATTCTATAACATTTTTACTTCCTGTAGTTTTCTGTGCAGAAATCCTGTAGAAATTCCTGTGGCATTACTCTGGCTGTTGTCGTGTACTGGTATATGTCCAACCAGGGTGTTCAAGCTAATAAAGCCTGGTTCATGCATTTGATCATTTCTACCGTATCATCGTCCTGTCATTTCCATGCAAAACAGAGCTTTGCACCTGCTGTCTGTAGCAGTTGCACGTCCTTGCCCTGTCCTGATCTTGGCTGTGATTGGTTACTGCGGGCTATTTTCGATCACAACCTGGCTCACCTTTCTCCTGTACAGCTGTTTCCCACGCCCAGTGTGTACATAAACCCTATTGTCTCCCGCCCTCCCTCCCTCCCTCCCTCCCTCTATAATGCTCGGCCTTTTATCCCTTATCTTCCTCGGCCACGCCACACGCCAAAGTACACTGAGTGAAAATGGCAGCAGCAACAGCAGCTACTATTTCTGTGGACGAAGACCAGTTCTGCTGTCCTGTGTGTCTGGAGGTTCTGAGGGATCCAGTGACCATTCCCTGTGGCCACAGTTACTGTCTGGACTGCATCAAAGGTTACTGGAGGAAGACAGAGCACAAAGTAGGCTACAGCTGCCCTCAGTGCAGGAAAGCCTTCAATCCGAGGCCTGTCCTGGCCAGGAATACTATGCTGGCAGAACTGGTAGACAAACTGAGGCAGGCAGGCCTCCAGGATTCTTCTCAGGGATCAGCCAAAGTGGCAGAAGTGGAATGTGATGTGTGTTCTGGGAGAAAACGGAGGGCTGTCAAATCTTGCCTCAAGTGCCTGGCCTCGTACTGCGAGGCTCATCTCAAACAGCACAATGAGCGGGATCGCTCCAAAACCCACAGGCTAACAGAAGCCACCAGGCAGGTGCAGAAGAGAGTGTGTGCTCAGCACAACAGGCTGTTCGAGCTCTACTGCCGCACAGACCAGCAGCTTATTTGCTGCCTTTGTACCACTGACGGGCACAACGGCCATCACACAGTAGCAGCCATGGAAGAGAGGGCTGAAAAGCAGGTGATCTCATTCAGTTCATTTAAACTATTTCTCTACATGGCACCTTCTTCACAACAGATATCTCAGAGCAGCTTTCCAGAATTGATTTCCAGATCCAAATTCTTGATAATCAAGCCAGGAGCTGCAGCTCAGAGGAGGATTACATAATATTATAGTTAAAAGGATAATATCGTGAGCCATAGTCATATAAGTTACATTTACTTTTAAATGGATAGTTCGGTGGAAAAATCTAATTTCCCCCTTAACCCAGGACTACAAGAAATATGTTCTCAAGTTCCTTTATCTGTGCAGTGGAGATTTTAGGTCTATGTTTCTAATGAGTAAAGGGAGTTTACACCCCAGCAAGTAGGAGTGTGCAAACTACTTGCCTGAGTCATCTCACATGCATCTTCTAGCTATTTTCTTTACTATGCCAAGTATAATATCCTTAAAACTATATTATTATATAATCCACCTCTGTGCTGCACTGGATTATTTACTATTTTATTTTAGCGATACCATACCAGAGAAACAAATTGCTTCAGAATGGCCATTTCCTTGGAACAATGAGTGACAAGTTGCTCACTTAAGGCAGATAAAGATTACATTTAATCCCACTATTGTTAAGTCAAGCTTAAAAATGCATTGACTCTATAATAGTTAAATTAAGGATAAAGTGAATTGCCTGTGCTTGCTATAAAGCCTGAAATGATGCACCATATTACTGAACAGTGATTATTTGAATGAGGAGTGAACAGAATAGACTGAGGAGATTAAAGCAGCCAAACTAAGTACCACACTGATTCAGTTAACAAAAGAGATCAGCAGCTGTTTGCAAAAAGAAATAAATGTACATCAATAGGAGATTCAATTTCACTCAATCATATTTCCAGATTATTTACAGATCATGTTCTGTTTGACCTGAGTGACTTGAACACTTCAACCATTAACAACAGAGAACCTGCCATGATTCAAAAAGTGACAAAGACCAAGAGATCAGCATGAACATGCTTCTAGTTAAAGGACAGTTCTGTTTTAAGAAATGCCATTGGGACAAAAGCTCTGCGGTTTGCAGAACAGATATATTCCATGTATATAAACGTTACTGCAGAAATGTCAGCTGATGAAAAATAAAGCTTATGCCTGTATTATGGCTGCTGTTTCTTTTGTTTTCCGATGGAGCTGCTCAAACACACCTGGTTCATCACACCGGTTAATAGGTTTAGGTGCTGTTATTGAGGAGGGAGCCTACCAAACTGTGCTGGACATGGAGCATTTGTTCGATAAGCACTTTCTCCTTATTTACCTTTCAGTTCAAGATGAAAAAGAAATGGATTTATTGATTATGGTTTGATTCAAAGAAAACTCCTTCATTCTGCTGTGTTTGGTTTTCCTCTCCAACCTAAATATGTCCTCTTAAAGCACGTTAGTGGAAAAAAATAACATGAAATTTAAAGTGTGCTAAATACAAAACATATATGTATGCATAAGAAATGCATAAGCTTATCTGTAATTTTACTTAAGAGGAGTTTTATTTAGGTCTCAGATCAGGTCAGGTAGGATGTACAATCTGTGACTGGAAAATGACCCACAAGGGCTGTAGTGTTGTGGCAACCTAACATGCATTGTTCATGTTACGCCCAAAACAGAGGCAGTTGGAAGAGGCCTTCAGGAGATCAAAACAGAGAAACAAGGAAAAAGAAAAGGAGCTTCGGGGTATAATGAAGTACCTCAAGGTAAATGCAACACACTGGAAGAGCCATATTATAGCATAACCGTATTAAACTTCTAAAAACATAATGCATTATGTTTACGCAACAATTTCAGGTGCTGCCCCAATAGATAGTTACCATATAGATCTACAGATAATAGAATGGAAGTTTCCAAAAAACAATGTAGTTCAATACTGGATTACAAAACTTCTGAAAGAGATCGCTCTAGAGCCTTGACTGGAACAGCAAAATGCTGCAGTACTGCACAAAAAAAAGTATGGCTTTAGGTTGCAGTGTGCATTGTTGACCTGGGAGGTTAATAGAAACACCAGACCCAGATCAAATTGCATCATTACCATCCAGCACTGCATCTGTATACTGTTTACGTTTCAGTGATTCTCAGTTAGTTTCACTTTCAGCTCAAACAGCTGAGGGATAGTCTGATTTTCTGTCTTTTTGGGAAATGAGAGTTTGGTTAACAGTACTCCACAAAAAAGTGGAGTACTCCACTTTTTCCACATTTTGCTATGTTACAGCTTTACTCCAAAATATATTCAATTCATGTTTTACATCAGAATTATACAAATAATACCACATAATGACAAAGTGAAAAAAGATTGCTTGAAACTTTAGCAGATTTATTAAAGATAAAAAGCAAAAATAAAACATAAAACTTTGCCATGACACTCAAGTGCTTCCTGTTCCAACTGATCTTCCTTATTAAGTTTCTGCAACCTGATAGGATAGTCCACCTGTGGTAAATTCAGTTGTTTGGACATGATTTGGAAAGGCACACTCCTTTCTATATATAAGTTTCTATAGTTGATAGTGCGACAGAGCACAAACCAAGCCATGAAGTCTGCAGACCTCAGGCAGGATTGTAATGAGGCACAGATCTGGGGAGGACTACAGAAAAACTGCTACAGCACTGAAGGTCCCATGGAGCATGGTGGCCTCCATCATCCATGAATGGAAGAAGTTGGAACCAACAGGACTCTCCCTAGAGCTAATCTGAGTGATAGAAGGGCCTTAGTCAGGGAGGTGACCAAGAATCCGATGGTCACTCTGACATCGCTCTGTGGAGAGAAAAGGACCTTCCAGAAGGACAATCATTTCTGCAGCACTCCACCAGTTAGGCCTGTATGATACAGTGGCCAGACGTAAGCCAGTCAAGGGCACATGACAGTCCTCCTGGATTTTAACAACAGTTGCCTGAAGGACTCTCAGACCATGAGAAACAAAACTCTGGTCTGATGAAACAAAGATTGAACTCTTTGGCCTGAATGCCATGCGTCATGTCTGGAGGAAACCAGGCACTGCTCATCACCTGGTCAATACCATTCCTACAGAGAAGCATGGTGGTGGCAGCATGATGTTGGGATGTTTTTCGGCAGCAGGAACTGGGAGAAGAGAGACAAGGGGAAAAGTTGATGCAGCTATGTACAGAGACATCCTTGGTCATAACCTGCTACAGAGCGCTCTGGTCCTCAGACTGGGGTGAAGGTTTCGCTTCCAACAGGACAACAACCCTAAGCACACAGTCAGGATAACAAAGGAGTGGCCTCAGGACAACTCTGTGAATGTCCTTGAGTGAACTCAGACTTGAACCAAGCTGAACATCTCTTTCAGATATCTGAAAATGGCTTTGCACTGACGCTCCCCATCCAACTTGATGGAGCTTGAGAGATTCTGCAAAGAAGATTGGGAAAAACTGCCCAAAATTAGGTGTGGAAAGCTTGTAGCATCAACTCAAAAAGACTTGAGGCTGCAATTGCTGCCAAAGGTGCTTCAACAAAGTATTGAGGCTGTGAAGACTTATGTACATGTTCTATTTATTTATTTATTTATTTATTTATTTATTTAAATAAATATTAATATTTATTAATTTAATAAATAAATAAACCTTTTTTCACTTTGTTGTTATGGGGTATTGTGTGTAGAATGTTGAAGTTAAAATGAATTTAATCTATTTTGGAAAAAGGCTTTAACAGCAAAATGTGGATAAAGTGGAGCACTGTAATACCTTCCGGATGCACTGCATGCGATCACAGGCGATCCAATCTCTTTATGGAAACTAGGCTTGACTTCCTTTTTTTCCAAACCAATAATGTTTGTCATGTCACAACCCTGAAATTTACATGTCACTTCAGTGGTTTATTTTGAAGCGATTGAGAGTAATGCTTCTACTGTACAGACAGAACTACTGTTCTGTACTTCAGTAACTGGAGTTAAAGAGGTGAGAATGCCAAACTGTTTCATGAATGAGACACAATACAGCCCATGTATGAAGGGTTCAACAAATCACATCATTTGCATTGACAAGTCTTAAAGATACACTAATATTGAATCTGTTTAATTTTAAAGTGTAAAAACATAAAAATTATGTGCAAATGTTTGTGTACCATCTCTGGTAAAGCAAACCCTTACACACACATTACCTCATTGGAAAACAATAACCTGTTTATTGCATACACCATTCATTTTTTGTGAGGAGATTCTGCCCCCTGGCAGGGGGAATCAAATCAGCGTTTCTAGAAGTGAGATTTTAGTTAACCTGATAGCTCCAGCCAAAGGTTAAGCCCATCTGGAGAAGAGGCTATGGATTTTCCCCCAAGATGTGTTTAGCTGTTGTCTCAGGTTATCCACTAATGTCCTGCTTTAGTTCAAATTCAGAATATGCATCATTGTGTCTTATTAACTTTTTCCTTCTCATGCCTGTCCCTTATAAGCGTTCGGCACTGGCGGTGGAAGAGGATAGTGAGAGGATTTGCACCAAATTGATCCGCTCCATTGAGAGGAGGCATTGTGAGGTGAAGGAGCTGGTCAGAGTTGAGAAAAGGGCAGCGCTGACCCAGGCTGAGGGACAGCTGGAGAGCCTGGAGCAGCAAATTGAAGATCACAAGAAGAGGGAGAATGAACTGGAACCGCTCTTACACACCGAGGATCATATCCATTTCCTACAGGTAATGGCAAAGGGATTACATCTAAGGTTGCAAGTGCGCAGCTCAACTGGGCTGTTTAGTTCCAAATGCTGGAGGCCATGTCACAGCAGATAAAAATCTGCTCCGGATATTGAAAGGACAAAGGGCAGGGACAACAGACCTGCAACTGAGGGGCGAAACAATCAAGATGTATTCATTTCTGATGAAGATCTTTGGCTGTACATATGGAGGTCATTTTTGTCTGCGTCACAGGGCCAGCAGATGACCTTTTCAGTCGGGGTAAAATGCCTTGCTTGCTGGTGCCTCGCCTGAATTCGTCTGTCTCAACAACTGTCTCCTTTTGACCTGTAGAAATATAAGGCCTTCTGCACTCCTGCTGAGCTTGAAGAGGTGCCCTGTGTTGATGTCCATCCATACTTCTCCTTGATGATTCTGAGAAAAGCCCTCACCGAGCTGAGAGAGCGCGTGAATGACGTGTGTGAGAGGGAGTTGTCCAGGATCTCCGATTTAAGTGGGTTCTGAGTAGCTGAAGTTAAACCTGTAAGACTATTGGAGACATGTTTTATTCAGGGGTCTTTCTCAAAGCAGAATTTCTTAAGACTCCTTATAATTAAAGCACCCACAAAAACCATAAAAGTACCTCCGTTGGTACTCTAATGAACCTTTCAATGTACAGTTCTTTGAAGAACCATAAAGAACCCAAGAGAGTTTTGGAATTTCCCTTTGAGACCCATGGCACATTTGCTGTGAGAAATCCTGCTTTGCCAAATACCTGCCTGTTCAAATGTTTAAAAACTGTGCAAACACAGATCCAAGATGGCCTTAGCCACTCCATCAAGCAACTCCTTTGCACAAATAGTTTGTACTGTAAATATTGTTGATCTTGTCCTCCGTTGCCTGTGTGCTTACAGTTAAAGATGAGCATAGTGGGTCAGATGAAAATACCACAAGTGTTGCTGTACACACTGAAATAGGTACTGCACGCCACACATGCCTTCGGGCAACCTTCCAACGAAATGCGATCTTCATGTAAGATAGGACGAGGGACTCATAAGAGCTGTTCACTCTCTTTTCAGACTGTCCTGCAAAAACTGTAGATCGACCTCAAAGCGAGCTGCAGACAAGGGCAGACTTCCTGCAGTGTAAGTATATTCTCAGGTCACTCAGCTCTTTAAAAGGCATGACCACTAAAAGCAGCATAGTGCTCTTAGCCAAGTAGCAACTTAAGTGTATGGTTCACACTTGATACATCAATCAACGGTGCCTAAGCTCATGAGTTCAGCTGGTCTCTGCTGTCCCTCTGTACACCATTAACCCCAGTGTTGGGTTTCTTTCCTCAGACTGCTGTGACATGACATTGGACGCAAACACTGCAAACTCCTACCTCTGCTTGTCTGAGGGGAACAGAAGAGTCAGCACAGGGTATGAGTCCCAGCACTATCCCGATCACCCAGACAGGTTCAGCAGCTGGGCACAGGTGCTAAGCAAAGAGGGTCTCTCCGGACGCTGCTACTGGGAAGTAGAGTGGGGCGGAAATGGTGGAATCGCTGTTGGAGTTTCCTACAAAGGGATTGTCAGGCACATTGGAGGACCTGATGGCAAACTTGGCTGCAATTCCAAGTCCTGGAGTTTGGACCTCTCCAATGGTATTTGTACTTTTCAGCACAATAAAACCAAGCTAGAGATCCCTACTCCCATTTCACCCAGGATAGGAGTGTATCTGGACCACAAGGCAGGGACTTTGGCCTTCTACTGTGTCTCTCCGCGAGGGGATACTATGACCCTGCTTCACAGGGTACAGACCACTTTCTCCCAGCCACTCTATCCTGGCTTTTGGGTAGGGCTGGGTTCCACACTCAAGCTGTGCCCCATTTTTAACTTCTCAGCTTAGAGAGGCAAAATGTACTTTCTCTACACTTGGCAAAACTGTTTATGAACCCTTGGAAATTCCATGCAGGAATTGCTCAGTAGGAATCTTTCAATACAACGGCACCTAACATTTGGCAGTGATATATTGAACAAATAGCTTAAACAATAACACTGAAACAAAGTGAAGGAAACCTTATTTTTTATATTTATCAAGCAGCTGACCATTTTTACTAGCAACAACCTTACCCACCACCTTAATATAGTGTAAGGTCTCTCTCAGGCCTGTCAAGATAAAACTATTTGTTGCCATTTATTGATGCATATATATTTCTGATTAGCTTATTCCCATTGGGTACTGCTACTGAGAAGTATGGGCCAGAAATACCGGAGGTGGTACATAAGAATTTCCTACAAAGTCTATGGAACCAGGATGGCCGAGTGGTTAAGGCGTTGGACTTAAGATCCAATGGACGATAGTCCACGTGGGTTCGATCCCCACTCCTGGTAAATGCTGGCCCTCTACCTTGAAGTTTATTTGATAGATTCTATGATGACAAAGCTATTAGGGTGGTGGTGGTCTAGTGGTAGGATACTTGCCTACGGTCCCAGGTTCGAATCCCACCTCTGGCACTACCATCACTGGGTCCCTGAGCACCCCCTTAACCCTGAGTTGCTCCAGGGGGACTGTCCCTGTAATTAGGACATGGAAGTCGCTCTGAATAAGAGAGTCTGCTAAATGCCGTAAATGTACAAAGAGAATTTCTGGCACGTAGGAGACCATGATTGCAAACTGGGTTGCAATTTCAAAACCTGGAGTTTGGACATCCAATTAGCAAAATAAAACCAAGACATGAATCCTTTTTCAGTGTACCCTGACACACCAGGCACTTTGGTCTTTTACTGGCTCTGTAAGAGTGGACACTGTGACCCTGCTTCACAGGGTACAAACCACATTCTTCCAGTTCTGCCTGGATTCCATACTCAAACTGTGCCCCATTTTTAACACATCAGCTCTGAGGTGTGGTTCAGTATAAACCTAAATGGCCAATCAGCTGACTTGCTTGCTAGCTGTCAACACATAGTAACTTTCACCTGACAAAAGTTAAGTCAAAGTGACTATTCTTGTCATTGTGAGGTCACAGCACAGCACACAGTGAACCCCAAGGAAATTGAATCTCTTCATTTAACCCATGCAAACACCGTGCATCAGTGGGCAGCTATGAAAGCGCCCAGGGAGCAGTGACGGGGACAGTACCTTGCTCAAGGGTACCTCAGGGCAACCTACTGGTAAGGGGTTTGAACCCACAATCTTCCGATCCTGTGGCTGAACTCCCTAAACACTAGGCCACCGCTGCCCAGTTCCAGCTCAAATTAAAATGAACATTATTCTAAAGGTATTATAGCTCACCAGACATGAGATTTTGCTACAAACCACTGAGCCATGCAATGACAGGATGAAAAACCACTGACAAGAGTTGATGGACATTAACTGGAACCACTTTGTATTGAGGCAGGTGCTCACAATTATTTGAGCTAAAATGACCATACATTCGATCGCTCATTACTCTCAGAAGTCATGAAGACCATGTTGTTTTTTGGGTTGTGGGATAGAGGTTAAGTTTTATATGCATTTAGGAACATTTACGTATAGCTGTTCTTAATGTGCTTTGAATCTTGAATCATTTATGAGTTTCGATCACAAAACCCTTGATATAGAGCTGCTGAACTTCCTGATAGAACAATCCTCAATCCCACAATCAGCCCACAGATAAAGTCCCAAGCCACTAAAGCATCCCACACAATTATACTTTTACTATGCTTCCTACTTTGGATGTGATTTGGTGTTGATAAGCAGTTTTCTCCATTTAACTGCATACATTGATTAACTAAACCTTTAGCCAGAGAACAGCAGTGCTGTTCAGTGCCTTTATTTGTATGGACAGCTTATAAACACATGAAGGTAACAGTTTACTGTAGAGTGGTGTTCTTAAACCGCTGACACTCTTACAATTCACACAGGCCCCTCGAAAAGCTTATTGAAAATAATGTCCACTATGAAAACTATTACAAGTGAAGCTTACTGGAAGAAACATTTATAAAAAGTTAATGTCAGGTTATGTCAGTGGTCAAAATTACAGCCCATGGCTAAACTTCTGAAATCACCTCACACTTAACCTTTTACTAAATTGGCTTTCTAAAACAAATAATGATGGAAAAACTAAAAATGATCTGGGGTTGGAGGGCAGTGGTGGCCTAGTGGTTAGGGTGTTGGCCACATGATCTGAGGATTGGGGGTTCAAACCCCTTCCCAATGGGTTGCCCTGAGGTACCCTTGAGCAAGGTGCTGTCCCCGTCCCGCTCCTCCCTGCGATGGGCTGACGACCTGTCCAGGGTGCGTCCCCTGTCTGTGCTGTGTGTTTATAAGGTTGGACACCAGCGTGACCCCGTTTGGGCAGAAGATGGATGGATGGTTGGACGTCAGGGAAAGGACCAGGGAAGATGGCCATCATTACCATAACAGTACACTGAAACTTTTCATTCCATGGTTAAAAAATAGGCTTGTTAATGAAGACATGTCTTGTCTCATAAGGTCTATTTAGCTTTATGCAGAATGCCGTTTTTCATTAGTGAAGACCATGTCTTAAAGAATTCAGGCCCAAGACGAAGCAACATGTCCATTTTTTTTTTCATAAAAATTCCCCCAATCAATTTAACATTCATCCACTATAACATATTTTTTCCCCCCACAATTAGTTTTACAAAGCCAGAATGTTTAGCTATTAATGTGTTGAACTTATTATTTGCTACAAAGTTAAAATGCTTCGTAAACATCTTCCAAGGGACCGTATTCCGTATTCGAGTGTTTTAAAGGTTCTGTTAAATTCACTCAGGTTATATTTCCAGAATTCGGTTCTACATAATCATTGTTCATTGTTTTCTCATTGTTTTTTGTTAAGCAAGGTTATAAAATGTGTAAAAATGTGTTTATCTTCTTCGTTTTTGATCATATGAAATTTTAGGATTAAGCTGTCACTCAAGGTTCCATTTTTTTTTTTCTCCCCCACTCAATTTTACTTGTCACAATTGCTATTAATCTGTAAGGTATAAGAATAAGACAAAAACTATATATAATCCAAGAGCTTTCGTTTGTAAAGCTCAAACTGTTTAATAGTAACCGTGCAATACAAAAGCAGCAGTAACTCTTTGGAGGTGATGGGTTGATTGTTGAGGAGAGGTTCAAATCTTGTTAAAGGCAGCAACGTCAACACTCTGGACCTATAAAAGGGAACACAAACATGCATAAGAATGTATCCGTTCATTTGGAAGATTAAAATGCTTGGCATCAACACTGGCTAATGTTACATACATAGTCCTCAAATTTGGTGATCTCTTCCTCAAGCATGTCGGTTCCCACTTTGTCATCTTCAACCACGCAACTGATTTGCAGCTTCTTGATGCCGTAACCAACAGGAACCAACTTGGAAGCGCCCCAGAGCAATCCATCTGCCTGCACTGAGCGCACACACTCCTCCAGCTTGGCCATGTCAGTCTCATCATCCCACTGAGGGAGAGATAGACTGGTTATGTGCTGAGCAGAAAGAAGGGAAAAAGCAGTAAAAATGGAGAAAGGTGCTCTGGATTAATGCTTACAGGCTTGACGTCAAGCAGGATTGAGGACTTGGCAATGAGGGCAGGTTTCGCAGACTTCCTTGCTGCATACTCCTGCACTCTTTGTGCCTTGATGCGCTCTGCCTCTTCATCTTCCTCATCGCTTCCGAACAGGTCAATGTCATCATCCTTGTCCTCTTCTTTTACCACCACCTTGGGACATGGAGCTGAAACAACCTGAAATTGGGAAATAGAATCGAATGCAACAGTTGTGTGTAAACCAACACTTAGGTTTTACACGCATGTTGTAAACCAATTTCGCCAATAGGACAAGCACAGGTAGTTATTTTAAAAAAAGATCAGGGGAAGAAATGAAAAGTGTATAAAAGACACACATGCTGCTACTTACATGCTGAACTGGTGCTGGTTTTGTTTGCTGGCTTTGGCTTTTTTCAAGCACCAACATTCTGGACTCTAGTTTGGAAAGCATGGCCCTCAGGTCATCGACCACTAACCAGGGAAAAAAGCCATCATCGCAATATTAGAACGTATATATTATCTACACATGTATTAAACATTGAATTCAGATTGGTGCAATGACAAACACACCTTTATGCAAGTTCTTGTTGTCCAGCTCTAGACTCTTCAGGCGTGACTGCAGCTCACTCTGATCTTCTGATTTGCTAGCATTCTGACTCTGTGGCCAGTGTCAGAAAGATTTAATAAAAAAAAAACAAACAAAAAAAAAAACACACAAGTTAGAGAGTGAACTACCCAGAGGAACCTACTGCGGTAAACATGACCTCCTGATACAGGTATGCTTTCCAGGCATGCAACGTCAAGCTCAGTGAGCACATCATGATGCATACCATGCAGGACAGTAAAGTAAAATCTAGGACTGTGCAATATTTCATGTGTTAATGTTGAAATATTTAACATTGAGCAGTAAGAAACAGACAGGGCATGCTTATTTATTTGCATCTCAGTCCATAAAATCTGCAGATATGTGCAAATAAGCAGTGTCGATCCCCCCATCCCTAGTTTTTACTTCAGCTCAGCTTACGAACCGTCCTGTTTCAGGGATCTTCATTTTAGAAATACTTATTTCTAAAGAGGTGGGGATAAAAGAAACAACAGTACACGTCATTCCGACAAGATGCCAGCACCACACCTGGAGTGTCAAATTTGCAATGGATCACGAAGTTGGCTCTTCACTCTGTAAGCAAGCTAAACTGACCAGGAAAATGTCAGATTTTAAGAGCCTAACATTATGAACTACATTCATTATTGCTTTCTAGGTAAACATTAAGTCAATCAGACAGTAATGTTTCACATTATGCAATTTTGTTCTTCTTGTTTTATGAGGTATAAGGAGGTATAATAAGCAAAATTTAAAAAATGTAAACAGAATGATTTAAGAATATAACTGAAAACTGAGTTTTTGGATATTTCTTCAGAAACCGAAGAAAAAAAAAAAAAAAAATTGTTAAAAGTGACAAATATTAACACTGAATAAATTCTATACCAGCTTAATAAATGGATCTGAGGAAAATCACAGAAAGGGCATATTGAGGCTGCATCAATGCACATGTTGCATCTACTCACACTTCTGCATGTGATCTTGAGAGTTAAGTGTCATTAGGAAGGTAGAAGGTAATGTAATTTTTTTTTATTTTTTTTTTTTTTTGCACCTTTTGCCATGGATCACATCTCCCTTTAACAACTTTGTGCTCCTACTGTGTAGTAAAAAAAAGTCTCACAAAACACATTTTTACATGCCTACTAATACACATCTAGTTTTGAAACGCACCATCAAAAGCAGTCACCACTACCCTGCAAACATCCTGAGTGAATATGATCTAATGTCATATTTCAAAGATATTCAAAGACCTATTTTTTTGCTAATCCTCCTCCATTTTGTGCACTCTCGTACATAATACAGCTGGGTACACTCAGAAAAAAGGGGTGTTAGTGGGGTACCCTCGAGGTACACTTTCAACCCCTTTGGTCTTGAAAAATAATTCCACTGTATTCTACTGAGGATTATTTTAAGGGGGACATGGACCAAAGACCATGCTGTCCCATTGAGGGCATATTTCTATTGAAAATATCTCTTACGGATCTGTACATGGATCCAAAATGTACCTGCACAGCACCTTTTTCTTTGGACAGGGAAGGTCACGTAGTTTGTCTAATGCTTCTGTTCAATGTGCAATCAAGCACAGTTGATTTGAAAAGGGGGGGGGGGGTCAAGTGATAGTTCTTCCTGTCACAGTGAACCAGTCAGTTTTGCCAATGCAAAAACAAAATTCCATAAAATAGAGCCTTTTGAAATGTTATGCAATAAACTTAACAAACCACACACATACAAGCATACATGCACTTTATACATGCATGAACACTCAAAATCTCCCACTTTTGACTGTATAAGAGGATAACAGAAAATGGGGACTGAGGAATGTGCATCTCTCACGTTCATGCTTTTGCACTCAAAAGAAAGGCTTGCAGTGCTGTGGCACTTACAGTTTTACGCTCACGGGGCTTTTGGGGACGCGAATGCCCTTTCCCTGGCTGTATGGCTGCCTTCACCTTAAGACAGTTCATAATGACCAGCCACCCCCCCCCCCCCCAACACAAACACACGACCAGGAAAAGGGTGGGGGGGGGGGATGGGGAGCAGAAGGGGGAAGAAGGAAAAGGAAAAACACAGCAAGGTCACTAAGAGTCATATTTCAATCAAATTGAAAACAAAAGTAGCCTAGCACAATTTAATGATTAAACTAAAATCATTCACTGTTTTCAATGAATCAACAAGAATAATAATACATATTTTAAATCCTCAGACTACTCCACTGAGCTGAGCAGTAAGAAACAGACAGGACATGCTTATTTATTTGCATTTACTGCTATGTTAGTCCAGTTAGAAGGTTTAAGGGGCTTCCTTTGTCCAATTACCAAGTTCTTTTTAAATGTAAGCATAATCAATTTTTGTTGAAAATCAGTCATTCTGACCTTTATGAAAAGACCCTCTGAATTCTTGAAAAATCATAAAATGGTCAGCAATTACTTGACTGATTATACTGTAAAATTCCAAAAGCATGTGGAAGCAGCTTCTGTATAAGCCCTACATGCAGCTCTTAATGTAATAACTGCAGATAAACTGACAGGCTTTATTTCTAAAGAATACAGTAAAAGTTTGTTCATTCCACTGCAATGCACATGGAAAGTAACAGTCAATGAAACCACAAGCCACAGACACAAAAACACCCTCAAGCAGGCTGTGAGGCGACAAGCTCCCCCTGACAACACCAACACAAGCATGAAGGTGATTACTGTGCATACAGGACACTGCATTGCAGCATGCTGGGGAAATAGCTTGCATTGGATAATACAAGCATGGACACAACTTGCACATGCACATGTAGACACAGGACATACAAAGCCAATCTGGAAATGTCTGTTTCTAGCAGACATGGGGAAAAACTTAAAATCTCAATCCTGGCCTTATTTTGCTCATTCCGATTCCAATTTCTTTACAGCAATACAGTATGAACTTTTTAGATTTTGGGACATTTTGTAATACAGAAAAGACAAAATCAAAGCATAATTTACTGCAGCAATAAATGACAAGTTGTAAGCCTGCCCTAGCTGCCAGAGTAGGTATGAGCAGTCCCAGTTTCATTGTCATTCATTTGCAAGCACTTCAACAGCTGCAACGCTGCAGTGGCTAGACTGATGTGGTCTGCTGCCAAGTCAAAGCTTGCTCTCAGTTTTCTTCAGAAAACATCCAAAAGCAAGAAGAAACTGTAGAATACAGGAGACAACTAGTGCATACAGAATGAGCATGCTCTAATTAAAAGATCCTGTCTTAAGCCTGAAGTCCATCACAGTTTGGCAATTACCCTGCTTAAACACACCAACTAAACAGCACTGAATCAGGTGAATGAAATATTAAAAACACCATGAGTACGGTACTGACTGACATCTTTTCTTGTAGTTTATCTGGCAATATCCATTTTAGAACTGTCCAGGAATAATATTATGCAAAAGTAATGATCACTGTTGCAGGCAAAGTGAACTTAAAAGCCGTACCCATAGATTGTTACAGGCACAACTTCATTTATTTGCCCATTCAAATCATGAACACTTCAAGGCCAGGTACTTTAGGGAATGGGACAGCAGTGATTGAGTGACAGTTAAGAGTGCACTCTGAGTCACAATGACAAAAAATTTTCAGTTCAGTTAAAAGTATTACAAAGTAATGTGTCACTATCTGTGTGCAGAATGCATTCTGACTAATGGAGCTTTGGTTTGAAACTTGGGGAGTTTGGGCTCAATTTCTGGTTGGGGTGGGTACTCACTTCGGCAAGGGATTGCTGGATATTCTGGCGGGCTTTAACAATGTCCTTCAGGATGGCACTAACATCTTTCTCCTGAAAGGGTACAGCGGGGTAGAGAGGGCCGAGTCAAACAAGCAAGCAAGAGGCATGGAGATAGGCATGGACAGAAGGCAGGCAGGCGGCATGCACACTTGAGGATGAGCGAAATTGAGAGTATATTAACTGACTGTTAATGAAAGGCTTTTTCCATGATGCACAATATGCATCCCAAGACAAATAGCAGTGTTAGGATAATTTTTTCTTTTTCAGCACAGATACTGAGATTTTGAGTGTCAGGAATTTACTATTTTTTCTTTAAGAACTATTCTGCATTCAAATCATCAATTAAAAAAAACAAACAAAAAAAAAAAAAAAAACCCAAAAAACATTAACTTTTTACCCATTCTGGCAGCACTGTGGCACATTCATCCTTTCTGTATGGAGTTTACATTTTCCCTGTGTGAATATGGGTTTTTATCCCCAAGTCCAAAGACAGGCATTTCAGGTGTTATATTGCATTTCATTTGAGCCATGAAAAGATGAGCATTTAAAAGTAGGCCACCATGCTCAAACTTATCTAACCCACATGTAGAAATAACCTACTAGAACAATAGCAAACATGACGTCACACAATATGAGGGGTGTGAAATTTTAGGGTAGATTTATTACCAAACTTGATAAGATTCATGCTTTCCCATCAAGACCTGGTCTAGCTCTAGTTTGCAGATATCAAAAACCAACACCTCACACTGAATAAATGCAATCTCAAGCTTGCTGTGATTGGTCTAAATTTTTATTCACATACATACACACACACACACACACACACACACACACAACACACAGCCTCTCACACATCAGACACAAGTACATCCAGGCAGAGATAGAGAGTGTAGAGCAGTCATGCAGCTTTTGAAAGAAAAGAGGAGGGCTAGTCCATGCTTTGCTTTCTGGCTACAGATGGACAAACAACAGCTGAGCAAACAGTGGATCAGGTCCCACCAAGACCCATGCACCTCTAACTGAAATATTAATATAGCTCATTGTTTGCTGTCATAACCATGGAAGTAGATCTGAGAGGATTTAAATAAGGTTTTAATATCATTGAGAGGGAAAAAAAATTTAAGAATCACAGTCCCCAGATTAAGTAATTTCCTCTAACTGTGATGCATTTAACCTTAACAGGAAACAGTACCTGAGGAGCTTGAGAGATGCCGTTCACACCCTCATAGAAACGTCTCTCTGCCTCGTCATATTTGGATTTATCAAACCAGATCTTTTCCTGGGCAAGGCACTGGAGATCACTCATATTGGAACTGCAGAAAGAAGGGGTGGGGGGGTGGGGCAGAGACACACAACAGACAGGTGCCAGAGTTAAAAACAGAGAATAAAAAACACATACTACAAAAAGAATTGTCATGTGATTTGGTTCTCTAATAAGTCCCTAACCCCGGGCCTGGAAAAATTGCAACTGTTACACACAATTGTTCAATTTGGCACCATTTATGCTGTAAAATGAATTTGACACGCTGTATTTCAAAGCACTGTAGGGGATACTGCGTTCCATTAAACAATTACCGGAGAACCATGCCTAGTTTTGATGTTGGGTAAGACACGGATACCGATACATGAGCAGGCTAGATTAAAGTTGCTAACCATATCATGACTACCTGACTGAAAACACTAAACTCCAAGTGTCCAAGCTGATTATTGTTGCAGTAGAAGCAATTTGGTTCAGCATTTGAGAACAGCTAGAAAGCACAGTCAGAACTTGTGAAACCTAAAATATTCAGTCTACTTCTTCAGATGACCTAGAAACAAAAAACTAACATTGATCTTTCAAATACACAGAACAAGGTCTGAATAAGGCTACACTATTACACATTCACTAAGGCTAAAATTCTGTAATCAGGCTGAATGGGACTTATATCAACATTCTTGAAAGCTTATAAAACCTAGAAACAGTGTAAAAGAATAGATAGTTATTTCTAATAACTTGGCAATATACCTTATAATAAACAACATACTTGTATTAAAAGTGGACACATATTCCCTTTTAAACTCTTTTCTTTAGCCTACTTATTTTAATTTCAGCCTTTTTTCATCTGTTTGATGCAAATAATTCAAACTACAACTCAATTATTAACAGAAAAGGAGAGTTTAAGGGGTACAACAAATGTTTAAATACAGTATTACGTTCGGCGCCAAAGCAAACACATCAGAACTGTCAGTGCACCATGGTGTGATCAGTGCATTCAGATTAGAGAGGCCACCACATGTCTTTCTCTCTATAAAGAGCATTTGTTGCTTTTGCTGACAAAGTCTATGAACAACAGCATGAGCCTAGCTGACTAGGAGTCCTTCCTGTCCATTGGCAGACAACCCATTTCCATTTGCTATGATGCAGCAATTGTAAAGCACACGCACAAAAAAACCCCACCAAACAAAAAACTCAGACTGAGGTTTTGACGAGAAGATTCATGTTGGATAAAAGATTCAGGACAGCATTCCAATATTACCACTCAATGCAGTCAAGTAACCAAATAACTAAACAAACAAGACCAAAACAAGTCAAAATAAGTTTAGGAAAATGCAGATTTTGTAAATAAAGCAGAAAATAAGACAAATTAAAACAAGACACTATAATCCCATCCCATGCCATACTTGTCCCGTCCTTTATGAGGGGCACGCTCGGTCTCTGAGAACACCCTCTTCCTGCCTCCTCGTTTGGACGTCTGCCGTCCCCGCTGTGGTTCAGATGATGAGCGCTGGTGGCTATGGGGTCGAGGGCTTCCCTCTTCATGGTTTTGCTGACTTGGGTTCCGTTTGGCTCTGAACACCAGGGGCCGATGGGCCCGGTCCCTTGGAGAGGACGACAACGGAGCCCTGTTCCCCCTGACAGTGTTTTGAAAATAGCCTTCAGCTTCTTCGTACATGCTGCTGTTAAACCACACAATCTCCCCTCTGGTGCCCTGTATGGGCCCAAAGCCCTCCAGCAAGAAACCTTCCTCTAAGCCCTGGCTCTCTGAGTGTGATGAGCGTTGTGGTCTTCTCCTGGCCCCATGGAGGTCATCACCATTCAGGTTAGCACTGGGCAGGTTAGGACCATTCCCAGAACTCTGCCTGGGCCTTCCTGTGCCTCTTCCCTGGGACTGATCGCCCCTCTGATTCTCCATCTTTTGACGTGTTACAGCAAAAACAAAAGGGAAGGGGCAAGTGAACAGGCAGAAGCTGAACAGCAGGGATGGGCTATTCAAATAAATGAATTTGGGAACAAAGCATTTGCTTTTAAAAATATGCTCGGGTAGAAAAATGTAATTTTGTTTCTTTAAAATATGTTCTTGAGTGAGAGAATACTGGGAAACAAGCAGCCGATATTGCATCTTGTTAATTGAGACATTTCTGCAGAGGCATGCTGGGATTAAAAGATGACCAATTTAATAAAGTAAAGCTGTATGACCACATACAATTGAGGTCAGCTCTAAACTGTAAACACAAAGCACTCACTGGTTGATCTAGGACCATTTCTTATGCTAAGTGCTGCCTCCAAACTGAAACATAGCCTTAATAAATGTGTTGCATATTATTTTACTTAAGCCCTTCCCTACTAAAGAATTAGCTGTTTTACATTAGTTGTTGCTGGCGACTGAGAGCCTAAGACAACAATGTCAAATGCAACTAAACTTCCTGCAGAGACAAAAACAACAAAAAGCAGCAACCATTCAAAAAAGCAAGCCAGAATACAAGCATCACTCATGAGCTCAGGACAATATTTTATTTTTACATTTAGGTCTATATTATATATATATTTTTTTTTTATATCAATCATGATGCTTCAAAAACTTAATTAGGTACTGATTATTATAATTTGCTCAAAAATGTATGCCTACACATACTGTGTTATAATTCATCATGATTAGCAGAGTTGTCCATTAACAGCGCAAATCAAGTCAAGTCAGTTTTATTTCTATAGCACTTTTTACATCACCAGGTCTGAGCCCCAAGTGAGTAAGCTGAGGGCAACAGAGGAAAAACTCCCCAAAACTGGAGGAAGAAACCTTGGGAGAAACAAAGACTCAAAAGGGGAACCCATCCGCCTCTGGTTGACACCGGATAATAAAGAAGGAAAAAGTGCATTCTATAAATCAATCAATTTAGCAATTGATTTTTGATTGATTCCCTCAATTTGGTTTTTGTCTTTATTTAAAAAAAAAAAAAAAAAAGTTTCATAGTGCAGTTATAGTATGCCAGTATGCCCAAACCAAAAAGGTTACAAATACAAATCAAAATGTAGCACAATTATTGTTGTATGTTTGTAGCTTAACATGCACCCTCCATGCCAACAAATCTTTAATCGGTCGTGTTCTAGTAGCATCCAAGGAATGAATGAATGAATAAATAAATGAATAAATACAAAGGGAAAAAAAAAAAAAAAAAAAACTGTACATATGAGGTGTGCTCTATATATTCCTTCAGAGCAGGAAGATTACAAATAAGCCAAGAACTCTCTCAGGAAGCACTCTAAATAATAATAAAAATGTATTTCACCAATCCACCGCCCTTCACATCCTGGAAATGTGCTTTATTGTAATGCACGCTGATGCCCATCAGTACCGCGTTCCCACAGACAACACAAGTTCAGACAACATGCCAAACATGCCAGGGCCACTCACCATCCTCTGTTCAAACACTCACCTTCTGATGTGCTCAGAGGAAAAAAAAGTGAAGACAGGGCTTCGCAGGGTCTCTTTAACAATAAGCATCATGACCATTACAAGTGATGGATAAAACTTTCACAGGACAGGAAGCAAAAGCTTAAGTATTATTTTTCCATTAATCTGCCAGTGTGTAAAAAAAAAAAAAAAAATGTAAAAAAAGCTCCAGGCTCGTTACAAAGCTTTCGGTACATCTGAACTAATTCAAGGTGAGCGTAACAGTACCTGCACTGGAACCGCTGGATTTTGGACCTTTCTCCACCATTCAGGGCCCATTAAATAGCAATGCAACGGTTTCCACAGTTTTTAACTGGGCTTTTTACAAACAATATGATTTTGAAAATTTCAAAAATAATAACAAAAAAAACAAACAATTAAAATTGTATTTTTTAAACTATATTGTCATTTTTAATGAGCTCGGAATAACGGTATTTTGTTATTAGCCTTTTATTAGTTAGCTTTATTAAAACCTTTAGCTTGGAGACTGTGCGTGTATATAATATGAGATATATATATATATAATTTAAAAATAATTAAAAAATTAAAACCACTCATTTCACCCCAATAAACAGGACTCGCTATCTCTGAGCTCCACCCACACCGGCGCCTTTTCATCTGCAAAAAAGCTGAACATTTCTCATCTGTTTCACTTTAAAGCTTCATAAACTCTTAAACAACTTTAAAAAGCACTTCATTAGAACATGTTTCAGCAGTAGCTTTAGGTTTTTCCGCCCTGCTGTCTGTGCTGGAGGAATCGTGAAGGCTTTTCTACAGAAGGTTAAACTTGTTGCGCTTTAAGAAACTTTAGCCTCGATCAGCTCGGTTAGCTTCTCCCAGGAACTCTGCGCTCCACCTTAAACAGCGCAGCCGTTACACTCGCCGTCTGGGAGGATACTGTGGCAAACGCACATGTAAACTCGCAGGTTAGAAGGGACGGAAACACGCTGTGGTGAGTGTGAAGCCGAAGTGAATAAATAAGTGACAGCCAGCTCTGAAGCCGCGCCGCTCAACATGGCTAAAGATAGACTCCGCTTCCTCAGCCACGTGGCGAGACTACAGCACTGACAGTTCCACCATTCTGACAGAACTGCTGGACCAAGTGAAGTTTAAAAACACAGCGTCACCATTAATTCCGAAAAAAACAACTTTTCACTTACTTTTACAAACGTTTACTCTACAGCCGGAGAACTGAGTGGACGTCTCGGGCAGCGGAGCTGTTCAGAAGAGAACGCGGTTCACCGGGTCGCTTCAACTTGCTCTTCAGAGAGGGGGGTCAAAAATGTACGCGCGCAAAGTGATTACCTTCTGTACCATATACAACATTTCAACAAGATCTTAAATGTAAAATGTTTGTTTTATAGTACAAGGCTTGTGGAGGAATGAAAGACAAGTCGATAACTCTTTGTATAATACCAGCAGTGAACGCGATGCCTCCCTGGGAGGTTGGTACATTCCACTAACTTTGTTTCAGTCTGTCAAAGCGGCGCAGAAAGTGCCACCTAAAACCCGCTTTGACAGAAAGCTTTATTATATTTGTGTGTAAATATATAACTACAACAGAATGAAAACACAAATCATTTTCTAAAAATACTTTATATATTTAGAATTAATTTTTTGTTAAATAATATTCCCAGGCAAGATTGCAACCAACTTACACACACACACACACACACACACACACACACACACACACACACACACACACACACACACACACACACACAATAATCCAAAGCTGTGAGAAGCTTGGGAATGTAAGAAAACATTATTAGGACACCATGCAGCTTGCAAGCCTTTCCAAATCTTAACGGGCAAGTCCAGCATTTCTAATTACAATTATTTATATTATTTTTATCATTGTAATAATACTTATGATTTCTTAATAATGTTGTCAAAAGAACACTTAATTCTGTTGCAAAAACCACACTGAAAAGAAATCTGCAGGATGGTTTAATCTCATCTGCTAAGGCTGTGTTTGCAATGTTCTTTTTCACCCCTTCAATAAGGCTTTGTCATCAGAGAAGTATCAGATAAACCTGGTGTGGTAGACGGCATTTATCAGAGGATCGGAATCCACGTGGACTATCGTCCATTGAGCTTAAGTTCAACGCCCAACCACCGCCATCCTGTTCCAAAGCCTTTCGGAAAAAGTTTTCAGAAGCTCCAACATCAGCAAAGATTGTTGTTTGAACCAAGTGGACAATCGTCTGTGTGCGTCCCGCGGTCTTAAACCACTCAGTTGTCCTGTCCTTGTAGATTATGGAATGATGGGCATCTGAAAAGAAAGTGGATAAAAATGAGGCTGTGATAGATCGCCATAAACCAGCATCACAATTATATTTCAAATGTCACTGGACCCTTCTCCAGTGACTTTCCAGATCATAACCGGTAACTGGTAATTCTCAAAACATCTGAGGCACCATTTTTCACTTCCAAGTGAGGAAAAGCTCAAGAATATGATCTCTCAGTACGTTGCTCAAGAGAACATTCTCTTCTCTTTCTATCGACTACTCCTGCTAGCAGTTTTCACAGCAGATCGACCGTCTCCATTTCTTCCTGTTTTCTGCATCTTCCTCCTTCAGAATACTGCCTGCATGATCTCTTCACAACATCCATAAGCCTTTCTGTGTACAAATACATACAATATTTCAACAAGATCTTAAATGTAAAATGTTTGTTTTATAGTACAAGGCTTGTGGAGGAATGAAAAGACAGTTACCACGACTCTTTGTATAATACCAGCAGTGAATGCGATGCCTCCTGGGAGGTTGGTACATTCCACTAACTTTGTTTCAGTTCATCGTGCTGCACAAAAAGTGCCACCTAAATCTGAGACCTTTGATGAAAGCATTATTATATTTGTGTAAAATATATAACTACAAATAGACATGAAACACAAATCATTTTCTAAAAATTTTATATATTTAGAATTAATTTTGTTAAATATTCCTCAGGCAAGATTAAACCAACTTCTACACACACACACACACACACACACACACATATCTAAAGCTGTAGTGAAGTTTTGGGAAACGTAAGAAAACATTATTAGACAATCATAGCTTGTGTTTCTCTCCAAATCTTAACGGGCAAGTCCAGCATTTCTACTACAATTATTTATATTGTTTATCATTGTAATAATATTTCTATGATTTCTTAATAATGTTGTCAAAAGAACACCCCACTTGTTGCAAACCACACTGAAAGAAATTCCGTGGATGGTTTAATCTCATCTGCTAAGGCTGTAAGCTTGCAATGTTCTTTCACCCCTTCAATACAGCTTATCATCAGATAGTTTACTTCAGGATAAACCCAGGTAGAGGTCAGCATTTACCAGAGGATCAACCCACGGGCTACCGGGCCCATTGAGCTAAGTCCAACGCCTTAACCACTCGGCCATCCTGGTTCCTAAAAGCCTTTCGGAAAAAAGTTTTCAGAAGCCCAACATCAGCAAAGATTGTTGTTTGAACCCAAGTGGACAGTCGTCCGTTGTGTGTTAAGTCCTGTGTCTTAACCACTGAAGAACTTGGTCCTTTAGATTAAGGAATGGATGGGCATTCGAAAAGAAAGTGGATAAAAATGAGGCTGTGATAGAGACGTTTACAAACCAGTGCGATCACAATTATTATATTTCAAATGTCACTGGACCTCTTTCTCCAGTGACTTTCCAGATCATAACCGTAACTGTAATTTCAAACATCTGGAGGCACTACTTTTCACTTCCCGCGAGAAAAGCCCAAGAATATGATCTTCAGTAATGTTGTCAAGAGAACATTCCCTTTCTTCTTCTTCTATCGACTACTCCTGCTAGCAGTTTTCACAGCAGATCGACCGTCTCCATTTCTTCCTGTTTTCTGCATCTTCCTCCTTCAGAATACTGCCTGCATGATCTCTCTCTCACAACATCCATAAGCCTTCTGTACAACATACAACATTTCAACAAGATCTTAAATGTAAAATGTTTGTTTTATAGTACAAGGCTTGTGGAGGAATGAAAGACAAGTCAATGACTCTTTGTATAATACCAGCAGTGAATGCGATGCCTCCCTGGGAGGTTGGTACATTCCACTAACTTTGTTTCAGTCTGTCAAAGCGGCACAAAAAGTGCCACCTAAATCTGAGACCCGCTTTGACAGAAAGCATTATTATATTTGTGTGTAAATATATAACTACAACAGACATGAAAACACAAATCATTTTCTAAAAATACTTTATATATTTAGAATTAATTTTTTGTGGCAAACTTATTATTGATATTCAAACTTGTATTCCCCAGGCAAGATTAAACCAAATTCTAGACACACACACACACACGCACACACACACACACACACATATATGTATACAATACTGTGCAAACGTTTTAGGCAGGTGTGAAAAAATGCTGTAAACAAAGAATGCTTTCAGAAATGGAAGTGTTAATCATTTATTTTCATCAATCAACAAAATGCAGTGAATGAACAAAAGAGAAATCTAAATCAAATCAATATTTGGTGTGACCACCCTTTGCCTTCAAAACAGCATCAGTTCTTCTAGGTACACTTGCACACAGTTTTTGAAGGAACTCAGCTGGTAGGTTGTTCCAAACATCTTGGAGAACTAAGCACAGATCTTCTGTGGATGTAGGCTTCCTCACATCCTTCTGTCTCTTCATGTAATCCAGACACACTGGATGATGTTGAGATCAGGGCTCTGTGGGGGCCAGAAGAACTGATGCTGGTTTGAAGGCAAAAGGTAGTAACACCAGATATTGATTTGATTTAGATTTTTCTTTTGTTCACTCACTTTGCATTTTGTAAATTGATAAAAAATAAACAATCATTATTTATATTTCTGAAAGCATTCTTTGTTTACAGCATTTTTTCCACACCTGCCTAAAACTTTTGCACAGTACGAAGCTGTTCTTTATTCCTTCTAAACAGCTTGGTCATCATAGAATCTGTCAAATAAACTTCAGGGTAGAGGCCCAGCATTTACCAGGAGTGGGGATTGAACCCACGTGGACTACCGTCCATTGGAGCTTAAATCCAACGCCTTAACCACTCGGCCATCCTGGTTCCATAGAGAAAAGTGCTGAAGCACTGAGGAATAAAGTGAGAGCACAAGATGAAATCAAAAAAGAGTGATATTTTGTTATAAATAAAATAACAATAATCTGCCAAGAATCTTGTAAAAAATTTTAAGATGGGCCAAAAAAGCAACATCACAGTTATATTCCAATTAGCAGACACCCTTTTCCAGAGCCATTTACAAAATCAATTGCAACAAATTCTATTAGTCCATCCTCATCAAGCACAACGAAAAACTCAAAAAGCATCTTTAACTCTGACACCTCCAGCTCTGCCGCCTGTCGTTTCAGTGCCACTTGCCTAAACTCTCTTCTTCACCTCTCTTCCACACTCGCTGTTACTCTGCAATGTTGGTCCCAAGTATTTAAGGTGGAGGAGTTTAAATACTTGGGATCATCAGTGCAGAGTAACTGAGTGTGGAAGAGAGGTGAAGAAGAGAGTGCAGGAACTGCTGCATGTCCAGCATTTCTAATTAAATTTATTTAAATTATTTTTATCATTGTAATAATACTACTAATAGGTTTCTTGATAATGTTGTCAAAAGAGCACTCCCACTTGTTGTAAACCACACTGAAATAAATCAAAAACATACACATGCTCCAAACCCAGTTGTCGAGCTGGCAAAGGCCCTTGACACAGTTGCTGAGATTGTGACGCTTTCCCGTGTTTTCTGATTCCAGAGTCTTAAATTGACATTGCAACAGTTTTAAAGCCATTGCAAAGGACATATCATTGAATTTTTTTAGAATCAAGTCCTATGTTATTTTTCCAGATGTTATTTTGCAACCAATACAAGCTTTTCCCCCATTTGATTTTAGGTCATCCAGGTTAACATACTACCTTTTCCTTTGGTAATTTATTTGCATTTATTTGTAGATAATTGCTAAAAAACTGATAAATTGTGACACTCCTCTCTGTACCTCAGCAGTAAAGTTTAAGGTCCTTTCTGCAGGATGGTCTAATCTCATGTGCTAAGGCTGAGTGTGGCTGTAACCAACACCATGCTTGCAATGTTCTTCACCGCTGCTAAACAACTTTGTCATCATAGAATTTATCAAATGAACTCCAGGGTAGAGGACCAGCATTTACCAGGAGTGGGGATCGAACCCACGTGGACAGTTGTCCATTGGATCTTAAGTCCAACGCCTTAACCACTCGGCCATCCTGGTTCCTAAAATTCTTTTGAAAAAAGTTTACAGAAGCACAACATCAGCAAAGATTGTTGTTTGAATCACGTCCCAGGGAGAAAGTCTAAGAATATGATATCTCAGTGATGTTGTCAAGAGAACATTCCCTTTCTTCTTCTTCTATCGACTACTCCTACTAGCAGTTGTCCACTGTTTAAATCCACTACCTCAAGCACTCAGCCATCCTGGCTCCAACCTGTATAGCTTAGCTGTAAAATTTTCCTTTCACTCTTGCTGCTTTCACGAATCACGGACCACTCCAGCCACTCTTTTCCACACATTCCAACCTGCCTGCAATCTGTTCTTCACCTCTCTTCCACACTCGCCTTTACTCTGAACTGTTAATCCCAAGTATTTATATTCCCCCTTTGTCACTTCTACTCCCTGCATCTTAACCACTTCACTTTACTTTACACTCATGTATTTTGTCTTTGTCCTGCTTACTTTCATTCCTCTCCTCTCAAGAGCATATATCTCCATCTCTCCAGGTTCTCCTCAAGCTGCTCCCTACTCTCGTGACAGATCACGATATCATCAGCAAACATCCTCATCCATGGGGACTTCTGTCAAACCTCATCTAGACCAGCAGTCTTTCCATTCTTCATTCTCTTCATTGCTGGCCTCATTTCCATTTGGCTTATTCGCTGCACATACTGGTTCACTATCCTCACACCATCCAATCTTCTCTCTCTCATTCTCTTCATTCATCAGCCCCTCAAAGTACTCTTTTCATCTGCTCAACATGCTCTGCTCATTTGTGAGTATCCTGCTGCATTTGCGAGACCTGCTGCACATCTTACCTAGCTTTGTCTCTCTTTCTAGCCATTTGGCATAGGCCCTTTTCTCCCTCTTTTCTGTCCAAGCTCTCATGCAATTCACCAAACACTTTATCTTTAGCCTTTGCAACTGCTTTCTATGCCCTTCATGTCCTTGCTCTCCTGTTTAATCCACCTGCGTGCATTTTCCTTCACTCTTATGCGTCACCTTGTGCATCACCTCCTCCTTCTTTTTAAAATAAGTATTAACTACAGCCACTTCCATCCTTTTCACAAAATCTACTTCAAACTCATCACCCTACCTGACACCCTCTTCACCTCCAAAACACTCTTCACACACTCTTCCTTCAGGATAACACCTACCCCATTCCTCCTTCCATCCACACCATGGTAGAACAGTTTAAACCCTCCAATACACTTGGCCTTACTACCCTTCCATCGAGTCTCTTGCACTCATAAAATATCAACTTTCCCTCTCTCATATCAGCTAATTCTCTCCCTTTACCAGTCATGCTGCCAACATTCAAATTTCCTACCCTCACTTCCACTCTTCTCCCCTTCTGTCTCTGCTCCTGCTTCCAGACATGTGTCCGCATATTTGACTTGGCACAATTTTTACACTGGATGTCCTTCCTGACATAACCCTCTCCATTTATCTAAACTTGGGACTGGCACAAAAAATACACTGGCTTGTGACTTTTTACAGAGCTCAACAGTCAACAGCATCAACAGTCAGAAACTGATGTAAAATGTCAGTTAATGGTTTCTTGCAAACTTCTTATTTGCTGCATTAACAGCAGACCGAATGCAGACCAAATGCATTAGCAGCAGACCTAATAGGTAAAATGTCCAGCTATCATTCTCCTAGAGATGTCTACATGAAGGGAAAGGGGATGCTAGCAGGAGAGACCTTAGCATGAAGGTGACCTTAGGATGTCCGGTTAGTTCACAGAAACATCTGAGGCATAATTTTTCACTTTCTAGTAAAGTAAAACCAGGAAATATTTATGATTTCTCAAATATTATTTCAATTGTTATCAGAGAACACTCACACTTGTAAACCACACTGAAATTAATCTAATTGTTTTGCACATACTCCAGACCCAATCTTCTAGCCATCACAATAGTCCCTTGTCAAAGTTGCTGAGACTGTAATAGTGCGATCCCATTTCTTTCTGCTTCTAAAAGAGTCTTGAAGGACATTGCAACAGTTTTAAAGCCATTACAAAATATGTCCTTAAAAATACCAGTAAAGTTTTGAGAATCCAGTCCTAGGTTGTTTACCAGACATTCATTTTTGAAGGTATGACATATATATGGGCATTTTCCCTTTTGATCCTGTGATTATCACTTTACCACTCCATCCATGTGAAGTCATCCAGGTTAACATACTAGTTTTCCCTTTGGCAGTTTACTGCCTTTTATTGGAGGATAATTACTTTATTGGTGAATTATTGTCATACAACTCTGAGTGTGACAATGCAAAAAACTGAGTACCTCTTTAGCACAACTTTTTTCTTTTCTGCAAGACTGTCTAACCTCATCAGCTGAGGCTGAGTGCAGCGGTACTCAACTCTTAAGACAGAATAAAGCTTAGCCCCCTCTTGTTGGAAACTTTTGAACCACACTGGTGCTTCTTGTATCAGACACCCCTCCTTTATGTGTGAGATTTCACCATACCTGCAATGTTCATTACCCCTTGTAAACACAATTAGGGGCAGTGGTGGCCTAGTGGTTAGGGCATCAGCCACATGATTGGCGGCTCGGGGTTTGAACCCCTTCCCAATGGGTTGCCCTGAAGTACCCTTGGGCAAGGTGCCGTCCCTGTCCTGCGATGGACTAGTGACCTGTCCAGAGTATGTCCCCCATCCTCGCCCTGTGTGCACCCAGTGCAAGTGGCAGAAAATGGATGGATGGGTCTCAACCATCATTGTCCACTTGCCCAAGAGAATGTATGGGCAATTGAGTGTGGATACCATAAAGAAAGGAAAATTGTGCTGTGTGACCATATTTAACCAATTAGGGCTCCCTGCAATAAGAAGAAGAAACTAAATGAAAAGTATTCTTATTTAATATAATTTTGATTTTAGGTTTGATCTTTTCTGCAAAAAAAGTTAAATATCACAGTTGTGTCAGTATCACAGTATCACCTGTATCTCTCTGTTAAACTGCCCATTCATTCTCTTAGCCAAAAAGACCAGATTTTACAATAACAAGTAATTAACCCTAACTGACTCAGAAAGTTTCTCTTAAGGCCAAATGGTGAAATGCTCAAATTGTTTCAAACGCCCATCTCTGTTAAATAAGCTGGGGCTGAATTCTCAAAGCTTCACGAAGGTTTTTAAAGACATCTGTCATCTTGTGATGACTTTAAAACTGTTGTGTTTTAAACACAACTTTGTTTTTTAAATGCAGCAACTACTGCAAGCAGGACAAATGGGCCAAGGCCTACCTGTGATGACTAGACAACTGGGTTTGGAGCATCTGTAAAACATTTAGAATTTCAGTGTGGCTTACAACAATATGGAGTTTTCTCCTGACAACAAAATTTAGAGATCATAAATATTTCCTGATTTCAATCTTTTTTTTTTGAGACTTGCTCATCTCTGCCTCTGTCCCAAAACTTCACTGAGGTGATTAACAACTGTAGTTCTAAGGGTTTTATGTATTTACTTATTCAGAATAAAAACTTTATATCTCCAAAAAATTAATTTACAGGACGAGATATAGACTTTTTTTATCTTACAAGTTTGCTATTAAGGGGGATCAGTGGTGCATATCCAAAGTCACATTGAAATTGCAGATGCTAAATTGCCCTTAGGTATGAGTGTGTGTGTGTGTGTGTGTGTGTGTGTGTGTGTGTGTGTGTGTGTGTGTGTGTGGTTCATTTGGCTAAAAGATTGAATGGACAGGTTTACAGGGAATGATGCTGTGAGGATGACACCCTAAAGCAATATTAGAATTATACTTTTTAGCAGACATTATTCTCCAGAGCTTATTAGGTTATTAGGTTATTATAAGATTGTGTTAAGACTGAGAAAATAAAAAAAGGAAAAACACCTTAATCCCCACTTGCTTTACAGAATATACCCCAGTAAATTTCTAGACAGAACACCAGCATTGTCCGAGAATGTTGTTTGAACAATAGGCGGACGGTCATCCATGACATCTTCAGCCCAACACCTTAACCACTCAGCCATCGAACTTTTTGCCAACAAAGCAGCCTAGACCTTACAGCAGAGCCACTTACCAATAAAAAAAAAAACATCCTAGTAAAGTTAAAATCAGGAAATATTTATGATCTCAAAATACTGTTGTCAAGATAACTCTCCATATTGTTGTTAACCACACTGAAATCCTTCAAAAAGTTTTACAGATACTCCAAATCCAGTTGTTTAGTCATCAAAGGTAGGTAAACATGTCAAAGTTGTTGAGATTATAATGCCTTTCCATTTTTCCTTCATTTTTCCTTCTAATAGATATACTTAAAATATAATGACATATTTAAAACACACCAGTTTTAAAGCCATTACAGGATTGGTTATTTCACAGATATGAGCTTTTAAACCAATATGCATATGAACCAGTTTGGCCTAAACCTAAGACCTAAACCTTAACCACTCCATCCTTGGTAAACCTTCCAAACTGACATATTAGTTTTCCCTTTGGCAGTTTACCATTTCCATTTTTTTTTTTTTGAGGGACAACTGCCTTTATTGGTAAATCTATGTCACACAATTCTATGTATCTCAGTGGCACGATTTTCTGTTCTGTTTTGCAGGACTGCGTCATCTTACCTATAAAAGGACAGTAAGGCTGTGTTCAACTGTTCAAGACAGGCTGAAACACTTTTTTTTCCCTGGCCATTTTCACCAGCTGCTCCTGGTGGATCCCAAGGTCCCCCAGGGAAGCCACACTATAATCTTCCCTGGGTCTGCCCTGTTGTCAACTAACAACTCATCATGCCTGTAACACCTCTTCTGGTAGGCGCCAGGAAGGCTGCCTGACTATATCCTCAACACCTTAACTGGCTCATTTCAAGGCGAGAGGAGCAGGGAAGCTGTGGTTCTGTTCTCAGCTCCTTCTCAAGCTGCTCACCCGATCCCTAAGGGTTTTCCCAGCCAGCCTATAGAGGAAGTTCATTTCTGATACTTGTAGTTGCAGTTCTATTCTTTCGCTCATTACCGAGAGGTCATGACCATAGGTGTTGGAACAACTGGTAAAATAAGAGCTTTGCTTTCTTGGTCAACTCCCTTTTCACCACAACAGTCCCAGGACCCCATAACTGTTGATCTCCTGCTCCTTTTTACCTTCACTCATGAATAAGATATTATCCAAAGGTACTTAAACTTGAGGCAGTAACTCATTCCTAATCCAGAGGTATTAAGGCTGCTGGAGGCGTAATAAAGCCAACAGCACATCATTATCAGCAAAAGCAAAGATGTTATCCTGAGGCCACCCTACTGGACACTGCCTACCCCTAGCTTTGCCTAGAAGGCAAATCACAAACAAAGACTGGGGACAAGAGACAGCCTTGACAGATTCCAACACCCACTGAGAACAAGCTTGAATTAGTGGCAAGAAGAAGAAGGCTGGGAAAGTATGATCGTCATAATAGGTCATCTCTGCCTCTATAGCAAGTTTCCCAAAACTTCACTGAGGTTATTAACAACTTTATTTCTAAGGCATTTATGTATTTACTCATTCAGAACAAAACTTTGTATCTCAAAAAAATTACTTTTACTTTTACTTAGCAAGGCAGCAAAGCAGATATCAAGTTGTTTGTCTATAAGTCAGTATTAAGGGGGAATGGTGGTGCATGTCCAAAAAAAATTTGGGACTGCAGATGCTAAATTGCTCTTAGGTGTGAGTGTGTGTGTGTGCATGTGGATGTGTGTTTGTGTGTGTCTGTCCTGTGAGGGAGTGGCGAACTGTCCAGCCCTGTCCTCGCCTTTTGCCTTGTGGGAGCTGGGATAGGCTTCAGCACCACCCATGCCCTTAATAAGGACCCAAACAAGTGGCTATGAAAATGAATGGGAGTGATCAGATGAGATTAGACAGTCTTGCAGAAAGAAAAACGTTATGCCAAAGAGGTACACAGAGTTGTGTGACAATGAATAACCAATAAAGCAATTATCCTCTAATAAAAGGCAGTAAACTGCTTAAGGGAAAACTAGTCTGTTAACCTGGATGACCTTGCATGGATGGAGTGGTGATGTTTTAATCAGAAAATCTGCAAAAGGTAGGTGGTGGTCTAGTGGTAGGGTACTTGCTTATGGACCTATAGCTCAGGTCTCAGGTTTGAACCCCACCTAAGGCACTACCACAACTGGGTTGCAAGACCCTTAACCCTGAATTGCTCCAGGGGGACAGTCCCTGTAAATAGGATGTGGAAGTCACTCTGGATAAGAGTGTCTGCTAAATGCTGTAAATGTAAGATCAAATGGGGACAAAAATTCTCAAATTTGGTTTCAAAAATGAGGGGGCAGTGGTGGCCTAGTGGTTAGGGCATTGGCCTCATGGTAGGAGAATCAGAGGTTCAAACCCCTTTCCAATGGATTGCCCTGAGGTACCCTTGAGCAAGGTGCCGTCCCCGTCCAGCTCCTCCCTGTGATGGGCTGACGACCTGTCCAGGGTGCGTCCCCTGTCCTCGCCCAGCAGCCCCCCCCCCCCCCCCTGGTGAGCCTGTTTTGGACAAGTGGCAGTAAATGGATGGATGGTTTCAAAAATGAATGTCTGGTAAACAACCTAGGACTGATTCTCAATCTTCACTGATATTTTTAAGGACATCATTTGTAATGACTTTTAAACTGTTGTAATATCCTTCATGATTCTATTAGAAAAAAATGGGAAAGCATTACAATCTCAGCAACTTGGACAAGCAACTACTTGTAATGGCTAGAAGATTGGGTTTAGAGTATCTGCAAAACATTTCAATACATTCTTTGTTATGAAACACATTCACCATGGCATCAACTCAATAATCCATCCATCTATAGAAATACCTGGTCGACTTTTAACAGGACTGGGGTCCTGGTAAATCATCCCGTGGATCTTTATTCCAACACTTTAACCACTCTTCCCACTGGTTTGTTTGGCTAAGAGATTGAATGGACAGGTTTACAGAGAGTGATGCGGTGATAAGGATACACTAAAGCTATGTCAGGAGTATACATTTTAGCAGACATTCTTCTCCAGAGCTAATTATAAGATAATGTTAAGATTAAGAATATAAAAAGGCTTAAAAATTTACAGGATGAAGTAAAGCAGATATAGAATTTTTTATCTTATTAAAAATCGTATTTATCTTAAAGGATTATACATTTTAGCAGATGTTCTTCTCTGGAGCTTATTATAAGATAATGTTAAGAATTAAAAAAGCTTCATCTCCACTTGCTTTGTAACAGAATCTATCCCACCAGATTTCCAAAGAAGTCAAACATTTACCAGGAGTGGGGCTCGAACCCACGAGGACAATTGTCCATTGGATCTTAAGTCCAACGCCTTAACCACTCGGCCATCCTGATACGTTGGAGTGATAGAAAAGATGGGCAATTGAATGTGGATACTGGTGACACATACACACTACAGCAACATCACAATTATATTCATATTTTGCAACTAACAGGGTAGACCTTATAGCAGAGCCACTTGCCAATTCAAACTTATAAAATAAAAAAATAGGTAAGAATGTTGCTCCTTCTCCTGTTAAGTTATTTGTTAGTTTTTTGGAGAAACTAATCTGTCCACATGATCATACCTTCTCAGCCTACCCAGATCATAACTGGCAACTACAGCAATTCTCAAAAAAAAAAAAAAAAAGCAGCATTTTTCACATCCTAGTAAGAATAAAACCAGGAAATATTTATGATCTCTAAATAATGCTGTCAAGAGAACTCTTCATATTGTTGTTAATCACACTGAAATAAAAAGTTTTACAAATACTGCAAACAAAGTTGTCATCACGGGTAGGCACACTTGTCAAAGTTGCTGAGATTTTAAGGCCTTTCCATTTTTTCCTGCCTTTGAACCAAAATGGGCCTTTGAACCAAAATGAGAATTTACTCTTTGGCCTGAAGAGCTACACCTTAACCACTTCCCTGATGGATACCCAAGTGTCCCAGGGAAGCCAAAACATAATCTTCCCTGGATCTGGCCAGTCAACTAATAACTAACTAACTAATAACTGGTGGGTGGTGGTCTTGTGGTACTTGCATATGGCTCAAGAGGTCTTGGCTCATTTCAAGGAGAGAGGAGCAGAGGAGCAGTGGCTCTATTCTGAGCTCCTCCTTAAGCTGTTCACCTGAGCCCTAAGGGTGTTGCCAGCCAGCCAGCCAGCCTACGGAGAAAGTTAATTTCTGACAATTCTAGTTGCAGTGCTATTCATTCAATTGCTTTCTTGGTCAACTTTCTTATCACCTCAACAGTCTGGTACAGTGACCGAATAACTGTTGATCTCCTGCTCCTTTTTATCTTCACTCATGTAGAAGATATTATCCCAAAGATGTCATCCTGCCACCCTACTGGAACCTACTTGGCTCACAAACAGGATAGGGGCAAGAGCCTTGACAGAGTCCAGCACATACTGAGAACAAGCTTGGCAAGAATGACACTAAGAATGCAACTGTTATACCAAACAATAATACTACACAATACATACAAAAGCCATACCAAACAAATAAAACAAGGGTTTAGAACTAGTAGTCCATTCCCCCCAATTAAACTCCGCTAGGTTTTTCCATCATTGCCAACTTGATCGTTGTCTGCCCTCAAAACTATAGTGTCCCCAGATGGTCCTCTTTCCAGGAAATTTTGCCTTATCCCTAGAAAGTATCCCAGTATCTCACAGTGTTACATCATCTATATATGGGGCAGCGATGGCCTAGTGGTTAGGGAGCTAGCCCCCCCCCCTTCGGAAGATTGTGGGTTTGATTCCCTCACAAGTAGGTTGCCCTGAGGTACCCCTGAGCAAGGTACTGTCCCTGTCACTGCTCCCCAGGCGCTTTCAATAGCTGCCCACTGCTGCACGGTGTTTGTGTGCATGGGTTAAAAGCAGAGGTCCAATTTCGTTGTGGTTCATGCTTGCTGTGCTGTGACCTCGCAATGACAAGGGTTGTCACTTCGACATATGCAAGCAATAAACAATTTACACATATTGTACAGGTTATCAAGTTATAACAAGAACAAACAGGCTATCAAGTAGTGATGCAGAGTGTCTGAATTCCCATTTACAATGTGATGTTATTGAAAAGAGGGACTTATTGCTTTTGGCAGTGAGTGTCACAGTGCATCATTAAGGTGTAATAGTGCAGATATCAGTAGTTTGTCTACTGGTGCTGTGCGCAAGAGGCAAATAGCAGCAGTTTTTAAGTAAGTGGGTGAACAAACATTACAGTCAAGTACAGTTTTGATCAGCTGTTGATGAGCGTTATGCCTGGGGGAAGAAACTGCACTTGTGTTGGGATTTTTTGTAAGGTTCTATAACATCTTTCAGAAAAGGTTGTGTCCAGTGTGTGAGGTATGATTTTCAATGGCTTTCAGTGGTACACCAATTATTTTTTCTGCTTTTCTCACTATTTGCTGCAGAAAACTTGGACCATGAATGCACTGAATAAGACTGTAATAGAAGTACAAAGAACAGATGACTGCTGTGTAGAACTGACACAACAGCTCCTGTGGCAGTCCAAGCTTTCTCAGGTGTTACAGAAAATACATCTGCTGAGCTGTTGTGAGATTGAGTTAGCCACAGTATCCCTTTCCAGGCAAGGTGTATTTGTACCTTTTTAAACTTGTCATAGGGGCTTTGTGGCTCACTCTTTTTCTGGCTCCTCACCTGAGACATCTCTGCCTTGAAAGACCCTACCTAAATGCTCCAGTACAGTATGGTACAGTACAGATATCACGTTTGCAGGGGCATGCAAACTGCCCTACCATTATAAGGTTGTGATTACAGGTTTTACACTATTATGAGCATTTTCTCATCAAAAGTCAAAGTCAAAATTCTGTTAGATAAGAATGCTTTTCCTTCTTTAAATTTTTCATTGCTCAGCTGGCTTTGACACCATGAAGTGAAAGTGACAGTCCTTGTCATTGTGAAACGAGCAGCGACAGTACCTTGCTCAAGGGTAACTCAGGGCAACCGACTGGTGAGGGAATCAAACCCATAATCTTCCAATCCAGGGCCAACTCCCTAACCACTAGGCCACCGCTGCCCGGAAGCACACCGTTCCTGGAAATACTGCAATACTGCAGTCCTCATGTAGAGGACATTTCAGATATTAAACTGATATGAACAGATACTACACTTGATCTTAGCCAAAAGGCAGAGAAGTGATGTAATCATATAACCATATAATCAAGCCAGATAATTAACAGAGCATGGACCACCAATTTTTACTTTTACCAATGCCTTAACCACTCGGCCCTCCTGATCCTTAAGACTAAGAGAACAGATGGACATTCGAATGGAGAATGAACACAGGAGACACTGCAATACAGATACACTAAAGCAACATCACACTCACTCATTTTCTTAACTGCTTATCCTAAATAGGGTCACAGTAGGGAATAAAGCCCTTACAAGTGCACACAGGGCAAAAGGCAGATGAACACCCTGGGCAAGTCCGCAGGTCATTGCAGGGCATAAAGTCAACAATTAGCAAATGTCTTTTGTAGCCTGTGCTGCAGAACTTCCAGTATTGGATCAATGATCCAATTCAGAGCAACATATAAGAGTGCTTTGTAGCTTCTAAAGGAAACGTGTCCCTCAGAGCAGAAACAGCAGAAAGAGTTGCTAGTAACTGTTAAAAAAACAGACAACTGTTACATTTCCACCAGATTACACAGAGAAAGCAAAGGACATTTTTATTTACTTAATAACACCCTGGACAGGTCACTATGGAGGAGCATGACAGGGACGGCACCTTGCTTAAGGGTACCTCAGGGCAACCCATTGGTTCCCTATTGGGAAGGGGTTCAAACCCCAGAATCTCTGATCACGTGGCCAATGCCCTAACCACTAGGCCACCGCTGCCAAGTAGGAGGGCAAGTCTGTTATTACATACAATGTGAAGAGATGCTGCGACGTTGTAACAAACTTGAACATTTGACAAAATAACATATAAAAGATAATTTTGTCACCTGCTGAAGACCTTCATTTTCATGGACTTGATATGTCCCAGGAAACCAGTGCTTCACCAGGATTGTAAATATGTAATTACATTAACAATCAGACATTAATATTAAATGACAAATAATATGATCTTAAAAAGAATTGAACATTCCAAAACAGTTAGCAGCAGATTCAGTGAATAGCCATCACTCTCCCAGATATGTTTGCCTGGGATGAGCGGACATAACTAGTAGATGAGGGAACCACAGGCTCAGTGGGACTTTAGGATGTCCAATTAAGAAGGTCTTAAGAAACGTACAATAAATTTAGTTAATTACCTCAATGAGGGTTTGGGAATCTCACTCCGCGGGCAAAAATATTCTTTTTGGGGAAAATTGTATTTCAGGGTGAAACATTGTCACACAACTATACATATTTTTTTTTCCTTTAATGCAGGATGTTCCAACAATGCTAACATGCTAGTTTTCCTTTGGTAGTTTACTGCCTTTTATTACAGGATAATTTCTTTACTGCTGAATCATTCTCAAACAACTCTGTGTACTTATTGGGGACAACTATTTTTCTTTCCCCAGGACTGCCTATTCTCATCTGCTAGGGCTAAGGCAACAGGGAGCATCAACTTAGCCCCTACTTGTTTGATAAGAAACCTTTGAGGCACACTGGTGCTTTTTGGATCAGCGACACATTCTTTATGTATGATATTTCACCATGCCTGCAATGTTTTTTACTCCTTTTTAACTCAGTTGGTTTTGTCATTATTGAATGTTCATTTACATTTATAGTATTTAACAGACACTCCTCTCCAGAGTGACCTATAGCTGCTTCATAGTCCACATCTGTTCTTCATTCTTCATACTTCATTCATTCTATCACCATCTGGTAAAAGCAGCAACTGTCATTTAACAATTTGACAGTTAAGCGTTGTCACTGACCATAGAAGTCAATATCCACACCAAATTATCCAAAATTTTGATTTGGTTCTGGGCAGGTCCTCAGATCATCACAGGGTAGACACACAGGAAAGGAAGGTGACTATTCTTGTCGTTGTGAAACGCAGCACAGCACAACACAATGAAATTCAACCTCTGCGTTTCACACATACACACACATGCAGCAGGGGGCAGCTGTTGAACGCGACCGGGGATAATATAATAATGAGCAGAAGCCCAGCATTTACCAGGGGAGGAGTTTATACCGGTGTGGACAGTTGGATCATATTGGATCTTTAGCAGGAGACCTTAACCACTCAGCCAGCCTGATCCTTTAAAGAAAGGTTTGGCTTTTGAACAGAAAGTGGATAATGGTGACTCTGCATCACTGAAGCACCATAACTATCACATTTCAATTTTTAGCAGACACTCTTCTCCATAACCACATACACGATTTCATTTTTAAGTTTTCTTTTTTAAATCAGTTTTTATGAAGTTGTTATGTGTCATGTTCAGCCTAAAAGGTCTAAAACATGCTGTCATTGTCAGAAGATAAGTCACTGTGGATGAAAAAATAGAAATGCTAAAAATACCAAACTGTTAACATTCAGACATTTTAGAATGGCTTTCCTAATAATTTATTGAAATTACAAAGTTTTGTGAATGTGATAATAAACATTCTTGTGTTTTCTTTGTCTTCTTCAAAAGGTCCATCTAGAATTTTACTGATGCTCTTCCACATATCCACATTTTCTTGTGACTAGTTATTTAAGCTGAAAGCAAAACATTTTCTTTGTTAAAAGAAGAAGAAGAAGAAGAAGAAAAGTAGGAAATGTACACATTTTCTTTATTGTATATAAATGTGCTATGATAATTAAATCACATTAGATAAATAATCCATCCATCTTCTGCCGCTTGTCCCAAACGGGGTCGCGGGGGAGTGCTGGCATCCAACCCAGCGCACACAGGGTTAGGACAGGGGACGCACCCTGGAAAGGTCACCAGCCCATCGCAGGGAGGAGCGGGACGGGGACAACACCTTGCTCAAGGGTACCTCAGGGCAACCCATTGGGAAGGAGTTCGAACCCCCGATCCACTGATCATGTGGCCAACACCCTAACCACTAGGCCACCACTGCCCCTAGATAAATGATACAATTTTTAAATTATTTTTTAAAGCAATTTTTTGGTGTGCTCCATTAATAAAAAAATTCATATTATAAAATTTAAAACTTTTCTTTCATGATGTGTTTACACGCAGAATGTAGATAAGTATTGAGTATTTTACTATGATTATTGTTGTGGAAAATTTATCAGAGGCCTGAATACCTTGCGGAGAAGCTTTATTTACTATTGTAACATGGCCTTGTCCATCATTCTATTCAGAATGCGGGAGGAAGGCCTCTGAACACTTCAACACACATGAATATATACTCGTCTGTGAGTTCCTCCCCTCCTCTCTGTTGCTGGGCACTGGTCGTAATCTGGTCGTAATCTGCCCCATTTCCCTTTCTCCCCTATATGGGGTCATTTGCATCTTCTTCTTTATCTTGTACATTACATTTTACATTTACGGCATTTAGCAGATGCTCTTATCCAGAGCGACTTCCATGTCCTAATTTCAGGGACAGTCCCCCTGGAGCAACTCTGGGCTAAGGGTCTTGCTCAGGGACCCAGTGGTGGTAGTGCCAGAGCTGGGATTCGAACCGGGGACCTCTTGAGCCATAGGTCCATAGGCACCCTACCACTAGATAAAGACCACTATCACCCGACACAGTTGTACACAACTGCACAACTTTCTTGTTCCCCCCCTTTGTCTGTTCTCACTTCTCTTCTAAAAACTCACATTCTATACATTTCTCCTTGTCTACATGTCTGTCTTCACATATCACTGCATTGACCCAGACACTGACTCTGACACAGGCAGTGGTGGCCTGGTGGTTAGGGACTTGGCCACAGGATTGGAAGAGTGCAGGTTCCAACCCCTTACTGGCAGGTTGCCCTGAGGTACCCTTAAGCAAGGTACCTTCCCTGTCACTGCTCCCCAGGGAGCATTCATAGCTGCCACCTGCTGCGCGATATTTGCATGGGTTAAATTATGTGTTGTAACCTTGCAATGACAAGAATAGTCATTTTCACTTGCCAGAAAACATAGAACGGAAGGGGGGGGTGTCTCACAGTATTAAAACTAATCTCTTTATCCTGAAGTAGAGTTCTTTAATATTCCATCATAATTATCACTATCAGTGTTGTTTTCAAAATTTTTCATTTTTAATTTTTCAGCAATCATTTTTTTTAATGCTATACAATAAAAAAAATCTTTTATTAACATAAGAATGAAGTTCCTTCATAAGCAAGTTAAGCTGTCAGATGAAGTCACATTTGCAGCAGATTTCAATTTCAATTTCAATTTATTCTTATATAGCGCCTTTTACAACACAGTTGCCCCAAGGCACTTTACAATGGTGGTAGATGGTGGAACAGGTTACAGTGATAGATGTTAAAGCCGGACAACTACGAAGGAGAGGAACCAAAAACTCCACTATGTGCAGAAAAAAAACCTCTGAGGGTCCAAGGTCAACCAGCTATCCAACCCCCTTGGGTATACTAACAGTACAAAGATAGTTTGGTTTTAAACTCCAGGATCAGTGAGGAGTCCCAAGTTGCTTCCAGGTACCGATCAGCTGCCAGGGTCCCTTGGCGCATCAGATGCATCACACAGACCAGATGGTTGCTCGGCATTGGACTCAGGTGGTGACCACAGCGGGCCCCCCCGGACATGTGGGGAGAGAAATGGAATGGGGATGGTCAGTAATGAGCAGGATCCAGTAGTGACAAACACAGAAATGAAACAATACAGTGCGATGGCATGTACAGCAGCACCAGCGACATTAGTAGTGGTGCACTATGGTGATTGGTGCGGGTAAGCTAAACTAAAAAAGTAAGTCTTCAGCCGTGATTTAAAGACTGAGACTGAATCGGCATCCCGTACAGAAGCAGGCAAGCTGTTCCACAATCTAGGGGCCCTGTAACTGAAAGCTTGTGCTCCAATACATTTATTTATGCAAGGGACAATTAGGAGATCTTTATTGATCTCTGCATTTAGCAGTTCGGTTAGGTATATTGGGGCAAGACCTTTAAGTGCCTTGTAAGTTAAGAGGAGGACCTTGAAGTCAGCCCTGTACCTAACAGGAAGCCAGTGAAGCGAGGAGAGTATGGGAGGGATGTGGTCGTATTTCCTGCTCCTGCTTCGCAGATCAGAAAGAAACCATGGCCAGTCATCACTCTCCCAGAGCTGGCTGCATCATGTGAGGAGAAATGTAGCTTAAAGGGCTGGTGGTAACTTAGGATAGGATGCTCATCTGTGGAACAAGTGAAAGCCTCTTTCCTATCACCAGTAGTAGCACCTTTAGAGCCTCCATGAAAGGAGAATATAAATGCTATAAATTTAGCAGATAAAATTGAACAAAAGGCTTCATTATTAATGAATATTTTCTTATTAATATATTAACAATTATGTCAAGAACAATTTGATTTCCGTCTCATTAATTATGCAAATTGGAATGGGATGGTGGTGGTCTAATGGTAGGATTCTTGGCTCTGGCTCAAGAGGTCCAAGGTTTGTATCCCACCTCTGGCACTACCACCACTGGGTCCCTGAGCAAGACCCCGAGTTGCTCCAGGGGGGGACTGTCCCTGTAATTAGAACATCTTAAATCCTTAGGACACTGGTATTTTATTCAGGACCAGGGTCAACCAATTATATTAAATGTATTTTAAAATTGTTGATTCTCATGAAAAGTAAGTATGTTCATGTTATCGAAAAAGTCATTAAACTGTTGCAGTGCCAAGTTAAGCTCAGCTTTTTTTTAGTTTTCCCACATATCCCTGAAAGTCATTGAGCATTCCATAGGCCATCTTGTTTGTTGATCTGTATATTTACTCTTTTTGCCCAGGATCTTCTTCATTTGGCTGCTCCTGTTAGGGATCACTACCAGAGCAAACATTGCAGCTCTTGTGCTCTTTCTCGGCATGAAACCATACTGCTGTTCACTGATCATCACCTCTTAACCTAGCTTGCACGACTCTATAATTGTACCTTCCCAGCCTTTCTAGGTCAAAACTCTCAGCAACTCTCAAAACTTTACAGGCAAATTCATCAAACCTTGTATTTAGCTTTCTATGTAGGCAAGTTCTACTACTTCAAATATATTAAATGGAAACTGAATAAATCCCAACCCTGGACAGGTGCCACTGTAACAAGATAATCCCTATTGGGAATTTTCTTGTCAGTGGTTGTGCTGTGGTTGATCAGTGATAAATCTACTTTATATAATGTATATCATGTCTTCAAAGCTATTAGCTGTTATAATTTAATTCATTTAATTCAATAATTGTAATTAAATACTATTGTAAAATAGTTTAATTACACTTGTCTGATCACTAGGAATTAACCGAACCCCACAGTCCTCACCATTTTCTTTTACTTATGTATTTATACACAGTAACTATAATAACATGTTAAGCATACACAAATATAAAACTACTAACTTAAATTAGTAAAAATTGTGACTTTATTTTGTTATGCAGAGCTATCAATTAATTTATGTAAAGTAAACCTTCTTTATATATGAGATTTCACTGTAGCAGCAAAGCTTTTCACTGCTTTTTAACTCAATAAACTTTGTGACCACAAAATACGTCTGAATAGATTACTGAGCAGAAGCCCAACATTTATCAGGAGCAGTATTTGATCCCACATGCACAATCATCCATTGGATCTTAAGTCCAATACCTAAACCCTTTAACTCTTTGACTATTTTGGTTGAGACATGGACATTTGAACAGAGACTGAATACAGTATACACTGGGATAGAGACACAACAAAACAGCACCACAGTTATATATTTAACGTTCTAATCCTTAGTCAGTTTTTAATTAAATCTCATTTTCTGTAATGTTTGTTGTATCCTGGTCACATAAAAAGAACTGCAGGATGCTGTCACTGTTGGAATAAAGCATCCTGAATAACAAAAGAAATGTTAAAGAAAGTGTTTCAGTAAATAAAAGATTTATTCTGTAATTCTGTAGTATAAAGATACATATTCAATAGTTTTCTTCACCTTTAGAAAAAAACACTTTCTTGGATTGGTCCATAAAAGTCCTGTTGCTCTTTCCATACTTTCATTTTCTGCTAAAAGGGAACTGTCTTTTTTCTGTTTATAATGGCATCATGTTGAACCATTTCAACAAAAACACAAACTGATTCAGATCCCAAGAGATCACTTTCCAGCTGGAACCAAAAAAATCATCACAACCAACTGAGGTAACCTACTAACCTAACTAATATACAGTGGACATATGTGGAATTCACGTGACTTTACAATTTTTGGACTGGATTATCCTTTCTTCTTTCAGCAGATATTGGCATGTGATTTTGCAGTGGGATGGCTTATCACTGCATCCATGGCTCTATTGAACTGTCCTTGCCCAGACTAGGCTTCAATACTGATGTCCTTGTGGTAACAGAATGAGTTGATGCTGCCAACCACTGGCAACTGTGGACAGGCAATGTGACATTCTTGACTTCTTTGCTTTAATTACTGGGCAATTGATGGACATATAGAAACCACTGATTTAACTGTCACATTGATTTCCTAACAGTCCTAATGAAACAAAATCTTTATTGAAAAAAATCCCATAAAATCTACCTCTTCCATGTCTGTAATCGTAATTCGTGAACAAATGCAGACCACTCAAATTTGAAGCTAATCAAGGGCTGAATCATGTCTTCAACAGGGTCTTAAACCAAACGCACAAACTGTGTCCCTGGAAAAGCTATTGTGTCATGTCTGCATTATAATTATATGTGGAAAAAAAATCACTTCTCAGACTCCTCTATATCAATTTTTAGGACAATGTACATGTAGGACCCACACAGTGGTATCTTACCATGTTTGAGTCATTTAATAATTACTACAACCACAAGCTTCCTCCTGTCATGTTGCCAGCCACATCCAGGGTATCCAGGGCAGCCCGATGCAGAAGTCCTTGGGGCTGCAGCCAAATGGTGATGAGGAGGCTCGAGCTGGAGGTGATGGGGAGGCCGCACTCCTGAGGACAGGCAGCTGTTACTGAGCTCCCGAGTGGCCTGTAAAGCTGTGGCTCCAGCTAGCCACAAGGGGTCTGTCAAGGGCACTGTCCATGCTGGAGTCTCCAAAGTGAACTCAATGGAGAATGCTGCTGAAGTGCATTCCAAAGTGGCCCTGAATTGGACTAGTCATGGGGTGCCCAGCCTCACCTTCGCACATGTGTCTCTTCATCGAGTTTTCTTCCAGAGCCTGCCACCCGGGGCAACCTGCCTACGCTGAAGACCCCTTGTGGCTAGCTGGAGCCACAGCTTTACAGGAAGGGGGTTTATTAAACATGAAACCTGTAACACACAAGCATAAACCAAACACAGTTCTTCCAAATCATGAAGCAAAGGCCACAAAGGATGAACAACAACCGACGGCTCTGCTCTGACTCACTGAGATCTTTATACCTTTAGACTAATGAGGCATACCCTTGGTGATGTGATGCTAATGTTCCATCTGATGCCATGTGAAATTAAACCTGCTCATTGCTCATTTAATATGCCCAATGGCCAAATAAGAGAATGTCTTTTTTGTGTGTAAACAATAATAAACTTCACAGTTTAGAAGTGTTGGAATACACAACCGTACACTAGTTGGTAGTTCTCCAGGAGTCCTTTATAAAAGCAGGTTAGTACTTATTGTTAATGTTATAAAAATCCTAGCAATGAGTGGTTCAGCAGAAGATAGAGTAGCTGTTTAGTTAAGATTAGACCTAATCAACACTGTTACGTTAACTCCTTAGTGATTGAGCAGTATTACTTTAGTAGTAAGGTAGTAGTAAGTGCTTGTCAGCTATGTCTGATTAATTTCCCCAACATTAGTGAGTATCCAAAATGTTGACGTTGGGTGTTAATCCTATTGGGTTACATTGTTTGCAGTGATTACGCAAATGTTTCAGGCTTTAGCACAAGACTAAGTGCTACATAGATCAATTACTCTTCATACCACCTTCCCAGACAACCCACTTCATCTGAAAAGACATTAACAAAATTTTATTGCTCAGAAATTTGTGATCCTATTGCATGTGAAGTAAGCAAACAATTGTGGCAAATTGTGTGCTTGGGTCATAGGTCATCAGGAAAAAGAGATTGTAAAACAATCATGTAAAAGTGAATCCTTCTTTGTACATTTAAAAGAAAAAACTTTATGGAAACAAAGTCTTGAAAAATAGGAGGAAATGGGAAGAGGTGAGGCCCAGTGACACTAGTATATTAAGACAACATAGGAGGCAAACCTATAATACTTCTAAAATGTTTTTCTGAAGTATTTCCCAAACCTGCTCCTGGAGGTCCTTCTATCCTTCCAATGAACCTGAGGAATATTCAGCTTACAAGTCCTTTGCAGGGTCCGATCTATATTCAGTATGGAAATCACTCCTGTGCATCATTTGGACCTTTTATTCAGTTTGCTGACTCATTTATCAAAGTTTTTAGGTTATACATATTTACATGTTACATGTTTCTATATTTCTACACATTTTAAAGGCTTTTTGGATCATAAAGGTTTCTTCTAAGATAAAAAAAAATCTAATTAACACTTCCAAATGAGTGCATATTAGAACCCAAGCTGTTCAATTTACAATCCAAATAGTTTCATTTTTCTCCTGGTAAATGCTATAGCAAATATGTTGTGATTAGTTTTTGTCCCAGCATTGCATGACAGTAAAGAACGCATCCAACATTGGTTTGACTGAAATTTTTGAGGTTTTATTTTCTTTCAGAAGACATTCAGACATTTCATCGAGAAGGTCACTATTAAAAGATGCAGTGTCATTGAATACGTAACATGCTGCTTCTTCCTGCATTGTCCAGAGGCAGTTTGTGCTTCTCTGAATACATTTCAAATTTTGTGCTTGGCTTATCATGGAAAAAGAGAGTTTTTCTTGCTTTATTGAAATAAATGCACTGCCCACACTGTCTCATTATGAAAAGCAGGAAAAGAAAAGGAAAAGGTACACAAGACATAGCGTTTATTTGTGATACCATAAGGAATGTTTAGGTCCACACTGCTTTTTAAATGAATCACAGTAAGGAAACCAATCAAAAAAAAAGTAATTAACATATACCTCTTAAGGCACACAAAAAAAAGAAAGAAAGAAAAAAAACAGCTGTTTGCCTGTAAGAGACAGTTGAACAGCTGTGTTGAAATTAATTATGGTCGCTATACCTTTTATCGTAAGTGTACTGTGCTGATTTTGTTAATTTTCACATAAATCAATCTATCTGTGGAAAGGTTTTCTGAATTGCTCATATCAGTGATTGTCTTGAGTACAATGAGGACAATTAACTAATTGAATGAGAAAGAGGTTATTGCTTTCTCTTAAATCCTTAGGACACTGGTATTTTGTTCAGGACCAGGGTCAACCAATTATATTAAATGTATTTTAAAATTGTTGATTCTCATGAAAAGTAAGTATGTTCATGTAATCGAAAAAGTCATTAAACTGTTGCAGTGCCAAGTTAAGCTCAGCTTTTTTTTAGTTTTCCCACATATCCCTGAAAGTCATTGAGCATTCCATAGGCCATCTTGTTTGTTGATCTGTATATTTACTCTTTTTGCCCAGGATCTTCTTCATTTGGCTGCTCCTGTTAGGGATCACTACCAGAGCAAACATTGCAGCTCTTGTGCTCTTTCTCGGCATGAAACCATACTGCTGTTCACTGATCATCACCTCTTAACCTAGCTTGCACGACTCTTTCCCATAACTTAATGTTGTTCAACTTTATCCCTCTATAGTTACTACAGCTCTGCGCATCACCCATATTCTTGTAAATCGGTACCAGTATATTTAGTCTCCACTCCTCAGACATCCTCTCACTTTCCAAGATTGTGTTAAACAATCTGGTCAGAAACTCCACTGCCATCTCCGCTAAAGACCTCTATACTTCCAACAGTATGTCAACAGCCTTCCCATTCTTCATCCTCTTGTTTATCTGCTCAGCACACCCTGCTCTCCTGTGAGCATGTTTTCATCTCTATCTTTTATTGCCTTGACCTGGTGCACATCTTTCCTAGCTCTGTCTCTCTGTCTAGTTGGTCCACTTGGTATCCAATTAATATAGGTCCTTCTGTATACGCTCCTGGACTTCTGGGTTCCACCACCAGGTTTCCCTATCCTTCTTCTTCTGTCCCGATGTCACACCTAGTACATTTTTAGCTGTCCCCCTTAGCACTTCTGCAGTAGTTTCCCAGCAATCTGGCAACTCTTTACTACCTACCAGAGCCTGTCTTAACTCCTTATTTCCTGAGTTCCATCTTGGAGTCTTCCTTCTTCAGCTTCCACCGTTTGATCCTTGACTCTGCCCTCACATTCCTCCTCTTCTTGACCTCCAAGGTCATCATACAGACTACCGTTCTAAGCTGTTTAGCTACACTCTTCCCTGTCATTACTTTGCAGTCTCCAGTCTCCTTCAGACTGACCCTCCTGCAAAGAATATAATCCACCTGTGAGCATCTTCCTTCTCTCTTGTAAGTCACCCTGTGCTCCTACCTCCTACTTTCTTAAAATAAGTATTAACTACAGCAATTTCCATCCTTTTAGCAAAATCTACAACCATCTCACCTTCTGCATTCCTCTTCCTTGACACCATATCAACCCATCACCGCCTCATCACCTCTAACCCCTTCACCAGCATGTCCATTAGAGTTCGCACCAATCACCACTCTCTCCCCTGGGTACACTCTCTATCACTTCATCTAACTAACACCAGAATTCTTCTTCATAAGCACCAACAACATCCATTATCACTCATTCTAAAAAAGCTTTTTTTGTACAGAATAAAGTAAAAATTGGCTAACGGTTAACCGCTTTTGCCCTTATTTAGCAAATGGTAAATTGGAATATGGAAATGAAGGGGAGCAACTTAATCTTAAAACACACTCTTCAGCACATATGCATACATGCCCACACACTTACATTACTGACCTCCATTGTCAAAACAACCTGTTAAAAGAAGTGTCCAAACCTTTTGTTTTCACAGGCTTAGTCTGTGTTAAGAGTGGGCATGAAATTGGCAACATTTTTGCACTTAATATTCATTCATTATCTCAACATCTTATCCTGAACTGGATTATAGCTGGTGCATGAGCCAAAATAAGACAAAAAGCAAAAGTACCCTGAACAAGTCAACAATCCATGGCAGGGTTGAAACACAAACAGTTTGTGAAAGAACTAAATAATTATAAAAAATTATAAAAATTATAAAAAAAGTGCATCTTCAATCTACTTTTTGCATGTTTTTGGATGGTTGGAGGAAACCCACACAAATGCAGGGAGAACCTACAAATTCGACACAGAAGGGAGCCAAGTTGGGCATTTAACCCAGAACCTTCTCACTGACAAGAACACTACCCACTACATTTAATTAGCAGGGGGTTGGTGTCAAAAAACCTGAATTTTCTGCCTTAAATGGAGAGGGTCCATTCTTATTATACGAACCAGAACATCAGAGGTACACAATTTAAGGTGGAATTGAACAAAGGTGAAGCAAGTTTGAGCCTCACAGAAAGATTGTTGATAGAAAGGGTGTAGCTTTATCAGAATCAAAACAACTTTAACCATCCCAAGGGACATTCCTTATGTTAACCGAATAAATAGACAGACAGTAGACACGACAATAGACCCAAAGAACAATGTATAACAAAAGCTTAAAATAAATTTTAATATTCTCCTATTCTCCTGGGTGTTTTTGACGTGCAAAGAAAGCGTTACTCAGAAGAGAACATAGAAAAATAGAGATGCAGTTAATAATATATAGGTTAAAGGTGACAGGGATGTGAATACTACCTAGGGCAGGGATTTAGGGTAATATGGGGTGAAAGGTCCATGGAGAAAACACAAATAAATGACTAAAATCAACCTACAATCCATCAATATGGCAAATAAATTTAAATACATTTTAAAAATACAAAAAATTTATTTTATGTCAAATAAATTTCTATATTGACTTTTGGGGAAAACAGTCTGTATTACACAACTCCTACGTTCGCTATATTATCTAAACTCTGACTATATTCCATACTATACATACAATGTAACAGCTATGTAAATACTAATCTTCATAGGCAATTTATGGATGAATGTGATGAAAGAGAATTGGAGGGTGCTTGTAGCTGTTTTAGGATCCGAATGAGCAATCAGACCTGGAAATCACTATTATATCAAGCATGTGGTCAGATTTACCAACCAAACTGGTGTCTAGTCAAAATTTGACTGCCCTACGTTACTTGCAGAACATTCTTAAGAAAGTATAATTTGTCTTTACTGTGAATGTTCTCCCAGCAACCAATGCTCAGAAGAATCCTTACAATTCTTTCCATCTGAAAGCTTTCTGTTGTGGTTTGTTCTGAGTTCATGGAGCCACCATCATTCCAGAGGCCACTGTACATTCACTCAGCTTCAAAGGGAGCACCCTTAGCATATGAGAGCACAAACTTTTTACAGGCTAAACCAGGTCTCATCCATTATTGATCTATGCCTTAACAATCTCATTATATTGCAGCGGTGGCCTAGTGGTTAGGGCGTTAGGCACATGCTTGGAGGATTGGGGGTTCAAACCCCTTCCCAATAGGTTGCCCTGAGGTACTGTTGAGCAAGGTACCGTCCCCATCACTGCTCCCTGGGCGCTTTCAATAGCTGCCCACTGCTGCACGGGTTTGAGTGTGCATGGGTAAAATGCAGAGGTCCAATTTCATTGTGGTTCATGTGTGCTGCGCAATGACAAGGGTTGTCACTTTCACTATTGCTCTAATGAATGATTAGACTTCTGGGCTAAGGGAGCTGAGTTGGAGCTAACTTCTGCCATCTTCTTTCTTTGATCCAATTTTCACAGAAACAATAATGCTCATTATTTATCCCATTGAATGCTGTTAGGATATTGATTTTTAGACACTTAATTTCCTGATTTGAACCACACTTAAATTTTACAGGAAAATAATTTTTCAAAACCTTAGCAATCGCTTATTAAGAGTTTAAAGCAGCATCTGGCAAAAATCACCTTCTCCTGAATGTCCAGACATTTGAATTATCCTGAAAGTAGTCTAGACCTTTTTGGTGCCTAAGCTATGGAGCTATGGCAGTATGAAGCTGATGTAGCTAACTAAGTAACCGACCCCACCAATTAATATCATGTATAAACCATCACACACATTCCAAACTCCAGATAAGAAATACCAGAAGCCCCAAAGCCTGAATTTTCTCTACGTGTTGGTTCAATTTAATGGATGTACTGGAGTCAGCTTTAGCTCTTAAGGGTGTCTATTATGAATGATAATTTGTTCTTTTTTCAGGTTCTGCTTCTGGTAGGCTACCTGCTGTGAAGATCTAGCCAGCATTTCTCACAAGGGCAAGAGCTAGTAAAGATCAAAGTAAAGTGTTGATATGGGTATTCCCAGTGGTGGACTTATCATGGTACTGCAAAAGTTTTGTCATGAGCATCAAAGACTTCCTGTACCTTCAGTATTATTACAATGTTAAATCCATTAAATGTGACTTTGAGTCAAGTTCAACCCACTGTAAAAAGGATACCCACAGCTGCTAGACCTGTGAACCTGTGAATCTTCCACCTTGCAGTGTTTCAGGTGAAGGTGGTATTGTCAATTTATACTGATAAAAAAAGAGGTCAGTCTTGCATTTTTTTGCTCTTATAAAATCATTTGTAAGGTACGGATTTTGGTCAATGGAGCTGAGTTTATACCCCTTTTCAGCAAGTAAAAACATGGAATATTATTATTATTATGGTTATTAATAATACAATTTGCTGCTGTTGTTTTTGATGCCACTTGTGGGGGCTATTTCACAATGCAAAGTTTGAAAAGACTTGAAAGAATGTCCTTTCATTTCATCTGTCTGTTTCATCTGTCTGTATATCTGTCTATCTAATAAGTCATCCCTGCCTTTTTAAGTTAAATCAAATTAAATTAGATTAAATTCAGTAAAGCAAAATCACTTTTGCCCAAAGTAAGACTGTTTTTCATATTTCATTCATATGTTATTTGGTAAGCATGAATTTTGGCTTAAGGTATTATACTTAAAGCAATTCATGTATATTTTTATTTACATTCTGGTGGGTTATTTATTTGGTTGCTTATAGAGAATTATTATGCAAATCAGAGCAAAAGTCAGACCATGAGGTCAAAGGAGCTGCCTGCAGAGCTCAGAGACAGGATTGTTGCAAGGCACAGATCTGGGGAAGACTACAAATAATTTCTGCTGTACTAAAGGTTCCCAAGAGCACAGTGACCTCTATAATTCTCAAAAAGAGGACATTTAGCACAACCAGGACTCTTCCAAGAGCTGTTTGTCCGGCCAAACTGAGCAATCAAGGAAGAAGGACCTTAGTGAGAGAGGTGACCAAAAACTCCATAGTCGTACTGACTGAGCCCCAGAGATTCTGTATGGAGTTGCTACTAAGTTCCAGAAAAACAACCATAACTGCAGGCCTCCATTGATCTAGACTTCATGGCAGAGTGCCCGGATGCAAACCTCTCCTCAGTGCAAAACATATGAGAGCGCACTTGGAGTTTACAAAAAAGCACTTTAAAAAGAACTTTGACTGTGAGGAACAAGATTATTTGGTCTGATGAGACCAAAATTTAACTGTTTGGCTTCAAGTCTAAACATTATGTCTTGAAGAAACTAAGCAACGCGCTTCACCTGCACAAAACCATCCCAACAGTGAAGCATGGTGGTGGCAGTATCATGATGTGGAGATGTTTTTCAGACTGGGAAACGTATAAGGGTTAAAGGAAAGCTGAATGGAGCACAGTACAGATACAGAGTATAGAGATTCAATGAAAACTTGTTTCACAGTGCTCAGTCCCTCAGACTGAGCCAAAGGTAAATCTTCCAACATGACCCAAAGCACACAGGAGCTCTTGGGGACAACTGTGTCAATGTCCTAGATTGGCCCAACTAGAGCCCTGACTTGAACCCTATTGAACAGCTCTGGAGAGACTGTCCATCGATAGACCCCATCCTACCTGTTTGATTTGCAAATAAGAATGGCGGAAAATCCCCAGTCCAGGTGTGCAAAGCTTCTTTGCATCATACAAAAAAACTTGAGACTGTAACTGCTGTCAAAGGTGCAAAGTGCTAACTAAGTACTAAGTCAAGGGTCTGAATACCTATGTAAATATGATAATTCAGTTTTTTTCTTTTAATACATTTTTTATATATGCAGTGCATCCAGAAAATATTCACAGCGCTCCACTTTTTCCACATTTTGCTTTGTCTCATTCCAAAATGGATTACATTAAATTTTTACATTACATTTACAGCATTTAGCAGGCACTCTTATCCAGAGCGACTTCCATGTCCTAATTACAGGGACAGTCCCCCCTGGAGCAATTCAGGGTTAAGGGTCTTGCTCAGGAACCCAGTGGTGGTAGTGCCAGAGGTGGGATTTGAACCTGGGACCTCTTTAGCAATTGGTCCATAGGCAAGTACCCTACCACTAGACCACCCTTCTGGAAATTTTTACACAAAAAGGTTTACTTGAAACATTTGCAAATCTGAGTATTCACAGCCTTTGCTCACTACTTTGGCAGCAATTACAGCCTCAAGTCTGAGGCTGAGTCTGATGCTACAAGCTTACATTGTATCTCCCATTCTTCTTTGCAGAACCTCTCAAGCTCCATCAGGTTGGATAGGGAACGTCGGTGCACAGCCATTTCCAGATCCCTCCAGAGATCAATTGGTTTCAATTGGGTTCAAGCATGGGATTTGGTTGGGCCACTCAAGGACATTCACAGAGTTGTCCTGAAGCCACTCCTTTGTTATCATGACTGTGTGCTTAGGGTTGTTGTCCTGCTGGAAGCTAAACCTTCACCCCAGTCTGAGGTCCAGAGCGCTCTGTAGAAGGTTATCATCAAGGATGTCTCTGTACATAGCTGCATCAACTTTTCCCCTCGTCTCTCATCTCCCTTTTCCTGCTTCTGAAAAGCATACCAACATCATGATGCTGCCACCACCATGCTCCTCTGTAGGATTGGTGATGAGCGGTTCCTGGTTTCCTCCAGACATGACGCTTGGCATTCAGGCCAAAGAGTTCAGTCTTTGTTTCATCAGACCAGAGAGTTTTGTTTCTCATGATCTGAGAGTCCTTCAGGCAACTTTTGGCTGTCATGTGCCTTTGACTGAGGAATGGCTCACTCCAGCCACTCTGTCATACAAACCTAATTGGTGGAGTGCTGCAGAAATGGTTGTCCTTCTGGAAAGTTCTCCTCTCTCCACAGAGGGATGTCATAATGACAATTGGCTTCTTGATCACCTCCCTGACTAAGGCCCTTCTACCTCTTTGCTCAAATTGGCAAGACAGCCAGCTCTAGTGAGAGTCCTGGTGGTTCCAGGCTTCTTCCATTTATGGATGATGGAGGCCACTCTGCTTATTGGGACTTTCAATGCAGCAGAAGTTTTTCTGTAGCCTTCCTCAGATCTGTGCCTCGAGACAATCCTGTCTCTGAGGTCTACAGACAATTCTTTGGACTTCATGGCTTAGTTTGTGCTCTTACATGGACTGTCAACTATGGGACCTTATATAGAAAGGTGTGTGCATTTCCAAATCAACTGCATTTTCTACAGGTCGACTCCCATCATATTAATATTTGATATCCATAGAGCTACAATTTACTTTGCACTTGCAACGAGTAAGGTGTAAGAGAGGGCTTTAACAGGGCATTTGTGCAAAAAATTCTAACACCCTCATGAGTCAGGCTCAGGCCTATTGATTTGTTAAGTGTTCAGTGGTAAAATAAAAGGAGGTTCCTGTGACAAATTGATCTTCCCATGCCCTTAGACAGAGCCACTAGCAACTAGCCACTAACTATCTTCTCCAAACCACAACAATATCAAAGGACCTAATGAGTAAAATATTCTTGTCATTTTATATTTTTTATTGATTCTGCATTGTGCAAGAATACATACATACATATCTATACATACATATTGTACAGAATTTGAAGGATTTGAAATTGAATGTTGATTTTTACTTTATTTCTTCTAGAATTGAATTTTTCTGCATATTTTATTTTACAGGAATTGTCAGTTCCCAGCATATAATGAATACAATATCTGCCCTCTTGCTTTATGTTGGCCTTTTAAATTATTCAATAAAGTACACATTTTTCAAATGTATATTTGAAAATATATACAGTACTGTGCAATAGTTTTAGGCAGGTGTGGAAAAAATGCTGTAAACAAAGAATGCTTTCAGAAATATAAATAATGATTGTTTATTTTTATGAATTTACAAAATGCAAAGTGAGCGAACAAAAGAAAAATCTAAATCAAATCAATATTTGGTGTCACTACCTTTTGACTTCAAACCAGCATCAATTCTTCTGGCCCCCACAGAGCCCTGATCTCAACATCATCCAGTGTGTCTGGATTACATGGAGAGACAGAAGGATGTGAGGAAGCCTACATCCACAGAAGATCTGTGGTTAGTTCTCCAAGATGTTTGGAACAACCTACCAGCCGAGTTCCTTCAAAAACTTTGTGCAAGTGTACCCAGAAGAATTGATGCTGTTTTGAAGACAAAGGATGGTCACACCAAATATTGATTTGATTTAGATTTCTCTTTTGTTCATTCACTGCATTTTGTTGATTGATGAAAATAAATGATTAAAACTTCCATTTCTGAAAGCATTCTTTGTTTACAGCATTTTTTCCACACCTGCCTAAAACCTTTGCACAGTACTGTAAATATAATTGAAATTGTGTAACCGCTTTTTACAGCAAGTTCTGTTTTCATAAATCTCCTCAGATCATTGCTGATCAAAAATCAGTTTAATAAATAGAATAATTCATACAATAAACAGTTTTGTCAGATTATACAAGATCAGTCTTCCCAGCCTAAGTAAGACTTTTTTTATTTACCACTATATGTCATAAAGAAGTTAGCAGTAGACCGTTTAGGTTATGTAATATTCATGTGTCTCAAAGGAGACTGTCATCATCTGCAACAATGTTTAGGCTAAGACCCAGTTTCCCAGGAGATTATTGCCAAGGGCGACACACTCATTCTGCCCACCAGCTTTTTTCCTAGTGTTATCTCTTTCCTAGGGAAAACAAAACACATGCACATGATGTAACTGCAAACATGATTCATCAGACTAGACCCCCTTACTCCATGGATCAGTTCTGATGCTCATTAGCCCACTATAGGCACTGTTAACAGTGACTAGAGTCAGTGTGGGGTCTCGGAACAGCCTACCGCTACACAGACCTTTATACAGCAGGAGGAGTAACATAAACATTTTATGTCATGCATTTTGTGCTTTCTACAAACAGCAAGATCAGCCCCACAGCCATGCGGGCTCTTTGCAAGAGCATGATGCCAACAAAAACCCTCTTACTGCCACCGTATGGCCACAGGCAAGTATGTGTTTGGACAGAATCTCCACTGCACTGAATAAACTGATTAAACAAAGTGCAGAGACATGACTGCACTGACTTTACTGACTACACTGACTTTACTGAATGCACTGACTTTACTGACTGCATTGACTAAACTGACTGCACTGCCTACTGACTGCACTGACTGTACTGTCTGTACTGACTGCAATGACTACTGACTGCATTGACTGTACTGTCTGTACTGACTGCACTGACTGCACTGACTACTGAATGCACTGACTGCACTGTCTGTACTGACTGCATTGACTGCACTGACTGTACTGGCTGTACTGGCTGTACTGACTGCACTGACTGTACTGGCTGTACTGGCTGTACTGACTGCACTGACTGTACTGGCTGTACTGACTGTACTGACTGCACTGACTGCACTGACTGAACTGGCTGTACTGACTGCACTGACTGTACTGGCTTTACTGACTGTACTGACTGCACTGACTGTACTGACTGTACTGGCTGTACTAACTGCAATGACTGTACTGACTGCAATGACTGCACTGACTGTACTGGCTGTACTGACTGTACTGGCTGTACTGGCTGTACTGACTGCAATGACTGCACTGACTGCACTGGCTTTACTGACTGTACTGGCTGTACTGGCTGTACTGACTGCAATGACTGTACTGACTGTACTGGCTGTACTGACTACAATGACTGCACTGACGGCACTGGCTGTACTGGCTGTACTGACTGCACTGACTGCACTGACGGCACTGGCTGTACTGACTGCACTGACTGCACTGACTGGACTGGCTGTACTGACTGTACTGGCTGTACTGGCTGCACTGGCTGTATTGGCAGTACTGAATGCAATGACTACTGACTGCACTGACTGCTCTGACTGTACTGACTGCTCTGACTGTACTGACTGCACTGACTGTACTGACTGCACTGACTGTACTGACTGCACTTGCCGCTCATACCCCGAGCTGCAGCATCAGCGCCGCTCTTAAGTCGCGACTCGCGCGTGAAGATGCTCCGCAGGTTCGCGCGCTCACGAGAGCGGATTTCTCCTCTCGCGGCTGGACATTAAACCGGATGACAGCAGAGCATGGCACGTTTCAACACGGACGCCATTTATTTCTGGATAATTGCTACTTTTTGGAGATCGGTAAGTTCCCTTTTGCTCTTTTATCCGTTAATTGTTTCATTGAAAACATTCTAGAGTCTGTGTTTCTCTTAGACATTCCTCTTTAACCCCAAACGACAAACCATGAACAAACCTGAGTGCACTTTACTGTCTGTCCTTTACCTGCTGCTATAGGTGGACTCTTACACCACTGTTTCAGTACAATGTTTCATGGGCTGTCTTTGTATCATATTCTATTGTTTCTCTTATTCTGTTTATCCCCCAAAAAGGAGACAGATAAGCATGTTGTCATGCTGTCTATATATATATGTGTGTGTGTGTGTGTGTGTGTGTGTGTGTGTGTGCACATGTATGCATGACGAATGCTGCTTCCTGGTGATATTTGCACAGAAGTGCACCAGGCAGTTTAATGAATTGGATGAATTAGACTGGGAGCAACAGAAACATTTTATGGGACATTTGGATACAGTGCACTTATAACTCATGCATACATTCCAGTCACTTGTGTTATTTGAGGCTGTGGGTCTTGAATTGTAATTCACTTTAATTGCATTTTTAAAGTCTGTTTCAATAACGCAGCTACAGAGTTGCAGTTGAGAGAGGCAGTGTCAGGAAAAGCTCTGTAAGCTCTGCAAGAGCAAAAGGAATATCCAATGAGAGGTTCCATGACATAAAAGGGGAACCTGCATTGTAATTCTGGATAGAATTATAGTGAACTGGAGAATTGTAGAAATAATGATAAAATCCTCAAAAATAATGTTGTCTGAATAGGTTCTTTTGAGTCATCAAAGTTTCACCTTTGGCCCCATAAAGAACCTTCTTTGCAGAATTCTTCTTTTATTTATTTATTTATTTTTTTATTTTTTTGAGAAAAGACATCATCATTATCAAAAAAAAAAACTTTCCAAAAAAAAAAGGAAAATCTAAAAGCATATGTCAATTTTTGAATATTTATTTTAACAGAATGGTAGCCTTTTACATTTGCTTAAACATTTCATGATGCTGTACCAACAGGAATGCTCCAGAACCTACATTAAATGTTTGTTTTTTTGTTAAATGCTTTTTTTGTTTTGTTCTTTCTTCACATTTCATATGCATAGATGACTTTCCACATATTGTAGTTCTACACCAATGGTCATCAGCCTCTCTCCTGGAGCTGCTCCTTACTTAACACTTAAAAAGCTTTGGACAGCTTTACTTAAAAAGCTTTGGACAGCAGTGAGATTTCCCACTTATCTCAGCTGTATTTCATCAGTTATGACATGCCTGGTATTGTCTGCTCTTGTGTGCCTTGTCTTGTGTCCTGTCTGATGTCGTCTTATGTGTAGCACCAGGGTTGTGGAGGAACGTTCTTTCGTTTCACTATGTACTGTGTATATGGTTGAAATGACAATAAAAACCTACTTGACTGGACTTGACTTGACAATTCATATTTTGCTGAATGTTGATAACAAACATTTAAAATCAATAACCACCAAAACCTTCTTCTGTAAATATGTTCCAACCTTTTTAACCCATATCCAGCTGACACAGTCAGCACAGTCTTGCTGATGAAGCCAGACATGATTTACTGTCAGCTATAAAAAAATAAAAAATAAATAAACTTCACCATGTAGCCAAATGCCATGGACAGCCTTTTTAAGGCATCAGAGTCTGTTTTCACCAACTGTCTCAGGATTAGGAGTGCTTATCTAGAATCAGATGGTTATAAATACAGAAGAATCTAATCCAAGAACAGACCTCTTTAGCCCTGGTGTTGTCTGAAATGATTGCATGTAGTTTAGTTCATGTTTGTAGCTCACAGTAGGCCATTCTCTGTCGTAACCATATCCCCTGTGTCACATTAATAAAGAGGTGGTGAAGGTTGGCTCAGGCTGAGAGAAGTTTTGAGGATGTATTTATAGAAAAGACTGAGGGACTATTGACTTCTGTTATCTGTTAGGAAGTGTTTGCTCCAATTATAATCTAAAGAAGCAGCACTTTGAAATCACACAATCCATGGCTGATTTACTACATCAGGAGTAAATGGATAGTTGGTTGTTTTTTTATTCTTTGCTAGATTATTATTATTTTTATTAAACATTTCTAAGATAAGGTACATAATGGTTTGTCTTCTGGGTTGGTCATCTATATTCTATTCAAAATAAGATTTGCCCATACCATCTACATTGCCTGTAAAAGCATATAAAATGCATAAAGATTGGACTCTGGAGCAATGGAAGAAGGTCATGTGGTCTGATGAGTCCAGATTTACCCTGTTCCAGAGTGATGGGCGCATCAGGGTAAGAAGAGAGGCGCATGAAGTGATGCACCCATCATGCCTAGTGCCTACCCTACAAGCCTGTGGGGGCAGTGCTGTGATCTGGGGTTGCTGCAGTTGGTCACGTCGAGGTTCAGCAACGTTATGTGCCCAGAGAATGAGGTCAGCTGATTACCTGAATATAGAGAATGATCAGATTATTCCATCAGTGAATTTCTTCTTCCTTGATGGCATGGGCATATTCTAAGATGACAATGCCAGGACTGATTGTGAACGAGTGGTTCAGGGAGCATGAGACATCAGAGTTGAGACCTTAACCCCATTGAGAATCTTTGGGATGTGCTATAGAAGAATTTGTTGTGACATTGCAGAAACTTATCGAAACGATGCCACAGCATATGTGAGCCGTAATCAAAACTAAAGAAGGTCTGACAAAATATTAGAGTGTGTGACTGTTTTTTAGGATGAGCAGTGTATATATCGAAGAGTAAACATTCAAGCCAATAGCCATTATAAGAGGTGAAGAAATAAGATCCAAAAGAAGAGAGAATAGAACTGTGAGAAAAATCAGTTATGACTAGTCCATCAAAGGTTATCAGTATTTGACAAGCTTTAAGTCAACCAGATTTCACAAAAGTCTGTTAGTCTATCCATGCCATGATTTGATCCTTTGATTGTGCCTTTAGGTGCAAGCCATCCATCCAGACTGTGCCATTATCTCCCAGCACATGAGGGCTCAGGAGCTCTGCAATCAGACCAGGCAGAGAGAAAGCAAGAACCAGACAGAACCACAGGGTACGTTCACAGCCTTCTCTCTTCTCTACAGATGAGGCCACATTTAGACATGTGTTATTGCTTCTGTTATAGTCTTCTAGGCTACTTGCATGAAACTATGCTCAAAACTTTCAATTAGATTTATGTTTATTAAATATTTAAATGCTCTTCTTAGCTAACCCTCTGCAAAAATCCTGTTAATGTAGGATGATCTTGTCTGCTTGGATCTGTTGGCTTGATTAGCCATGTCAGCGCACATTCTTCTGCAATAACAATTTTCTTCTCAGCTTGCTTTTGGCATTAGTTTAATGTGCCAGGCCCAGTTTCTTTCAGTTATTTTACACTTTTTTTTTTTATTAAGCTTTGCATTTAATGGGAGTGCTCCATCCGAACAACAGATGCAGTTTAGAAGTGATTCAATACCATTTCCTTTTCCCTTTATAGGACACCCTTACCTTTATTCCCAATTAATGCTTCAAATTACACACAGACACATCAGGTGCACATGATTAGAGCATCGAGGGAGGTTTGAACTATTTAAACCTCAGACATTTAGTTTGATGCTCCTGACTGTTGAGGTGGTGAGTGAACACCATGGTGAGATCAAAAGAGCTGTCTGAAGCCTGCAGAAAGAAGACTGTAACACTGTATAAGTCTGGTAAGGGTTTTGAAAAGATCTCAGTAGAATTTCCTATCAACCATTCCACTGTCTGGAAAATAAACTACAAGTGGAGAACTTCCAAAACAACCGCCAATATGCCCAGCTCTGGCCGTCCAAGCAAGTTCACCCCGAGAGCAGACAACAAGCTGCTAAAAGGAGTCTCCAAAAAACATAAAATAAATGCCATCATGGGACCTACAGCAGGCTCTTGCTACTGTTGATGGGAAAGTGCCTCTACAATCAGAAAGAGACTGCACAACTTTAACTTGCATAGGAGGTGTGCACGGAGGAAACCTTTGCTCTCTAAGAGAAACATCAAGGCCAGACTGAAGTTTGCCAGAGAGAACGTAGACAAAGAACAGGACTTCTGGAATAATGTTCTTTGGACAGATGAGTCTAAAATGTAATTATCTGGACACCAGAACAGAGGACATATCTCAGAGAGTGCTTGAGGAACATGTGAGACCATCTGTAAGAACATTAAAGCTAAAGCGGAACTGGACTCTACAACATGACAATGACTCAGAACATATCAGTAAATCCACCAAGGACTGGCTGGAAAATAAGAAATGGAGAGTCCTTTAGTGGCAGCGTCAAAATCCATATCTTAATCCCATTGAGATGCTGAGGGGTGACTTGAAACGGGCTTTAGATGCAAGAAATATCTCACAGCTTATTCTGCATTGAGGAGTGGATCAAACATTCCTCAGACTGATGTCAGAGACTGGTCGATGCTACAAGAAGTGTCTCACTGTGGTTATTTCAGCCTAAGGGGGTAACACTAGCTATTAGGGGGCAGGGTGTCCTAACATTTTCCTCATTTAGAATATACAGTTTTGTTGATATATTTTGTTTAATTAATAAATAATGGTTCATTTTAATTGTTTACCTACAATTAAATCACGTTGTTTTCCAGTGATTAATAAATAAAAACAAGATTAGACATCAAAATGTGAAAATTTATTAATAAAGAACTGAATGATTAATGCAGTGTCCTCATTTTTCTCATGACTCTATTCACCTATAAATACAAGAAGATACACTTATAAAAACAAATAAACAGGAATTGTGATGGTTAGGTTGGTTTGACCGGGCATAAGTGTGGAGTCAGGAGTCTGCAACTGAACTTTATTAAACGTTCACTCACACAAACACTGAACTTAATGTTACTACTATGAGTCACCCAACATGGAATCCAGAATGACTGATGCTCTGCTCTGACTCAGTGGGGTCTTTATACCATTAAGCCAAGGAGGCACCTGATGTCCTAACGAAGCACCAGGTGTGCCCAGTCAGGGCAGAGTGCCGCAAACTGTAACAGGAACTGTGCATTAATGAGTGTGTGTAGAGGGTTTTTATTTTCACTGCTAAAACAATAAAATGTGCATTTTAAAAGTGGATACACTGTAATATGAGGCTACTCCTACTTTGGAAACAGTAAAGACCTCAATACCAACCTGAAAAAAACATAAAAAATAGAAACTTAAACAGCTGCATGTTTTGCTGCTGTCAAGCAAGGACCTTGCCCCAGTTCATTCCAACTGATTATGTACATTTAGTTGTGATGAGAGCATTTTAGGTATGTTAGTTTAAATGAACATGACAGGATGCTGCTTCTCGGGATGAATCAATTTCCAGAGTGTGTATTCCCAGTAGTAACTATCAAGATCAGTTTTCAGGTCATTGTTAAGGGAAAATCTCAATACTAACATGTTAAAGTAGCATTTATAAAGCTGCCTTACTTTAACATTAGTCTTTTAAGACAGCCAACATAGCTTTGCATAAAAATTTATAAAGATTTATTCCAACAAGCCTCACTCTTTAACCCCGGACAACAGAGGCTTGCTAGAAATAATCTCTAAATGTGTACATAGGTTAATGCCAGTTGTCATAAAATACTAATATAAAGATCATGTAGCTGTATGAATGCAAACCTTGTCTCTTTTAAGCAGAAGGAAACACATTAACATTTTTTGTGCAAATAACTTACCTGAATGCTACAAATGGGGAAAGTAGAGAGTAACAAGAAAAATGTTTAAACGTCTAAAAATCACATGGTAGAAAAAAGTGAGAGCAGACGGTCTAAAGAAGCTTTAAAACTGTTTCTGACTGCAGCAAGGTGCTGTAGGCACAACTCAGTCCATCTTTTATTTCATGGTTCCAGACAGAAAAGAGATTGCATTTGAATTTGCATTACATGACAGCATAAATGTCTGTGAAGCCACTCTGTTTGATGCTCGTCTTATTCAAAGGGATAAAGCAGACGGAACACTTTTCTGAGGTAAAAGGACAGGCAGCTTGAGAGAAGCTGTTGGGAAATTCTCCCAGTGAAAGGGTCTTAACCGTCAGGCCTAATCTCCAAAGTGATTTACACAGGCATTGTTAATCTGAAATGAGTTGTGACTTGTGCTGATCTCATCTCTCCCAGTAGACTAGCTCAATGAATTAAGGTGCTATGAATAGAAGTCAGTCAGTGAGCATGGCTGTCCAGAGCAAGAGACAGAAAGAACACTCTTGATTGGGCTAATTGACCCAGAAGGTGGATGTTAATGGTGTTAGGAGGCAGATAAAGACACATTTTCAAGAACTGGAATATGGAAGGAAAATAATTGAGGATGGACAATACATATGGTAATCTGCAGATGCTGCTTAAAAAATTATAAATCATTTTGTGATTTTATGAAAAGCAAAGAATAAATGCTTGTTATTACAATATTTTGATTGTGTATATTGTGGATGGAAGGAGGATTGGGTTAGGTGTTATTCTGAAGGAAGTATGAGGTGTGATAATGAATGTTGTTAGTGCTTATGCCCCACAAGTTGGTTGTAAGATGGGGGAGAAATAAGAATTCTGGAGTGAGTTAGATGAAGTGATACCAAAGGTGTACCCAGGGGAGAGGGAGTGGTGATTGCTGCAAACTTTTTTGGATATATTGGTGAAGGGAAAAGAGACAATAAGGAGTTGATAGGAATGATGGAGTTCAGATGGTTGTAGATTTTGCTAAAATGATGGAAACGGCTGCAGTAAGTGCTTATTTTAAGAAGAGGTAGGAGCAAAGGGACAAAGAGACAAGAGTGTAGGAAGATGCGAACAGGTGGATTATATCCTTTGCAAGAGGGTCATTTTGAAGGAGATTGGAGACTTCAACGTAGTGACAGGGGAGCAATAGCATAAGATGGCGGGCCGTAAGATGACCTTGGAGGTCAAGAAGTGGAGGAAAGTGAAGAAGGAAAGTGAGTCAAGGATCAAATGGTGGAAACTGAAGAAGGAAGACGGCAGATGACATATCTGTGAATGCGTGTTTAGGAGAGATGGAAGTTGAGTTGCTGTCAAGATTGTTTAACACAATTTAAAATATGTATTTAAAGCAGAGGTTGGATCACATCAAGGGTCAGCACTGAACACTGAGCCCTTTCTTGCAATTATAATGTACAGGTTTATGGATTAGGTTAGACAAGAGTCCCCATGGACTATGATGTTTGCTGATGATATTGTGAACTGTAGTGAGAGGGAGAGAGTGAGAGCAGCTTGAGGAGAACCTGGAGAGGTGGAGATATTCTCTAGAGTGGAGAATAGTGAAAGTGAAAAGGGCATAACAGAATACATGAGTGTGAAAAAAGGGAGAATGGTGGAATAGTTAGGATGCAGGGAGTAGAGGTGATAAAGGTAAAGGAATTGAAATACTTGGGATCAACAGTTCAGAGTAACGGTGAGTGTGGAAGAAAGGTGAAGATGAGAGTGCAGGCAGGATGGAATGGGTGGAGAAGAGTAGCTGGAGTGATTTGTGACAGAAGGGTACCAGCAAATTGAAGGCAAGATTTACAGGATGGTAGTAAGACCAGCTATGCTTTATGGGTTGGAGACAGTGGTGCTGATGAAAAGGCAGGCAGCAAAGCTGGAGGTGAAGATTGGCAGAGAAACAGTAGAACCCATTTTCATTCTTATTGCAATTATAAATATTTTCTAAACCTATGGACACTGCCCCATAGAAACTCTGTTTTAGTCATACATTTATTTATCATAATGTGTTGTTGAATCTAATCCAGTGGGTAACCTGTTGCATACAAATCATTAATTTAATTTACACGAACTATTGAAAGTTAAACCATGTTTATCATATTCCGTTGTATTTGTGTCCTTCTTATGTATCATAAAATGTCAGCTCCACAGCTATTCAGCCATATCCAGCCAATCACAGAACACATGGCTGAGTAGTTAAGGCATTGGACTTATGATCCAATAGACAAATATCTTTGTGGGTTTAAAACCCCACCCCTGATAGTCCAATAGTCAATGTGCTGAACTTTTGTGTCTTTTAAATCCCAGTTGCTGCCTGCCATACAATAAGCCACAATGGTTCCAAAGTATTCCCTGATTCAGTGTGCTAACCTATAGAAAGTATTTTCCTTGAAACCTACATTCATTTTTAGGTGGAGAGTTCAGCCAAAACCCAAATTTTGTCATTTTAAAACAAATCACTTCTAACGTTTGAGTAAAGATCCCATGAAATTCCATGTTGTATTTTATTCGGGAGGCTGCAGAGCAAAGTAAAAAGGTTTAATTGAATTTTATTCACTGCGATGGGCTGGCGACCTGTCCAGGGTGCGTCCCCCGTCCTCGCCCTGTGTGCGCTGGGTTGGACACCGGCACTCCCCCGCGACCCCGTTTGGGACAAGCGGCAGATAATGGATGGATGGATGGATGAATTTTATTCATTTACGTTTTCCACACCTATAGATGCAGCCCCGTATAACCTCAAACCTTCTCAGGACTTCAGGTAAAATAGTCAAATCAATCAATCAATTGAAATTAATTTATCAGTTTTAATTTTTTCTGAGTTCTGAATGACATACCAACCTAATGTGTTAACTGAAGTTAAAAACAGGCAATGCTCCAAATATATTTACATTTACAGCATTTAGCAGACGCTCTTATCCAGAGCGACTTACAGGTCCTAATTACAGGGACAGTCCCCCTGGAGCAATTCAGGGTTAAGGGTCTTGCTCAGGGACCCAGTGGTGGTAGTGCCAGAGGTGGGATTCGAACCAGGGACCTCTTGATCCAGAGGTCCGTAGACAAGTACCCTACCACTAGACCACCAAATACATTGAGGCTCACCTTTAAAAGGGTGCAGCTGGGCTTCCAAAATGCCAGAAATGGCTAATTTAGTCTTTAGAATCTTGAAGCCCTAAACATTAATTAACCACTCGGCCACCCTGTTTTGGAAACAGCTACTGTTATAAACCTCAAAGTCTTGTTTTACAGTAAGTTTTAAAGATAAAGTGCTGTTAAAAGTTCAAAATGTATCAATCAACCCACACTAAGCTACAAGGAAACTAAGCTACAAAGTGGGCTTTGTCAAAATGGATATGGCTCTGGGTTTAAATTGGAAATGCATAGTCGTATTGAAATAACTTTCATTTACTTTACTGCATGAGTTGGTGACTGAGGCAGTCCCTTCTCTGCATAATATGTAATGGATTTCAGACAAGAATCTACAAGAATCTATATAAGAATCTACATATCTTTAAATATAATCAATATAAATAAATTAATTATTTGAAAATTAAAAAAAAAAACCCTTAATTGTTTTAATATACTCAGCTGTTAATCTGGCTCGCATTTCCCTGAAACAACAAACTAAAAATTCTAAAGTTAGCTCACCGTGGATCAACTGAACCCCTAGACAAGTAAAGATATATTTCCTTTTTATAGTTGGCTAGTTGTGATGATGGTGATATCTGTGATATGCTCTGAAAAGCTCATCATGATGTAACACTATAGTAACGCCTAATTTCTAAAGCAGTGGTCTTCAAACCAATCCTCAGTGTCCATATTTGGGCTCAAATAAATAAATAAAGTTAGAAAGACAGAGAAAACTAACATGTTTAGGTGCTGACCAAAGCAAAGTACTTTAAAATATCATGATTCAAGTTAGCACTGCTGCCACATATCCACCTTTGAACACTTACTCACAGCTATAAAACTCTAGCAGTTTAACTGACTCTATTTATTTATGTTTCTTTATTTTTGTGCCCAAAATTGCCCAAGGCAATACATACGCAGAAGGCCATTCTGTGAGCACTGTATAACTTTTGATTCTGCTTATTGTGGTAACTTACATTTGTAACAAACATTTTTAAGCAGTTAACTTTACTGAATCTCTGTGTTTTTAAAATAATATTGCAAGGCAAATAGCAATGGCGGCAAATAAATACCTCAATATGAATATTTTTTCCATATCCTTCAGCCCTAACACAAATGGTGCAGGACAAATCGGGCTAATTTCTTCTGCTTTGTGACCTTATTTGGATGCAGGATCAACATTAATTCAAAGGACATTGCTAATGTGCTACTTATGCCTGGCATTTGCATGTTTATTTGCTGTCAATCCCAGCCATCCCTGTAGCTCTTCAGTACATGCCTATTGGTCCAGCTAAAAAAAAAAAAAAACGAAAAATGTCTCTTTGGCAGACTTGACCCCGTTTTAACTGCAGGCTTTACAAATGACATGAGTTCCCTTCAGCAGGGACAGAGATGTGTCTGCCTCTCAGTCACTGAAAGCACCAACAACACATGTGTGCTTGCCTCCAAACCCTGAACATTTTTCCATCATGTTTTTGTTATTATGCAGTTGTATTGGTATGTCACATTCCATTTAAGGTTCTTTCTATTGAATCCAAAGCAAATTATTTTCGGTCAACTCCACACAATCTTACATCTTTTGTGTAAATGTAGTTTTCTAATATCAGCATTTTTTCCAAACCATGCCTCAAAAGCATGACACAGATGAGGTTCAAACCTACATGAGCTTTGGCATGTTGGATATTAAGAGCAAAAGACTAGTTGGTGGTGAGATGTAGTTTTAAGTAACTTGTTTTAGCCAAAAACCAAAGGCTTGTGCTTCATTTTCAAAACTGTCCAACTAAAATAAGTTGCTCAACATTTCCAGTCTGCAAAAATGATTATTTATCTTCCTATCTATGTGCTTTTGTGTGTGTGTGTGTGTGTGTGTGTGTGTGTGTGTGTGTGTGTGTGTGTGTACATAAACATACTATGCTCATTGGCACTGTTTTCACCAATACACAGAATTTCTTCTATATTATTCAGTATGGCTGAATATAGGCCAGTTTATAGACAAGGGCATACTGACCTTAAGGCAAAAGTCCTAAAATAAGTGACCATCTGATGAATGTTCAGTGACTTCACTAACTAATTGACATACACTGAAGCTGTAATAAGCCAATGTCAAGTTTATTTTGGCTTGTGATCCAGTCTCTTGGGCCTTTGGGCAAGTATTAGAAATATTTTACACAAGAGTGGAAAAACAGTGGCAAAGAAGGGAGTGAAGCTTGGCCAGAATTTGTTTTGATAAACAGTTACACACAAAATGTTGGAAATTGAAAAAAGGGATAAAAAAATAATTTCTGCACATACTGAATTTGATTAGTTTTAGCAAGGATACATTATAGTGTATTCATAGCCTCATGTGCTAATATGCAGTGCTAAAACATACACAAGCTACATATATATATAATCAAAGATTTTATTGCTGGGGAAAACAACAGATTCCATAAATGAGCCTGAAAATGCAGCTCTAGTAAAATCCAGGTGGATACTTTGGTATTCCAGGTGGTTGCTAGGCTATTGTAACTGCATGCCTTGTTGCTGCTATTTTGTCACTAAAGTGAAAACCACTAGCTGGTTACTATGGTATCACTGGTGGCTGCTGAAGTATTTCCACACCTAGCTTTGAACTCTTTCAAATGTTCTTTCTAGAGTCTTCCTATTTCTTTGAAAGGCTGAAGCAAGAGAAATCAGTAGAAGTCATTGTTTAAACAAAATGAAATGGCAAAAAAACAAGTTTGTTTGGTTGTTTCTCATTTGGTCACCTGTTTGTTCAGTGCAACTATGTGAAAAACACAGAAATAACTGCATTAGCTGAACAGAAACATCAACAAATCCAGCCAAGCTATTGATACTAGGCAAGGTTTGTGCTGACCTCCTGAAGTTATTTAAGATTGAACACGAGTTTGGCAATTTATTCAGAAACTGTTTTAAAATGATTTCCTCACTGCTGGCACAAATCCAGCTGAACTCATCTTGATAGCTGACCTGAAAACTTTTTCTAGCACTTTTGCTGCACCACTTTAAATAAACCTGTGGGGTTATCATTCAAAGGTCAGGTTGAAAAGAAGATTGAAAACTCTAGTGAGTATGAACAGAGTTGACTGAAAGCAGGCCAATAGCATGACTGATTGGGATGAACATATGATGCTGTGTATATGCATGAGTCAGAAAATGAGATTTGACTAACCCTACCACCTACCCTGGTTTGTTTCAGGCTGCAGGACGGAGTGGGATGAGATTCGCTGCTGGCTCAGAGCAGACATTGGCCAGGTGGTCAACGTGTCCTGCTCCGAAGTCTTCCAGCTATTCTCCAGCAAGCAAGGTCAGCTTCCCTACAAATAGTTTAAGGACCAAAAAGGAGCTATTGTTGGTGCAAAGGAATGACATGCTTAAAGGATGCATCCTCACTTTCAAAGGCTTTAGGTTCTCTTACCAAGAAAGAAGTTAATTGCATGTTTGGAAAAAAAGACTAAGGTTTATTTTTGAGCCTTTATTCTCTGCTGTCACATTTCTTCAAATCAGACACTAAAACCTACTTTGTTTTGGCATGGCTTCAGGAAAGCCCCCTGGCACTCTGGAAGCATGCTAAAGTGGGTCACACCTCAGTAAAATTTCATTCAGGAACATTATCCTTTCCTTTGATGCCTGAAAACAGTTGTCTGCAAATGTAGGTGGTTTCAATAGTGATACAGATATTGGTCTTGTTGTCTCTTTCACATTCAAAAAGGCAGCAAGCTTCTTTCTGTGACCTAAATGGGAAAGACTGAGGTTAAAATACCTGGAAAGAAATACCAGCTCAATAGAAATGGGAAAGGTGCATCAGGGTTATCTGACTCCAGGTGTCCCAGTAGGCTTGGAGTGCAGTGTAATGGCCATTTCTTTCTCTACAGGTCAGTGGTCTACAGATTTCTGTGAGTGTATGTTACACAGTAGACCCTGAGGAACTGTGAGGGAGTTAGCAAGTGCTAAAAATGTTGTGCAGAGTTGTCCTGTCCTCCTTTTTCACTGGCAGAGGTGCAAAAGAAGTTTAAGAATTGGTGACATTTTGAGTAACTGCTGAACATAAGAATAATAATGATTTGCTATCATGCAGCAGTAACTCAAATGGGCAGTTGTAGAACTGCTCAATAAGGAAAATAAGTTGTAAGTAAAGCAGAAATATGAATCATTTTTATATATTCACAGTGGACATATTGTGATATATCCTTAAATATAGGTGGAAACCAATTCACTCTTACTGGTTACTGCATTTGCGTTGTCATTTTCATTTTTAAATAGTTTAAAACATCAGCTGTTAAATGACCCACCAGTTCAATATTTCATTCAAGATTTGCCCTTTTTTCTCTAAATATAAATAGTTTCATCAGTTTTCCATATAGTTGTGAGCCACTGCTGATAGAGTTACACTTTATAGGGTAAGAAGTAAAATGAATCCAAAGGAAGCAAGAAAACATCCTTTACCATGTAAACGGGTGCAGCAGAAACACAAAATGTAGAATTTAAAGGAGCCAGGCTTCCTATAAATTTAGGTACATTTAATTTCTATTAATATATAAATAGAATGTAAAACACAGATGCATTTGCTAGCCTGTAGATTTTGTTATTTACAGGAACCGGACTGTACAGGTATATAATTTATGCAAGTGTAGTTGGATTGATCAACTTGTAAAGTGTTGCTTTCCTTTGCAGAAATATCCTTTTTGCCAGTTCTGGATCAGCACGTTCTTATTCTCGGTTACCATCCCATCAGCATAAAATTACACTGCTGTTTTCTCTTTCCAGCAGGGTTTTCACACAAGTGTATTTTTGTGAAGTCTACTGTATTACTCATTGAATATTGCTTTAGTGTTGGCCTGTTTTGCAGAGTGATGTGATTTTTTTAAAGAAGATTATACATGAATTTTAGAAACCAATAAACCCAAATCCTTGATTTTAAGTAAGAGTAATTAGAAATATTTAATGTTTTCATTTTTTACCAAACACCGGTAGTATCATTTTCTTTGCTAATGGCTCTGGAATCAAAGAAAATGAGAAACTGTAAATTGGAAGAGCCTCCAACTATATGGAATTACCTTTTATTGACTTTTATTTTCCCTTAGAGCCCAATGAAATGTTACACGCAGCAACAACAAAAAAAATATCCAAAGAAATTAAACTCATATGTCAAATTTAACTCATGTAACTCTTCTGATACTGAGAAACGTCCTGAAGTGCACCTGCGACTGAAAGCTGTAATAGAAGAGGGAACTTTCCTGTGAGCTGTGTATTAGTGTAGAGAACTGTGATTTGCATGCCACTCAGTTTTCCTGGCTGATATTTTATTAACGTCTTTAAGACAGACAGTGCTGTCAAGAGACAATGGATCAAGCCTTCATAATTAATCTCTGAGATTGTCTGGAATAATTAGTGAGTTATGTTTTATTATTTTTGATTAAAAGATCCTCAGCTACAACCAAGGTACATTATTCTCAGTTTTGCAGGTAATGAAGCACATGTTAATTAGTCTGCAGCAGCCATCTGGGTCGTGCCTCAATCAGTATTTCGCTCTGTTGAAGTTTGGCATTAAATACTTTGGTAATTGCTGCTTTTTCAAAGTGGAGTTATGGATGTTCAGTCACTGACGTGATGCGCTTATTGTGCTGCCAGATTGCCCTTTATGGATTTGTGCATTTAACGTTAGACTCATTGCATTTTTCTAAGCCTCCTCTTGCCAACGGACTCTTTGATGCTGTTTCAAACAATAATGCCAGATAAGTTGGTTTAATTCCAGCCTGAAGTAGATTGCTGAAAGAACAACTAGACTAATCTGAACATATCCAAGGTTTTATAAATGATGAGGATTAGGATTAAGACAGTCAGATTATTAATCTGCAATGGCAAAGCTTGATATTAAAACACGCATTTAATATGTTTTTGTCATTTTACATATTATTCTATAGTGTAACTCTACATCCTATAGCCTCGCTGGTTTGACAAAATTTATTCTTTTTTAGCTTTTCACATGTACCAACCACCTATTTGCATTGTTTAATGACAAGAGCCCCTTTTAATAGGATAATGCTGCTTTCCATGCTATAAAAATTGTTTTGAGAAAAAGAAGAGTGAGAAGGGTGTTGACTTGACCTTCAAATTCTCTTGTTCTCAATCTCATCAAGTATCTGTGGGATGTGCTGGTCAGTCTAGTTCAACCCATGGAGACTCAGGACTCAGAAAGTTTAAAAGATATGGTTTCAAAGGTGTGAGAAACCTGCTTGTGGAGTTAATGGCCCGAGTTTGGCAGCTCAAGGGGGACTTATATTTATTACCAGGTGGATTTAATTTTATGAGACAATGCATCACTCTTTGTCACCTATGTGCTGCTTAAATTTTCATCTTAAAACACTTAAAGCAGTGTCATTTTCATGAACTGAAGACTAGGTCTAATGTATAGAGTCTGGAGGCACTGAGGCAGAACCCACCACCTATTAAATCTTTTAAAAAATGAGCTTTCAGAAAGAAATGGCAGATGAAGTAGTGATGAATTTAGAAAGTTTCCTTATTGTATTCCTGCATTAATGTTGTGTGGTGATATTGAGGGACTCTACAGCTGTACAATTCCTCAGTGGGATTTCACTCAGACCATCAGGAAGTTTTCAAAATTCCATTTAAATTGTCATCAGCCTCATAAAAATTTCATACACCATCTGAATTAAAAAAATTTAGTCTTCACCCTTCAACTACATTCTTGAAATGCACTTGGAGTGGTTATAGTGTCCATGTTGGCTGACATGTTTTTTCTCCAAGCTGACCACAGCGAAGGATTAAATGTACAGTGTGAATTAAAGAAGATTTATTTATGCCATAATATGACAGCATATTCTCAGCTATACTGGACTAGAGCATATACCAGGAGATACCAATACAATGGGATGTCTCAAAGACCTTTACTAAAAAATCCACAAATGCACATTTTGTGTAGTCCAGAAGTGGGGCTGATGGCATCACAGCGTGCCCCCAATTGTGATTCTTTGATTACTTTTTTTTCTAATACCACAAGAGACAAGGATTACACATTCCCTCTAATCTGACTGTTTGTGTTGATGTTCTTAAACCCACTGCAAGTGCTTACAGCTTAAAATAAGCAGCTCTCAGTGTAGAAAAGGGTTACTGACCCCAGGCCTACACTGTGGTAAACCCACCTAAAGACTTAATCACACACATCAGGTACTTCTGATGTCGACCAAAGGGAAAAGAGCTTGCCCAGATTTTCCACTAAGAACTACTTCCTGATTTAGATCATGGGTTTAGTACATTTTCAAGTATTGCCTTTTACAGACTTTTTAAAAAGTAAAACACTGTATTCAGGATTTGTATTGTGAAATCAATGCATCCTATAGTAGAAACTCTTGCAAGCTTGGATGAGATTTGCAGAGCTCCTAAATAGTAATAGGAATTGTAGTTCATCCCCTAATCTAAAGTTCATTTTCAGGGAAATGTAGTAGTAATGTGTGCATGTGAAATATTATACTATAAAACAGCGTGAGTATAAAACCTTAACCACAATTTGTTATGTGGTATTTAATAAAGGTCACTATTTCTTATTTATTTTATATGTTTGTTTATTTGCTAGCATTTTAGAAGTCTTGTCCAAGTAAAGACCGTATTTCTGGCTACAGCATCAGGGACAGGTCAGTTATGTTAGAACTAGATTACACTATTGTGAAATGTGGGCCAGGCTGCCTCTCAATGAGTGATGGTTTGCTGGCATTGTTATTTGTGCTGCCTACCCACAAAACTCTGTTTTTTGTCCCTTTCTGTGAGTCATTTCTGTGTAGATTTTGATTGTTATTGTTGCTCTGGATTTCTCTCTCAGTGTGCAGTCATGTGTCTCAGGTGAATTGGTTCAGTTAAATTGCCTCTACACTGTGTGCCTGCTTTGCATAGAGCCCTGTCCAGGGGTTTTCTTCAACCTTTTGCACAGTGAGCATTGGGATGGGCCAGTACCCTCTCCTCCCCTGGCCCAGGGGCCCATAATTTAACTTGGCAAATGAATGTTTAGCTAATTTTTCCCCTCAGGTCCAGGTTTGTGGTAAGGATTAATTCCTGGGTTCTTCTTTGTTGTTCCTGGTTTCCTCCAAGAGTGCAAGGAGATGCACATCAGATGGACTGGAGAAACTTAATTGCTCTTTGAGTATGTGTCTGTCTGTGTGTCTGCCCTACAATGAACTGGTGAACTGACTAGGGTGTTTTCAGTGCCCTTTGCACTTTATAAGTGCTGGGATAGGCTCCAGCACCCCGGCACCACCACAGCACTGATGATTGGTGGAATAAAAAAGTCAGTCAGTCAGGCTTGTCCCAAGCGGGGTTGCAGGGGAGTGCTGGAGTCCATCCTAGCTCACACAGGGTGAAGGACGGGGACACAGCCTGGACAGGTCGCCAGCCCATCGCAGGGATGGCACCTTGCTCAAGGGTACCTCAGGGCAACCTATCGGGAAGGGGTTTGAACCCCGATCCACCGATCACGTGGCCAACGCCCTAACCACTAGGCCACCGCTGCCCCCATAAAAAAAAAAAAGACAATAAAATACATACATATACAATATATAAAAACAATTAGCTGCACTTGTTCAACCATTAATTAATACGTTTTTTCATTGGATATTGGAAAAAAAAAAAACTTGTGGGGTGGTGGTGGTCTAGTGGTAGGATACTTGCCTTTGGATCTGTGGACCAAGCGGTCACAGATTCGAATACTACCTCCAGTAGTACCACTATTGGACTCCTGAGCAAGACCCTTAACCCCAAGTTGCTCCAGGGGGACTGTCCCTGCAATCAGGAAGGACAGGGAAGTCGCTCTGGATAAGAGCGTCTGCTAAATGCCATAAATGCTATGGTCAGCTAAGTCTCATTCTATTTATAAAAGATAAAATAAAGACTGGGGCTTAGTTTTCAGCTGTCTGTAATTTCAGATTAACCTGCTGGATAACGAATTAGTCACATTCATCATTTCTTTTCTAATGCTTGAAATGTTGTGTTGTGGCACCGTTTTGGATTAGGAATTGCGAACTGGGATCTGGGATAGGAACTGGGATAGGTCTGCTGAAATGTCAGTGTTCCATTAGGTCTGCTGAACCAGTGTGATGCAGACACATATAAACATACAAACACTGTTGTTTCCTGGAATTTATGAGTGTAAGTGTTTAAATGGACTGGTATTGTCCTTACCTGAAAGGATGCTATTAGTAAAGAAAAGGCTTAAATTTGAACTTAAACCTAGTGGTTAAATCTTATCTTAAATTTTACTTAATTTATACCCAACTAAAATGTAGCATTGGATACAAGGCTAATGGAGCGATAAATGTATAAGTGCGTAAACCTTTCATGACAGCTACATATTGTTTGGTCAATAGGACTGCTATTATATGGTACTTTTATAGACAGTTAACCACTGCTAAAGCAATGTCTTGAATGCCAGTTTGTTCCAAAAAGGAAATCGTTTTATAATTTGTCAAAGACATACGTATTGGCAATTTTCCAGTAATATTCATAAGATATCATGACTTCAAACTTTCACGTCAAATGTCATCATCTGTGTAATCATTTCTGAAAATGTATTCTGAAAATGTCATGACAGCTGATTTAGTCATGTCATGACAGCTGATTTTAGATATGTTTATTCCTCTAATTGGAATAAACATATCTAAACGTTTATGTGAGTTTATATCAGATTAAATGAAATGTTTGTGTTGCCTTTTGAATACTGGCCTTCAGTGAAATGTTACAGGTTAGCACATCTGTATATGGCAAGTTAATCAATCACTTCCTTCTCATACTGACCTACCACACATTACTTTATCTGTCACTATTGATTTATTGACTTGAGTTGATTGTTTAGGTGTGTTGCACTTTTATGACAAACCTACAGTTTTTACAACCATATACTTACAGAGTTTTACAACCATATACTTACATTTGTTTTATCAGATTTAAAGTCATGGTGGAAAGGAGGAAATACACAGACAAAAGAAAGAAATGCTGAGTGGAGTTGGTCTATGGCAGATAAATGCTGCAAGATTTATTGGATTTGAAAAAACACAAAGGTGATAATGGATGCCTATTAAATAAATTAAGACTGCACTCTTCAATTTGCACTCTTCCATTTGAGTATTTTATAAGTACACCAAATGATTTAAAACCCTGGACAAAGCAATTTGGACTTTTTTAATAGCTGAAGTCTCAGAATGGCAAACCTAATAACTTCACATCTTGGCAGAGAGACATAAATAGATTTCATAAGTGCATTTCATAAGTGATTATTGATGTACATTAGCAATATATTGTTACTGTTTCATCATAAGTCATGAATCATAGGTGAACATGTTGAATGAATGTACCGATAAGAATGATCTATGTGAATGATTTTGTTATTCACTTTTGACTGGACACTGAGGATCTCTAAGAGTAAAACAAGTCAAACTTAGTTTTAATAAAGAATGTCAAATGAAAAAAATACTCTGAATGATAAATTTGCCTTTTTCACAGTTTAATATGATTAACCACATTAAGATTTGTTCTTTTTACAGGCTTCATTGTTTCAAGGAAATAAAAGAGTTTAATGTGGTTTGCTTTGAATGGAGCTGTGTGTCTCTTTTAAGAAAGAGGCACAAAACAGAGGAGACATGAAAGCCTGTGTGTTTTTGTAACATTTTTGGACATTTAATTTCAATTTTAACAATACTGGAAGATTCAAGAAATATAACTTTAAACAGTTTATTATAAAAACTGAGAGAAAAAGGACTTTTCAAAAGCTTCTATAAAATATATTTCTATAAAAATGTGATTTCTGGTGTGGAATAAATTAGGACACCCTCATTTTTACTCCCTAAAATGGCTCAAATCACACACAGGTGCAGCACATCAAGCACACATGATTAGAACATCGAGACTCAGCATTTGGAAAGAGGTTTGAACTATTTAAACCTCAGACATTTAGTTTGGTGCTCCTGACTGTTGAGATGAGAGTGAACACCATGGTGAGATCAAAAGAGCTGTCTGAGGCCTTCAGAAAGAAGATTGCAGCAGCTTATAAGTCTGGTAAAGGATTTAAAAAGATCTCAAAAGAATTTGCAATCAGCCGTTCCACTGTCCGAAAAATAGTCTACAAGTGGAAGACTTCCAAAACAACTGCCAATATGCCCAGGTCTAAAAGAAGTCTCCAAAAACCCTAAAATGTCATCAGGGGACCGGGCTGGCTCTTGTCACTATTGAAGTGAAAGTGCCTCTACAATCAGAAAGAGACTGCACAAATTTAACTTGCATGGGAGGTGTGCAAGGAGGAAACCTTTGCACTGCATCAAGGTTAATTTTTGTTGTTTACCTGCTATATAAAATACAAGATTAGACATCGGTATGGGAACATTTCTTATAAAGGAGCTTAATATTAAGTTTTTTTAACCTTATTTATTCACATGACTGTAAATATATACTTTTCAAAAGTATGGTCTGTTCAGTTTTAAGGGATAAAGAGAGTAATGCTGAGGTGGAAATTAACACATAGCTAAAACAGACATGAAACTACATAAATATCATAAATAGACCCTAGAAAAAATGGAAAATATGAAGCCTTTGAAAAGTAATGCATTTTGTTATAGCTATTTGAGTGGACAAAATAAGCCTAGTCTGTATATATGACATCCACCATTTCAATAACAGAATTTTCAGTATGTAAAAGCAGGGATGAACCTCAACATGAAAATCATGTGAATCTGCCAGGAGAACACCAGAGCAACTGTTTCACAATACAGTAGTAAATTAAAGGACTTGATCTTTATCTGATTAGCCATAACATTAAATCCAGGTGAGTTGATTATCGGGTTACAATATCACCTGCTAAGGGTGTGTTATATTAGGCAGCAAATTAAACATTCACTTCTTAAAGTTTATTTTTGAAATCCAGAAAAATCTGAGCAACTTTAACATTTATATACCTTTATATACCTGCAAAAATCAGAACATCTTTAAAACAGCAAGTCTTTTAAAGTGAAAATTCTTGTCATTGCGAGGTCACAGTACAGCACACAGTGAACCACAACGAAATTAGACCTCTTTTTTTCTCCCATGCAAACACCGTGCAGCAGTGGGCCGCTATTGAAAGCGCCCAGGGAGCAGTGATGGGGACAGTACCTTGCTCAAGGGTACCTCAGGGCAACCTACTGGTGAGGGAATTGAATACACAATCTTCCAATGCAGGGGCAACTCCTTAACCACTAGGTCACCGCTGCCCCAATGGGTTAGAATGGGGCAGTTCATTAGTTACTCCCCACCTTAAGAGGTCCAAAGAAGGACAACTGGCCAATCAGGGAAAAGGTAATAGGTGGCCAAAGCTCAGTGATGTGAATGTGAAGTGAAAGCTAGTCCATCTGGTCTGATCCCACGGAAAGACAAACTGCTGAAACATGAAAGAGTTGCTGGACATGATAGAAAATTACCAGAACACAGACAGAGAGTGATCACTGTTCACTATTGAAAGCATCTCCAATAGGCACTTAAGCATCCTGACTGGACCAGAGAGCAATGGAAAAAGACATCTGATTTTATCTTTTTTTTGCATGCAAAAGTGTCCACTATGGGAAAGAGGCAAGTCAGTCAGAACTAACATTTGAATTCTGAGCAAAAATTTTCTCCATACTATTCCTTTTGGGCAGCAGTGGTTAGTGAATATAACCCATTGTCAGCGGGTCATGGGTTTGAGTCCCAGACCACTAGGTTGCACTGAGGGACACTAGATCAAAGTACCTTCCCCTACACTGCTCCCTGGGCAATGGATATGGTTGCTCACTGCTACATTGTGTGTGTGTGATGAGGTAACTGCTGAGATGTATTTCATAGTGGTGTGCTGTGGTGTCTTCACAATGACAAAATAGTCGCTTTCACTTTACATTTACATTTACAGCGTTTAGCAGACGCTCTTATCCAGAGCAACTTACAATAGTGCTTTGTTTCCATATTTGATTTGACTTTAGGAACATCCCTCCTAATTAATTTTCCATTTTGCATGTATTAGGTTTGTTCTAGAAGCAATTAAATACTGTACGAATATAAATGATAGAAATGTACAAAGGCTGATTATGCTCCTGGAAAAACTGAGCAGTTGGAATTATGACATATCTACTGAACTTTCCAGGTTATATCTACAGGAACTGCACAGCAGCAGGCTGGAGTGACTTGTATCCACCTTATGAGGAAGCCTGCGATTTTGGAGATGACACAGAACCTGAATCTGAGGTGAACAAGCTTCTGTTTGAAGTTGTCCCCCTTGACCTTAATGTCTAGACTGTCATCACATATACTTTACCCTCTCTTTGATGGATGAACACGCCAGACATTACTGTTCCTTTCATCATAAGAAGCGGGAAGAATCTGCAGTAACATGCGATATGAGTCATTGAACTGATTCGTTACACATCATGGCTTCAGTGCATTGACCATTATTTCTGCTGTGTTTCTGTTTTCGCAGGCAACCTACTTCTCAACGTTCAAGCAGGTATACACGGCTGGATATGCCACATCGCTGATCTCTCTGATAACGGCTATTATGATCTTCACTTTCTTCAGGTACAACGGTATCTTTTAAGCTTTGGACCATTATCAGCCTGTAGTTAATTTGTGTTAATTGACATATATCATAGTTTATTCATTTTCATGTGTGATATAATGTATAATTCACATCAAGCTTTAGAAGCCAGCTCCATGGCATAACTATATCCATTCCAGGAAATTCCACTGTACCAGAAACTACATACACATCAACCTCTTTGCCTCCTTTATCCTACGGGCCAGTGCTGTCTTCATCAAAGATGCTGTCCTTTTCTCTGATGAGTCTCTAGACCACTGCTCCATGTCCACGGTAAGATCATAAATCTATGGACAACTGCAAAGCTTTGACTATTTTCATGGTCTATCACAGCATATATATATAGGAATGAAATTAAATAATGAACATGAGCTGAAAGTCCGAACTTTCAACTTTTATTAGAGTGTCTTTCATTCCAAGTTGGGTTAGTGGTCTAGAAATTACATCTCACTCAATAATTGTGTCCCTATAACTTTACATTTATTTATGGACTTTACTATAGTCAGATGAACTCTATTTATAGTACATTATTAGTTGTTAAGCTTTTGTGTAAAACAAATCCTTTTTAGAATTCTTAGTATTCCTTTTCAGTACTTTAATTTAAGAGGAATCGCCAATTACAATAAACATCAGGTAAAAGAGTTATGCTGAATTAAAACTGAAAGCCCAGAATCTCAGCTATAGAAACATCAAACTCAGTAGCCTTGACATGAAATCTTTAGTCTGTCTTGTTGTTGGTGAGGTTGGGTTTTTCCTGTTCAGCATGGAGATCATTATCCATCAGTTTCATATTAACATGAGATGAGTACATGCTTTTTTGATTTATCATCACTCATGCTGTGCTGCGCTGCTCTTATCCACAATCCAGATTGTACAGTCAGCTGTGGCAGGTAGCACATGCAAACATGAATTACAGAAGAGCAAGAACAGACATGCACGAAGAGACTTTATAGGGGAAACCAAAACCACTGGTTAACCTACACAATGTTTTATGTGTGATATTGGTAATGACAAAAAAAATTAGTTTCATTTAGAGATCTACTTACCTGTGTATACATGTCGGGGTGATGGTGGTCTAGTGGTAGGGTACTTGTCTACGGACCTCTGGATCAAAAGGTCCCCGGTTCGAATCCTACCTCTGGCACTACCACCACTGGGTCCCTGAGCAAGACACTTAACCCTGAGTTGCTCCAGGGGGACTGTCCCTGTAATTAGGACATGGAAATTGCTCTGGATAAGAGTGTCTGCTAAATGCTGTGAATTTCTAGCCTGTTTATATGAAGTGTACTTTTTAGACCAATATTTTAATATAAAACTATCATGGAAATGCACCAGACTTAGGATTTAGAGGTTATGCCCAACAAGTTAGGACTAGATCTTCCGTAAAACCACTGAAAAAGTGGTATGTAATCTAAATTAAAAATGTGTATTAGCAAAGGTGGAGGATTTATACAATTTTGCTAAAGATTTAACAAATAAGAATTTCCATTTACATTTATAAACACTGTATTTGAATTACTTATTGTAGATTGTATTCTTCAGTCAAAGGTTTGTTTCAGAGGTGAAGTGCAAATCAGCAGGGCAGTGGAGGATTATTGGAAAGCAAGGAAGATGAGTTAAACACAGACAAAACTGTAGCTAGACAAGGACATTGCTCTCATTGCATTTCTCTGTTGAACTAATCCGTGCACAGAGACAGTGGTCAAAAGGGGTCAAAATGTCTGATTCATATTCATGTTATGCCACTATAAACCCACAGGGCTAAAGAACAGACAAGACTCATATATATATAGACTTAAAGGATGGCAGACAGACAGACAGACAGATAGATAGATAGATAAATAGAATACAAGCAAGTAAATCATGTACTTATATTAAAGAATGTTCTTCTTCTTCTCCTGATCCCCTTCTTTTGTTAAAGATGCATTAACTGGCGGTGCTGTAATGCTGCTGCATGTCTTTGTTTTCACAATTTTCTTGTATGCTGTTTTGTCCAGATGGCGTGTAAGAGTGCTGTAGCTTTCTTCCAGTTCAGCATCCTGGCTAATTACTTCTGGCTGCTGGTGGAAGGGATGTACCTGCAGACACTGCTGGCTCTCACCTTCGTCTCCCAGAGGAAGTACTTCTGGTGGTACATCCTGATAGGATGGGGTCAGTGCAGCATAGAAATAAGCTGAGATCAGAAGAAGGCCTGCATCTAATTAGCTTCAAAGAAAGTGTCCCTCCTGTGAATGCACTAGCTCTTTGAAATGTGAACAAGTCTAACATCTTATTTTTATCTTGCAGTTATTTTAGTTTTTGTTTTTTAAATTGATATGTTTACTTCAGCTGAGCTGGCAGTTAACTCACTCTCCTGCGTTGTAGGTGTGCCATCAGTTGTCCTTATTGTTTGGGTTTTGACAAGAAACTTCTATGACAACAGAGGGTAAGCTTATCTGCTAGCTTTCTGTTGTTGGCATGCCAAAAGCTCATGAATCCATTTTAGTGTTTTTCACACTGACAAAAAACAGCTGCCCCTTTTACTGGTCACTGAATACTTTGATAATGGATGGTCCATAAGTACTAAGAAAAAAATTTATTTTTTCATGTCATATATATTAGCATAATGCAGTGTAATAAGAAATTAACCATTGGATAAATGGACAGAACCAAACAGAAACCCAACAGAAAGGTATAAGAAGCCCACCCTGCTCAGCCACCAGTTTTCTCACATGAAATCTATGGAATCTCAATACATTTGCTTTTTTGCTGGCGATGGTCTAACAAATTTTGAAGTTTAATCTGTAAAACTGCAGTTCTGGGTTTTGGTGATCAGTTGGTTAGTTTTTTTGCCATTAGATAAACAGGGTACAGTGGCATACAATAGTTTGGACAAGCTTGCTTAAGATGTCTGATATTGTGAATAGTTAAGTGAACAGAAGATCAGATCACACAAAAAGTTGTAATTGTTTTAAAATGATAATTTTAATTCCTTTAATATTTTTTAAAAGAAAAGCCAGTCAAGAGTCTTTCCATTCTTACTAGAGCTACATTTGTCCTTTTGACATTTGTCCAGAAAGCTTATAATTATGCAAGATTCTTGGGCGATCTTGCATGCACTGATCTGTGTTTGTACAGATGGTGTGATGTTTGCTTATGGCATTTGCTGGTATTTATTTGAATCTACTCTTCCCTCTACCAGTAACGTGTCCTCTGTGCCTCTGACTGCAACAAAGCTCAAAGTACAATCAATCCACTCATATGTTACTCATATGTTACCCACTCATATATTTGGCGATGTGTTCTTGTCCTGGAGTTTGACAGCATTTTTCCTTTAAACATACCTTTGCACATCCACTGAATAGAGGAAATGCAGTCATATGAAAAAGTTTGGGAACCCCTCTCAGCTTGCATAATAATTTACTCTCCTTTCAACAAAAAAGATAACAGTGGTATGTCTTTAATTTCCTAGAAACATCTGAGTACTGGAGTGTTTTCCGAGCAAAGATTTTCAGTGAAGCAGTATTTAGTTGTATGAAATTAAATAAAATGTGAAAAACTGCCTGTGCAAAAAATGTAGGTACCCTTGTATTTTTGCTGATTTGAATGCATATAACTGCTCAGTACTGATTACTTGCAACACCAAATTCCTTGGATTAGCTTGTTAAGCCTTGAACTTTATAAGCAGGTGTGTCCAATCATGAGAAAAGGTATTTTAGGTGGTCAATTATAAGTTGTGCTTCCCTTTGACTCTCCTCTGAAGAGTGATAGCATGGGATCCTCAAAGCAACTCTCACAAGATCTGAAAACAAAGATTGTTCAGTATCATGGTTTAGGTGAAGAAAAAAAAGCTCTCTCAGAGGTTTAAAGTGTAAAGAATGTAATCAGGAAACAGAAGGCCACAGGCACAGTTCCTGTTAAACCCAGGTCTGGCAGGCCAAGAAAAATACAGGAGCGGCATATGCGCAGGATTGTGAGAATGGTTACAAACAACCGACAGATCACCTCCATCATCTTGCTGCAGATGGTGTATCTGTTCATCGATCTATAATTCAGTGCAATTTGCACAAAGAACATCTGTATGGCAGGGTGATGAGAAAGAAGCCCTTTCTGCACTCACGCCAAAAACAGAGTCGCTTGTTGTTGCAAATGCTCATTTAGACAAGCCAGATTAATTTTGGAACAAAATGCTTTGGACTGACGAGACCAAAAATTGAGTTATTTGGTCATAACGAAAAGTGCTTTGCCTGGCAGAAGAAGAACATTGCATTCCAAGAATAACTCCTGCTACCTACTGTCAAATTTGGTGGAGCTTCCAACATGCTGTGGGGCTGTGTGGCTAATTCAGGGACTGGGGCCCTTGTTAAAGTTGCGGGTCGGATGAATTCAACCCAGTATCAAAAATTTATTCAGGGTAATGTTCAAGCACCAGTCACAAAGTTGAAGTGATACGTGACAAAACAATAACCCAAAACACTGTTCGAAATCTACAAAGGCCTTCATGCAGAGAGAGAAGTACAATGTTCTGGAATGGCCGTCACAGTCCCCTGACTTGAATATCATAGAAAATCTATGGGTTGATTTGAAGCAGGCTGTCCATGCTTAGCAGTCAACAAATTTAACTGAACTGGAGAGATTTTGTATGTAAGAATGGTCAAAAATACCTCCATCCAGAATCCAGATACTCATCTAAGGCTATAGGAGGCATCTAGAGGCTGTTATATTTGCAAAAGGAGGCTTAACCTAAGTATTGATTTAATATCTCTGTTGGGGTGCCCACATTTATGCACCTGTCTAATTTTGTTATGACGTATATTGCATATTTTCTGTTAAACCAATAAACATAATGTCACTGATAAAATACTACTGTTTCCATAAGCCATGTCATATATAAAAGGAAGCTGCTACTTTGAAAGCTCAGCCAGTGATAAACAAACATCCAAAGAATTAAGAGTTAAGAGTTCCAAAGAATTAAGAGTTCCAAAACTTGAATATATGACTCTTTCTTAAAACACTGTGCTGCATTCTTGTAGCCATCTCCTTCTCTGTGAGCATCAATTAGTTTTATTTTTCAGAGTGCTAGGCAGGAGCTTAAAGGAGCACATGGCTGCTGATTGTTGAATTTATACAGCTTTGTAGTTTGAAGCAGCACCCTTGCCCTAATGAGCTAATTAAGGTCTGAAACCTCGGTTGAAGTTATCTTCACATTTACTGACGTTTAAAACAAGCATGCCTAAACTTTTTCCATCTCTCTTTACATGCATTTATAATTATTTGTGTGAAACAGTTACTGAAATCAGAGATATATGGAGTGAACAGTATTTCTTTGCTTCATGTGAGGTGAAAAGATGCAGTTTGACGAGCAGTTACACACAACTGATTGATTTGCAATACTAATTATTTGCATAATATTATAATGTTATTAATATTGTCACAATAACTGTTTCATTTTTAAACAGAAGTGACATTTTAATTGGTTCTTTTACCATCACTGTCTTATTAAAATGAATTGAAATCCTTGATATAAACTGGCATAAAATAAATTTAATAAACACATGATATCTTATTTATTTATACTGCACTTTGAGTAACTTTGGATTTTCTTTTATAAATTAATAAGAATCACAAGACAAACTTGTAGTTTGGGCTTTTTACTCCAGGTAAGGAGACATTTTTCTCCCAAACTGGAGCAAGATGCTCTCTTTTTCTGCCATAAAAGCATACTTTTCTTCTCACCCAAACTGTGTAGGTTTACATATTATCATCATACATAACTTATGCATAGATAAGTGTCCATAAATTAATAGACACTTTAATACTATTTGCCCCATTGCTTTATTCAACTTGGATTTTCTGTTGATTTGCAATAGTCAGTGTGACCATAGTACCACATTTCACATATTCTCAAAGTTTTCTTATGGAAACAATTGCTTGCTTTATGTGTTGTTATCGGCAGTGTCTGGTCTGGTGCTTTTTTCATGTTTAGGTGCTGGGATGACACTGATTACATTGGCATCTGGTGGATCATCAAAGGACCAATAACAGCATCCTTGTTTGTGAGTAATTTTTAGAAACCTGCAGAAATCTCAGCATTACCGAAAACAAAGAAATGATGTCAATCATATCTTACTCTCATCTGAAATGGAAAAAGGCAAAAAAAAAAAAAAAAATTTGATGAAAAAATATCGTTGCAGGTACAGTTAATTAGAAAGAAAAATATCTTTAAAATTCTGCCATTTTTTTTTTAAAGTCAATTTGTGTATAATGTAAATGTAATTCACTCTGTAATTAAATATGCAGTTATGTAACATGCGAAAAGAAAACCAAAATGAAAGGAAAAATTCTTCTGGGGTTTAAATTCTGGCACAGCTCCTCTAACTGATCTCCAGCTTTTTCCTGTGGGGGAATAGCATTATGCAATGGGATGAAAGCTGGCTGTCTTCACTTCCTATCAGGCCAACATCCTCATCTTCCTGAATGTGATCCGGATCCTGGTTCAGAAGCTGAAATCTCCGGGAATAGGAGGCAATGACACAGGACACTTCATGTGAGTCACAAAGATTTTAAGATTTATGAGATTCATTCTTAACTAAGGAGTAAGTCAGTAAATTTTATTTTTGAAGCCCATTTAATAATGTCAGCCATTGACCAAAGTAAACAAATATTAAAAAAATATTTAAGTATACAGAAGAAGAGGGAGGCAAAGAAGATGAAGAAAGTAGACAGGAGTACAAGGAGATGAACCGCAGGGTGAAGAAAGTAGTGGCGAATGCCAAAGATAAGGTGTTGGGTGAATTGTATGAGAGGTGGGACAGTAAAGAGGGAGAAAAGGGGCGTTTCCGATTGGCTAGACAGGGAGACAGTGCTGGAGAAGATGAGCAGCAGGTCAGGGCGATAAAAGATAGAAACAGAAACGTACTCAGGTGAACAGAGCATGTTGAGCAGAACTTTGAGGGGCTGACAAATGATCTGAGGATAGAGAACCAGGAAGTGCAGCAAATAAGCAAGATAGAAGTAAGGGCAGCGATGAAGAGGATGAAGAATGGAAAGCCTGTTGGTCCGGATGACATACCAGTGGAAGCATGGAGGTGTTTGCTGGAGATAGCAGTTGAGTTTCTGACCAGATTATTTAACACAATTTTAGAAAGTGAGAGGATGCCTGAGGAATGGAGACAAAGTGTACTGGTACCGATTTTCAAGAATAAAGGTGATGCACAGAGCTGTAGTAACTATAGAGGGATAAAGTTGATCCACAACATGACGTTATGGGAAAGAGTAGTGGAAGCTAGGTTAAGAAAAGAGGTGATGATTAGTGAACAGCAGTATGGTTTCATGCCGAGAAAGAGCACTACAGATGCAATGTTTGCTCTGAGGGTGTTAAGGGAGAAGTACAGAGAAGGTCAGAAGGAGTTGCATTGTGCCTTTGTGGACTTGGAGATGTCAGGGTGCCTAGAGAGGAGTTGTGGTTTTGTATGAGGTTGGATTAGGTCAAGGATCAGTGCTAAGCCCATGCTTGTTTGCAACAGTAATGGATAGGTTGACAGACAAGGTTAGACAAGAGTCCCCATGGATGATGATGTTTACTGACAATATTGTGATCTGCAGTAAGAGTAGGGAGCAGCTTGAGGAGAACCTGGAGAGATGGAGAGATACTCTAGAGAGGAGAAGAATGAAAGTGAGTAGGAAAAAAACAGAATACATGAGTGTGAACGAAAGGCAGGAAAGTGCAGTGGTTAGGATGCAGGGAGTAGAGGTGACAAAGGTGGAGGAGTTTAAATACTTGGGATCAACAGTTCAGTGTAACGGCAAGTGTGGAAGAGAGGTGAAGAAGAGAGTGAAGGCAGGTTGGAATGGGTGGAGAGGAGTGGCTGGAGTGATTTTTGACAGACGGTTACCAGCGAGAGTAAAAGGGAAGGTTTACAGGACAGTAATGAGACCAGCTATGTTGTATGGGTTGGAGACAGTGGCACTGATGAAAAGACAGGAGGTGGAGCTGGAGGTGTCAGAGTGAAAAATGCAGAGGTTTTTGTTGGGTGTGACAAGGATGGACAGGACTAGAAATGAGTATACTAGAGGGACAGCTCAGGTTAGATGTTTTGGAGACAAGGTTAGAGAAGCAAGGTTGCGTTGGTTTTGCCATGTGCAGAGGAGAGACAAGGATTATATTGGAAGGAGGATGTTGAAGATGGAGTTGCCAGAAAAGAGGAGAAGAGGAAAACCGAAGAGGAGGTTTATGCATGTGGTGAGAGAGGTGCAGCCATGCAGGTGGTTGGTTTACAATGCAGAGGACTGAATGAAAAAGAAGATTTAAAAAAATATTTAAAAATACTATAATAAAAGCGTACAGTAGCAGAAAGACAGAACAGGGACAAATAGATCAGAAATTATATATATATATATATATATATATATATATGTGCTCTTTATTGTCTGATAGGATGTCATATTTACAAGGAAAGAGAGGCACAAACGCATGGCAGACTTCAGGGTTCTTTAATCTGATCGACACAATTGTCCCAAGAAACTAGGCAAAACAGACACAAAACAGTGAACAGGCAATATTGGGTCAAGCTGGAAAAACTTAAATGCCTGAAAGACCAGGTGTGGCGGATTGGGTGTGATTAGTTAGTGGTTGGATAGAAGCTCCAGCTCAGAATTCTGGGGACTGGGTGTTGGACTGTGGCCATGGCTGGGGTTTGGTTGTCACCGTGACACAGGATGTGTCTCATCCTGAACTAAAATGCAGAAAAATACTGAGGTGGCATGTTTAATATGGGTGGTCAGATCTACAGATCTACAGTCTACAGAATAGCAACCAAAACAGAACGATCAACCTTCAGCTCAAGTCAAAAATGTGAAACATCAAAAAGAAGTTTGTCAAAAGGCCTCAGAGGTCTTAGAAGGGTTTCAGAATCTGTAATGGTTTATCAAGTCTAAAATGTACAAAGGCATCTGATCATGAAGTGATTTATAGACAAATAAAATCATTTCAAACTGAACTCTGTACTGGACTGAAAGTCAATGCAAAGAAGCTAAAACTGGAGCAGACCTTTTTCAGGTTTGTGAAAGAAGTCTGGCTGCAGCATATTGATCCAGCTATAGCCGTGATAACGAGTACTCACTTTACCTAACCAGGATGAAATCAAATCTTGATGCATAAGAGGTTCTCTGAATTTTAAAGCTGATCTCAGGTGAAAAAAGCTACATTTAGCCACAAATTTTATATGTCTGTCAAGTTTGAGGTTAGAGTCAGAAATCAGGTTTTTAACATGTTTTTGCAAGTACTGATAAGCAGATAAGATTAATAGTAAGACTAAAGCTGAAAATAAAAAAAATAAAGATTAATATCATGCAACATGTAACAGTTTTCAAAATGTACGGTAAAGGTGACATTCTGTACAGAAACCAGACTGAAAAGGCTCCAGAATATAAATGAGTAGTAATAAAAGAAGATATCTCTCCATGTTTGACTTCTTGAGGAGGGGATCAGCTATTGCACATTTAAAGCAAAGTGGAACCAATCCAGTGACCAAGAAGGAGTTTATAATATCCAGAATTCAAGGATATTATTAACATCTAAGGTTGTCTTGAGTAAATTTATTGACAATGTCCAGTGGAGAGCCTGGAGCTTCATATGTTTCACTAGGACCTTTAAAAAAAGTGTAATTTGTTCAATCTACACAAATGTAGCATCAGAACACATCACACAGTTCAACCATTAAAGGCAATCAGATGGTGTTCTCTGGCCTGTGATATTACTGAGCTGAAGAATGTCTCAAAATCCTCACAGTTTTCATGAGATTCATTAAGACTGTGGCAGACAGGCAGATTAAAAAAAAAAAAAATTGTAACTGAACTTCGAGCTTGAGACAATTTGAGGAACTGAAATTTGAGAAATAGTTTGCCCATGACATTTTGACTGCATGTCGATAGTTGGCAAGGGTTTGTTTTAAAATGTCAAAGAATTTTCTAAATTCATGCTCAGATTTTCTGCAATGCCTCATCCGTCCTCATCACTCTTGTTATGTCATTAAACCAGAACTGAGTCTTAATCTTTGGTTGCTTAAATTTGAAAGGAGCAACCTTATCAAGAATAGCAAGTTGAGCAGAAAGACTTAACTAGCTCATCTACATTTAGATAGGGAGATGCAGGAGCAGAAGACAGTATGTTTGGGAATAAACAAAAGCCTCTGAGAAATTAAAGACTGTACTAGAGTTAATGGTACATGAGCAGTGGTTTCAGGATGACATGAAAGTGGATGTGACGGCTGAACATGATCAGCATATGATCAGAGAAAACAGCATCATTAATGTCAGTTGCATTAACAGAAATCCCATGAGGAAGAACAGTATCAAAACTGGGAGCATGTTTGTGAGTAGATACATTGAAAGACTGAAAAAGACTGAAAGAATCCAAAGCTGAATAAATTTACTTACCAAAGGCTTGACTAGACATGAATATTAAAATCCCCTAGAATTCATAGTCTCAATTCATAGACATGCTAAATGAAAGGAACTCCTGGATAATATTCTTATTAAATGTAGGTGTTCTGTACATCAGCACACATAGCAGTAGGTTAGAGGTCTCTAACTTCAGTACAGGCAAAATGTGGCATTTAAAACAGATTTTAAAAACTACGGCCAAGGCACCACTTCATCCTGCAAGGCTTGTCAAATTGAAGAAGTTGGATTGCTTAAATCACCCATGGCAAGCCATGTTAAAAATTAAGAATGCACTTTGCAGGACAGAAAAATTTAAGGTCACGATCTTGCTAACAATCAACCTCAAACTGACGAGTGACATTTTAACCATGGTAGCTTGTTTCACACTTCGGGCTGATGGTGGTGCAACTGCAGGTCGAAACTATTATTGGTGTCTTCTTACTTCACTACCTTAAAGACACGATAGAAAAGAGGAATTTTGTGCAGCAGTGTCACCTAGATGACATCTAGATTACCTGATTGCCTGTAATCAATAAAAATGCAATGCAAAGATTACCCAGCCTAATTAGTTAGGGGTTCTGACTAATCCAGGGCATCATGGTTAAAGGCTTACTGACTATGACATAGTCAGTTCAGGTCAAGCCAAATAACCACCCCACGACTTTTCCTCAAGCTGTGTCCCAGCTTTGAAGGCTAGTTTACATACATTTTCCATGCTAATGCTTAATGTTTCTTATTTCAACTGAGGGGCTCACAGCACGCCCTTGACACTGAGGATTTTAGTGCCCTGGCCCTCTATAGCTAAGCTAGAGGCCAGTGGTGAATTAGCATTTGTTCAGAACAGAAGAAAGTGACTAAAATCTGAAAGTCACAGGCCTCAGGAAAATCTCCTAGAATAACACAGTGAGCTTAAGATTAATACACAGCAAACTATCAAAACCACAACATGATTCTATACAGGCCTGGCCATAGACCCATAATCCTGGTTACACTAGACTGTAACTTTTCTGAATTGCTGTCTCAGGAATTACTTTTACAGTAAATATTAGGAACAGTGGCAGCTAGGATGTGAGAAAAGCTGTGCTGTTCTGCATATGTGCAAAATTTTCTCACAGCTTCCTGCCACCACAGCCTTTCTACTACAATGGAAACATCAGTCTGTCACAGTGGTTATAACATGGATTTTCTGCATTAATTTATTATTATGCTTGTGTGCTAAATAAGTATTTTATTTACACCAGGCATCCCTATGAATTCAGGCCAGACACGGGTTAATTTAGTTTCTTCTGAATGCCATAAGGTGAATGAAAAAAAAAGACCATGACCATGACCATGAAGAGAAGAGTAGTGAAGGGCTAAAATCAATGTCACACCATTTAACAGAGTGAAGTTTATTAATGGGTGACTGTTAGTTCTGTCAGGGTCACCATGAACACCGTGCTGTGCAAGGATATGGTGGCTTTTTGCAGTAAATCACAATTTTTCAAGGTAACGTTGACAGTAAATTGTCTTTCACAGATTTCACGGAATCCTATCAAGTTTGTTGGGGAGGAAGAGGTTAGGTTGTGTTGTCCTGTATGTTGGTATTTAAACAGCCTTTGCCCAATTTCACCCCCAACCCCTCAATTTCACCCCTCAGATTCTCTTTCTGCAATTATATTTGGTGCAGTGGACCACTTTAAAGAGCAACATTTCAAATATGTCATAGACAGATCAGTGAAATGTGTTCCCATTTTGTATCCAATTCACTGTCCCTTGTTAGAACCATATTCACTGCATAGAAACTTGCTGGCAAAATGTATACCAACTGCAAAAGCCATTGATAAATTGCCAAAATGATATATGCTTGTTGGTACCAACAAACCACAAGCTAACACACATAGACACATATATACATATATATTGGGGCAGCAGTTTTTAGGGACTAGGCCCTAGGATCAGAAGGTTGTGGGTTCTAATCCCAGACCAGTAGGTTGCCCTGAGGTACCCTTGCGCAGGGTATTGCCCCCATTGCTGCTCGCCAGGCTCTTTCAATAGCTGCCCCCGTGTGCATATGTGTAAAATGCAGAGATTGAATTTTGTTTCACAATGACAAGAATAATCACTTTCATACTATTTCAAAAGGGGCTTAAACACTGAGCAAAAATGGCTGATTGACACTGTATAAGCTTGTGGGTTCCACAGATCATTCTTTCCATAATAATGTAAAGATGAATCAATCAATTTGTCACTATTCATCATGTAGCTTTATGGTGCTTCTCTATAGCATATTCAGGTTTCACTTATATAACAGCTTTCACAAACCGAAGGTCAATTTACAATGCTAAAAATGACATTGCTTAAAGGCAGTGGTTACAGAGGAAACTTGAAGGAGGACCAGTAGAGATTCAAAGAGGAATAATTGTACAGTTTAGGTGCAGCAGCTCTGAATGGCACCTGTAGCGTAGAGTCTAGTGTGAGGACCAGTAAGTGGACAGGTGTTTGAGTCCCTTAGGGAATTAGGGGTGCTGTGAGAATAGAGGAGCTCTCTAACATATGCTGTGGCAGGACATGGAGGGCTTTGAAGGTAAGGAGTATTTTTAAACAGGCTATGTGATGCAACCAGTCACCAATACAATGTACCGCAAATAAGTGCTGTGTGCAAATTTTTGGTAAGTTATCTCAGTTTAAATGACCTTAAGTCTGTTCTTGCTTTTACCTATGAGGCCAATATTCAGTTGATTCTAGTGTTGGTGTAAGGATTTTCAAAAATCTGGAATGTGGAATGTGAAACACCTTCATTAAAACTGTAAATGTGTTGGCCAAGTATGTTTGTCAGGGCTGAGATGAGTGCAACATATAATGCAGGTTTCTTAGAGGTAGCTTCAGCAGAATGAATGCTATTGGCTGGGGCGGGTTCCCCAAAAATGCTATTGTATAATTCACTCCCTGACTGCACTGTTACGGTGATGCTTAAATATTTACAGGCAGTCAAGTTTTCCAAAATGTCAAAAAACACAAAAAAACATGACTCCATATTCTTTAGATTTCTGCTGAATTCACTGTACTGGCAGATACTGTGTGTGTGTGCGTGTGTGTGTGTGTGCGTGTGCGTGTGTGTGTGTGTGTGCGTGTGTATGTGCATGTGCATGTGCATGTGCGTATGTATGTGTGTGTGTGTGTGTGTATGTGTGTGGGTGTGTGTGTATGAGCGGCTTTGGAAAGATGAAGAGGAACAGTGCTTCTCAGCTTTCAGCTGAAGATTCTGTTTATATCAATTAGGCCATGGCTTAGAATGTTCCAGCTGTTAGGACATCCTTTATTCATGAGTGCAACTCTCACAAACTGGATCTACGATGACATTTACAACCCAACACAATGGGTGATAAAACTTACATTTTAATCTTTGCATTTTATCACATTTCTGTAAGGAAACAGAACCAGAGGATCTGTTTTTACTATTAAAACATCCTTTAAAAAGGAGCAGAACTGTTTTCATGGAAACTTACTCCTCACCTAAAAAAGCAACAGCTGTGCAACTGTATTGTATGTTTACTCTGAGTAGTTATTCAATTCACCGTTTAATAAAAAGTCCTTGAGGTATCTTTCCCATGTCAACAGTGAATAAGAGATGCTTTGGTGGTTCAGATTTAGAACGGGTCTTCGGCTGTGTTGTTCTGTCTACCTTAGCAGTGGTGGTACATAAGCACTTCTAGGCATTGAGCAATACTAGTCAAATGCATTCAGGGGTCTGATGATTGAAGAATTTGAATTCATTTAATTTAAATGTGTGCACAAATACAATTGGTTCACATTCAGTATATAATATATATAAAGGTGCATTTTTATTGCCTCTGACTAAGCAAAATAAATAAATAAATAAAACCTCAGTTGCTGTCAATGTGCTGCAGTAATGGGACAAATTAGCAAAATATTAGATTTTGTCAAATAAATAAGCATTTGGAACATAAATAATATAACTCGAAAATGTTTCAAAAATCTATTTAAAAATCAATCAAACTAAATATTGGTTTAGTTTAAGATCGTTTCCTGTTTTCTCCATCATTAGGCAAGTTCTAACTAGGGCTTCATAATAACAAGCTGGGAGAAAGGAGGCTGTATGTAAATTATGAAAAAATATGTAAATAACTCTTATGTGCTTCCCTCAAATTACATGTATCTTTTCAAACTGCTGCTAACATGGTGTTCTTGGACAGAAACATTTACTTCCAATTCTGCTGCATCAACTAATAGACTGGTTGATAGGAGAGAGGGAGGGCCACCAAGAGAAAGTTAGGCCAATTATGCTTCATTGATGGATCTGCCAGTGCAGTTTGGTGCACAAGGACAACCTCTATGGGGTTATTAAAATAATGAAAATATGTTTTTTTTTTTTTAGTTCTTAGAAAGTTTTTTTACAAAGCATTTGCAACTGCTTAACTGGTTTCTCTAATCAACTGTGACATACATCTGTCAAAAAGTCATAATTTAGTCATAAATCTGGTCAAATAACACAGTGGAGAAAGTTGAAGAATGAAGATATAATTATGTACAGTTGCTCCCAAAATCGCCAAGCTGTGCAGAGCTGCTGACACACCTTTCACATTGACAGAGTCATGCTGCCAGTAATCTACTCTTTTTGTGTGACTCCTGGCTAATAGGGCTGATTATTATTCACCTGTAGCTGCATAGAGGTCCAAATAGGACCTAATGTGTGTGAGAGAATACCAGCAACCTGTAATGTGCCCCAGGGCCCAATTTATGGACCATTTTATTCAGCTTATAAATGAATCCTTTAGGTGAAATCCTACCACAGCTACATAGATGAAACTAAGATGTACCTGACCCTTTCTCCAAATAACTGTGCCCCCCTCGATTCACTTTATAAGTACCTAGAGCACATCAAAAGTTGGGTGGAACAAAACTTTCTGTAGTTAAAAAAGATGAAACAGAGTTTATTTTATTTAGAATTAGGGATATGAGACATATAATTGCTGCTTTTCTGGCCTAAAATATTAAGACACTTTAGTCTACTGGTAGACTCTGATCTCACCTTTAATAGTCATGTAAAAGCAGTCAGTAAATCAGCTTTTTAACATCTTGAGGACATAAAAAGGATTGGAGATTTTTAACTAATTCAGACCTGAAGAAAGTCATCCAGGCCTTTATTTCTGCCAGCATTGATAACTCTAATGGTTTTTTAATTGGACTCCCAAAAAAGACAATCAAACAGCTCCAGATTCAAAATGGAGCTGCCAGAGTTCTCACTTGGACTATGAGAAGGGAACATATCACGCCTATTCTGTAATTCCTACAGTCTGTTACAAAATAGAGTTTAACGTTTCATTACTGGTCTATAAAACACTTAATGGCACCGCCCCAGCATATCTGTCTGATATGGTGCAGCAATACAAGCCCAAGAAAGGTCAGAGATAGGAGTGGGTTACAGTCCTGTCTAAGGTAAAGTCTAAACATGAAAACGCAAGCTGCTTAAGTGGAACCAGTTGGTAGAGAGTATTAGGAGAGCTCCAACACTAGACAATTTTAAATTCAGGCTTTAAACACTTATGTTTGGCCAAGCTTAAGTCTATCTTAATCATTTTACTTGCATTTACTCGTTTTATTAATTGTTCTCTTTTATCTCTATTTAAAATCTGTTTTATTTTTTTTATCTGTGTCTTAATTTCAATTTAAAGCTCTGTGTTTTGTATTTAATCATTTAATCATTTGTAAAGCATTTGTATGAAAGGTGTTAAATAAATAAACTTACCTGCTCTTACTCTCCCAAAGCTGGGCAGGTGTGGGAAGTTGATTTACCTTTGGATCTTCAGTTTCTACGATTTAAACAGCAATATCATATTAGTGTAGGGTGGTGGTGTCAACTTGGTCATGATGTAGAAGGGTGTTTGTGTAACAGATAACTGGAGCTTCAGCAGGAAACAAAGAAGGGAGGGTCAATGCTTAGACAGTTGTGCTAAAAAGGAACCAGCATTGACATTTAGTTTTTTTTATCCAGACAATGTAAAACATTAAGTCATATTTATTTTTATTAGCTATACATATAGGAAGTTGGTTTGAAGGAGGAAGATGCAAATAGCAGGAAGAAATTAAGATGGATTATTTGCTGTGGCGACCCCAAACAGGAGAATCCGTAAGAAGAAGAAGAAAAAGAAGAAGAAGATTTCCCATGTTTATCAGAATAAATGTACTATGTTTGTGAGACTCACCTGCCTAAAAGGAAACATATTGTAATATATAGTACTGTGCAAAATTTCTAGCCAGGTGTGAAAAAATGCTGTAAACAAAGAATGCTTTCAAAAATGGAAGTGTTAATCATTTATTTTCATCAATCAACAAAATGCAGTGAATGAACAAAAGAGAAATCTAAAACAAATCAATATTTGGTGTGACCACCCTTTGCCTTCAAAACAGCATCAATTCTTCTAGGTACACTTGCACACAGTTTTGAAGGAACTCGGCTGGTAGGTTGTTCCAAACATGACTGTGTTTCTCCTCCGTGTGACACTGATGATCATCAGCACCTGTTTGGTCAAACTGGTTGATCATACAACGACTATAATCCTACAAAATCCCTGACTTTGTGTAAGTGTACCTAGAAGAACTGATGCTGGTTTGAAGGCAAAAGGTAGTAACACCAAATATTGATTTGAATTAGATTTTTCTTTTGTTCGCTCACTTTGCATTTTGTAAATTGATAAAAATAAACAATCATTATTTATATTTCTGAAAGCATTCTTTGTTTACAGAATTTTTTCACACCTGCCTAAAACTTTAGCACAGTACTGTATTGTCACGATGTGATGTTGTGGGCTGGACATCAATGTAGAGCCAAGAGCTTTGTACTGGACTTTAATAACAGAGAACGTTTACATTTACGGCATTTAGCAGACACTCTTATCCAGAGCGACTTACATGTCCTGATTACAGGGACAGACCCCCTGGAGCAACTCAGGGTTAAGGGTCTTGCTCAGGGACCCAGTGGTGGTAGTGCTAGAGGTGGGATTCGAACCGGGGACCTCTTGATCCAGAGGCAAGTACCCTGCCACTAGACCACTGCCACCCTAGACGCACACATGCACAGAACTCATAAACTCATAAAATAAATGCAAAGGTGAGCACACAGAATGACTAGCGCCCTGCTCTGATTCATTGGGGCTTATAATGCCAGCCCCCGATGAGGCACACCTGGCACCCAATGCCCAGGTGTGCACAATCAGAGCAGGGCGCCCTCTCCTGGTACAGAACCGTTACATGTGTATGTTGTTCTTATAATTTAAACAGTTGAAATTAATTAAATTTTTTTAGCATAGCAATTTCCAGTTCAGTTATTTTTCCCTTTAAGGAGCACCAAGTTGGAATTCGTAGATAGCTGTTATTAGTTGACTTGTACACTAATTTTGATGAGGGTAATACTGACAGCTATAGCACCCCGCATTAAGAAAGGGCCAGTGCAATGGCATCTAAACACTCCTGCCTTCATGCCATAATATCTTGCAGGCATATTGTTGGTGTTTATGCTAAATGAAACATGAGCAGCAGCCCAGATAATTCGCAGGGTTGACCTCCGATCCCAGAAATAGTGCATTACACAATCAGAAGCTAATACTGCCTCCCTGCCTCTGGTGTAATCAAGGCGGATTGGGAAGTGTGATGTGAAGTGAGCTAACGGCAATTTGCATGAAAATGACAATTAGCCGAGGGCAGCTGGGTTTGGACTCCTGATGTAATTATAGTTGTGGGAACTTTATTTTTAGATTAAATCAAACGAAATGGCCACCACTTGAACTAATTACCCACAGCTTGGGAAAGAAAAGTTTGTTGTTTGTTTGTTTGTTTTTTTTAAATAACCATATCTCCATAAAATCATCTTGAAGTTTTGTCAGAACTAATTCACCCTAGTAGATTTCCATGTTGCCAAGCTTTGTATCTTAGATATCATCATTTTGGCCCAGGGCTTAGATCTATTTAATAATTCACCCATTATCTGAACCGCTGACCCTGGTAAGAGGCAGAGATATTTAAATATGGAGCCAAGCCTTATTTCCTTTTGCATTTAAAATGCAATATTAGTGAGTCAATTTATGCCACCCTGTTGACCTAGTTTTACAATTTCCTTTCGGGTGCTGTGTTGAGCACAGATTGAGTCAGGTTCCCTAATGACAGGATGAAAACATTTTCATCTTAAAATTTGCCTCTGTAGACCATTACCATTTCAAAAATTCATGTGACTTACTAATACATTAATTCACCTTTTATCCACCACTCACTAACCATTTAATATGACTACTTACTAGGAGCCCTTTGTAAGCCCACTGAAAATACATTATATTAGGATTTTGTTTTGTTTTCTCTCTCTCTCTCTCTCTCTCTCACTCTCTCTCTCTCTGTGAAAAGACACACGGCAGCATGTGGGGAGTTTTCCTGATGACTCTCCTGACCACAGGAAGCAAAAACTGCTGTCTAATGAAAAAGAGACTGGGATATTCAGCCACAATTGCCCACAATGTCTGTGGAGAATCTAATTCTGGAGCATCACCATCCCTACATGCAAAAATGGTGGACCTTATAGGGTCAATCCCAAGACATTTAAAGCATTTAGCAGGCATTCTTATCCAGGCAGTCTCCCTGGAGCAACTTGGGGTTAAGGGTTTTGCTCAGGAACCCAAAAGTGATAGTGCTGGAGGCAGTATTTAAACCTGCAACTTCTTGGTCTAGAGGGGAGTATCCTACCACTAGACCACCACCATCCCACAAGAAGATGTGTGGTTGTCATTGTAACTGAAGAGCTCAAATACTTAAGTAAATGGAATGTTGCCATTTTATTTCATTGTGTTTCAACTAAACATTTCAAAATCTGTTTTTGGTTTGTTAATGTAGAGCATTTTGTGTAGATTGTGAATGTGAAAAATTTCAGCGGATCTGAAAACTTTCTGCAAGTAAACCTTGCACTTATGGATGTGTTTTGCAGGAGACTGGCCAAATCCACTTTGTTTTTGATCCCTCTGTTTGGGATGCATTACACTGTGTTCGCTTTTCTGCCAGAGAACACAGGAGAAACAGCACGACTTTACATTGAGCTCGGCTTAGGCTCTTTTCAGGTATGTATGTTTTATGCATATGTTTATGTATATACATTTATTTATGCATTCATTTTTGTTTTGTGTATGTGTATGTGTGTGTATGAGTCTGTGTATATTTTTTTTGTTTGTTTTTTATCATCACATGAACCATGCAGCAAGAGACCTTTATGCCTTTGCATAAAGAGACCTTTAAACATCCTTTAATTTCACATTTCATTAATAAAAGGAATTATTAAATTTACACTTTTTTTTACTGCAAATACACTTTCCTCAAATTGCTACATTTATTTTATACATGTATGTATACTTCATTTACAAAAAAGTATGTATTAACTTTTTACAAAGATAAAAATCTTTGATTTTAAAAAACTTCCAATTTAAGCTTTCCATCAGAGGGGCCCTAATAGCCCTGAGAAATTGAAAAAAATTTGTCAAATAGAATGGACATCTGAAAGCTGTAATGTCCTAAAACAGCTTTATGCCAAGTTACTAATGTAATTCATTTTTAGTATATGAATACCTTTTCTCTCTCTATGTCATTTTAAAACATCTATTTTAAGCTTTTGAAAACATACATAGCGTGTACAACACTGAAGTGGAAATAGTGTATGCACTGAAAATATATTAAACAGCACAAGGTTTTGAAAAATTACTGTAGTTATTTTTTTTTTCATGTTTCTTTTCCATATTTCTGACATTGTGGTATTGATGTTTTGTTGCTAAATTTGATTCAGTCCAGCTTATTTTTTAAAAATTTAGAAAAGTTCAGTTAAAATTTCAGTTATCACAAAACATATCCCCAGACCTATATAAAATTAAAACAGCATGTATGTAGAATAAATAATATATACTAAATAAATAATGAAGGTATTAACAATAATAAATAAATATAAATATAAATATTACATATATATATAGCCCAAGCCCGGCTAAATGGGGAGAGTTACGTGGTGGTGGAAGATGAAGCAGGAAGACTGCAAGCTGGAACTCAGGCAAGAGTTAACATGGGCACTGTTGGGAGGTGTTGAAGAGCTACCAGATTGCTGGGAAACTACTGCAGAAGTGATAAGGCAGAGAGCTAGTATGGTACTTCTGATATCTGGAAGGAAGAAGGAGAATAAGGAAACCTGGTAGTGGAACCCAGAAGTCTAGGAGTTTATACAGAAGAGGCAAGCAAAGAAGTAGTAGGATAGTCAGAGAGATGAAGAAAGTAGACAGGTGTACAACGAGATGAGGTGCAGGGTGAAGGATGCAGTGGCGAAGGCTAAAGAGAAGGTGTTTGGTGAATTGTATGAGAGGTTGGAAAGTAAGGAGGGAGAAAAAAAACCTATACCAATGTGTTAGACAGAGAGACAGAGCTGGGAAAGATGTGCAGCAGGTCAGGGTGTTTAAAGATAGAAAAGGAAACATACTCACAGGTGAACAGAGTGCATTGAACAGATGGAAGGAGTACTTTGAGGGGCTGATGAATGAAAAAAATGAGAGAGAAAGAGAAGATTGGATGATGTGAGGATAGTGAACCAGGAAGTGCAGCAAATAAGCAAGATGGAAGTAAGGGCAGCGATGAAGGGGATGACATACCAGTGGAAGCATAGAGATGTTTAAGAGAGATGGCAGTTGAGTTTCTGACCAGATTGTTTATCACAATCTTGGAAAATGAGAGGATGCCTGAGTGGAGACGAAATGTTCTGGTACCGATTTTCAAGAATAAGGGTGATGCTCAGAGCTGTAGTAACTATAGATGGTTAAAGTTGATCAGCCACTACATGACGTTTTGGGAAAGAGTGGTGGAAGCTAGGTTAAGAAAAGCGGTGATGATTAGTAAAAAGCAGCATGGTTTCAAGCAGAGAAAGAGCACTAAAGATGCTATGTTTGCTCTGAGGGTGTTGATAGAGAAGAACAGAAAAGGTTAGAAGGAGTTGCATTGTGCCTTTGTGGACTTGGAGATGTCAGGGTGCCTAGAGAGGAGTTGTGGTTTTGTATGAGGAAGTCAGATGTTACAGAGAAGTATGTGAGAGTAGTTCAGGATATGTATGAAGGCAGTGTGATGGTGGTGACATCTGCTGTAGGAGTGACGGATGCATTTAACGTTGAGGTTAGATTAGGTCAAGGATCAGTGCTAAGCCCATGCTTGTTTGCAATAGTAATGGACAGGTTGACAGACAAGGTTAGACAGGGGTCTCCATGGACGATGATGTTTACTGATGATATTGTCATCTATAGCAAGAGTAGGAAGCAGCTTGAGGAGAACCTGGACAGAATATATGAGTGTGAATGAAAGGCAGGAAAGTGGAGTGGTTAGGATGCAGGTAGTAGAGGTTACAAAGGTGGAGGAATTTAAATACTTGGGATCAACAGTCCAGAGTAACGGTGAGTGCAGAACAGAGGTGAAGAAGAAAGTGGATGATGGTTGAAATGGGTGGAGAAGAGTGGCTGGAGTGATTTGTGACAGACTGTTACTAGCGAGAGTAAAAGGGAAGATTTACAGGTCAGGATAGTGAGACCAGCTATGTTGTATTGGTTGGAAACGGTGGCACTGATGAAAAGGCAGGAGATTTTCGTTGGGTGTGACGAGGATGGACAGGAAATTAGTATATTAGAATGACAGCTCAGGTTAGACATTTGGAGACAAAGTTAGAGAAGCAAGGTTGCATTGGTTTGGACATGTCCAGAGGAGAGACGAGGATTATATTGGGAGGAGGATGTTGAAAATGTAGCTGGCAGGAAAGAGGAAAAGAGGAAGACCAAAGAGGAGGTTTATGGACGTGGTGAGAGAGGTGCAGCCATACAGGTGGTTGGTTTGAAGGAGGAAGATGCAGAGGACAGGAAGAAAAGGAGACGGTTGATCCGCTTTGGCGCCCCCTGAACAGGAGCAGCTGAAAGAATAATAAGAAGAAGAAGATTAAATATATATTTATATAGACTTCTTTGATTTTTTTCTAAACATACAAAGTCTTGCATGTAAGCAAAACTGTAATATGTTTCATTTCTGTTTTTTAACAATGTTTACAGTGTAGTAATAGTAATTTTTCACCATTTCTCTTAGTATATTCAGTGTGAAATGTTTAATTGAATAAATTATTTATACATAATTTTTTGCACATAAAGAGCAGCTGATGTGCTCAAACTGGGGGGGAAAAATAAGCTCAAAGATGAATTTTTTCATACGACAACAATAATTGAAGTAAAAATCTCTAAAAACACTGGTATGCTCTTTTACCTCCAGGGATTTGTGGTGGCTCTACTGTACTGTTTTCTCAATGGAGAGGTAAGTTTTCCCACACTGGCAACTTCATTATAGTAGACTACTTACACTGCCAGTTTGCAGATTTGTTTGTGTGTGTGTGTGTGTGCGTGTGTGTGTGTGTGTGTGTGTGTTGTCCCTTCAGGTGCAGGCAGAGCTAAAGAGAAGGCTGCGAAAATGGCAAGCTCAGAGTCGTTGTAGTCCTGGCAAAAAACGCCGCATCACTGTCACCCAGATAACTGTGCTGGAAAGAGGCGACCCACAAGCAGCTGTGTGTTCTGGTAACATCTCATCAGTGTGAATACAAGGACTTGACCCCACTGCTATGTGTTACTATCAAGTGGAGACTGTAGAGTTTCATCACAGCTGCTTTTGCCTGGCTGGGAGCAAAGGGCTTGGATCAAGCAACATTTAGCTGAAGTGTGAAACCTTGAGATGATCTCAGGGGGAGGAGATTTTCACTTTCAGCAGAGATTATCAACGCTGCCTTGTGTTCCACAAGATGTCTGGCTAGATGCCTAGCCCTAATGTTGCACCCTCTATAGAGAAAAGACCAGAGAAAAGACCTTTCAGCGAGGTCCATCTGAACCTCAAGCCTCCAATGAATCTATATTAGTTATCCTCAAACATTACCTTTTGCTGCTAATATTAAAAGTTCTGTTAACGATGTTGTAGTCTGAAATGGTTGTGAATGGATGTGTGGTATATCTATGCTCTGCCCTCAAATACAGTGTTTGGTACCGAGGTAGCAATTTTGTTATGACTCGGGGCATTTTGGATAGCCATGCAATAACGTGAGGCCTTGGATGTTGGTGGTTCCCCTGCCCCAAGTGGTTGACTGAACTAATGAATGACTGAAAAACATCTATTCTTGAAAGCATACTGATGAAAAGTCTAAGAAGAACAAGCTTTTGAGACTGTTAGGTCATTGGACAAAGGCGCTGCTCTCAAGTGTAGAAATCCAAACCTAAAATTAGCATTACTTCTTTCAATCCAGAACATTGCTCAGAAATGTTTCCCATTATGGAGAACATAATCAAGGTCACAGCAGTGCTTAAGGCCTCGAAATGCAGTATCCACCCCTCAACATGGCCAGAACCCAGACTCCTGGCCCATATCCAGGCAATATCAGTGTTGCTTTCTGGGTAGTACATTGCTTTTGGTCATGTTTTAAAGAACAAACCCATAAAGAAATAAAACATATAACATATAATGTTTTGTCATTGTAACACAAATAATTTAGGTGGTTGAGTTTCCAGCTCAAAACTATTTGGCCATGTTTCAAACTGAGAGCAAGCAGGTTACTGCAGACTTTGCCTCTAATGCAGAGCACTGCTAATTTCATTGGAAACACTTTATTTTAAGGGACACATACTGGAAGCCTGTTAGGGTTTTTTGTTCTATGAAGCCAAAATTATACACTTCTAAATAGTGCATAAGTGTAATAAATATCTGGTATGTTACAGAAGGCAATTACTACATGCATTATTACTGTATATTCTTAAAGTCCAGGGGGTAGTCCTTCTTCCAATAGCAAATCAGTAGGGATGGGTGGTATCATGGTATTGAAGGAGATTTTGGATTTTGAATGTGACTTGAATAGATTGATGCATTTACACAGGTGTATCATTTAGTCTCAGACTGTCTATTAAAGCTGCTGATCAGATTTAAATATGTTTTAAATACATCTTGGGTGAACAAGCGCCATCTAGATCATAATCATGTTGCATGAAATTGTTGGGTGTTTAAGAGGTCAATAAATTTTCTTTTAAGTTGGAATACATCTTATAATAGAATACGTCATTAATATGGGCTTTACTGAACAAATAATAAACCTTAGAGAATAATTAATTACTCATTTTTGGATCATTCTCACTCACTCATTTTCTTGTTCTGGTCACGGATAGTGCTAGAGTCTGTTCGTTGGTGAAAGGTGGGTCACAGGGCGCTTTTGGATCAATATGTAACAATAAATGTAACATTTCTTATCAATTTGTCAAAATATCAAATCAGAAGTTGGTTTAAAATCTAAAATGTAAAATTAATCAGAAAAATACATACTCAAGCTAACTACAGATATTCGAAAACTGCATAAGTACAGTTACATCATTACTGCCCATCTCTGCAAATTAAGTTCCCAAGATAACAGCCCCACTCTGTAAAGAAGAGAAAAGAGGCAGCCACAAGATCAGATACTTGTGCACCTCTTGTGTAATATTTTTAAGGATGTCTGTGTGAGTAATGATTTTTGTGCTCTTTAGACCAGAAAGCATTCAAACTGCAGTTGTGCCATTTCCTGCTGACCTGTCTGTGGAGCTTCAGTGTCATAATTAACACCAAGTTAACGATGGAAATGTGTCCGTCTCAATTTACCTGACATTAACCTCCTTAAGCATGAGTTAACACATCTGTAAACTCAGCTAATTGTGCTAATTCCATCAATCCCACTTTGGTATTCATTCATTCTCTTTGATTTGCTTTCTCTCTCTCCCCTCTAAACGTGGGGTTACATTTTGTGAATCTACCAAGGTTATCATGGGCAAACCTAGACCATTGTAGCCAGTTGTCAGATGGGGTGGTGAAATCAATCTAATTTCTTTAGCGGGAGTGTTCATTTACTATATGTGTAACATATATGATTAAAATATATTGTTAAGTGCATTTATAATGGATATTTTACATATAACATAACCTTTATCTTTCTTATTGGCATCAGCCCAAATAATTTAACATAACATTTACTTAAAAAATTACATTTTAATAGAATTCACTGTATAGCCTATACAAAAAAAACATAAAACCCAGTAAGCACAGTCTTTTAAAACTGTCTACTTAAGTTTACTACACTCACTGTTTTTAAACTCTGTCAATGATTCATAGCCTGTACTGAAATCTGAAATGGCTGTGTTGCAAATGACCCGATTTGTGGATTCAGATTTATTGATTGGAGCATCTGTAGGCCCAGACTACCAAAACTCTGGTCTGATTTGGTTGGGAAGATACATGCTGAATCGTTGACTTATTTGTAGCTCAAACTGTTAATGTGAGCATATTTTAAAGAACAATATTTTTATATGCAAAAACAAGGGTGCCACTAAAATGACCTCTTGCCACCAAAGTAGATCTGCCGCAGGTCAGTACACGATATGTGCTCCTTTAACATAGCAGCGGTGGCCTAGTGGTTAGGGAGTTGCCCCAGGATCAAAAGGTTGTGGGTTCAAATCCCAGACCAGTAGGTTGCCCTGAATTACCCTTGAGCAAGGTACTGTCCCCATCACTGCTCCCCAGGTGCTTTAAATAGCTGCTGCACATGTGTTTATGGGTTAAATGCAGAGGCGGCACTGGGGTTCACTGAATGGTGAGCTGTGTACTCACAATGACACTCACAATGGAAATGGCAAACTTGCCGAATAAAGAGGTCTGTAAAGCTAGAGCTGAAAGTGAAAAAGAAGAAACTATTTTTTTGTCATTTTGAAACAACACAGCACACACAGCGAACCACAGTGAAAGTCAAAGCCTGCTTTTGACCCATGCACACCACAATACCGCTTCTGCCCCTTAGCTGAAGTTGCTAGTGAGGAAGGTGCATCTGTGGACAAAGCATGGATAGGGCAGATTCATGACTATCACTCAGGATTCACGTTTCTTGACCAACAATGGAGATGACTTCTGCCTAGGTATGATACTTTAGCCATTGAAAGTTGCGTTTTACTTTAAAAAGTCTAGGGGACAAAAAACAAAGTTATGAAAGATAAAAATGAATGATTAGGCATGAAAACCACTGTGCCAAATAACCCTGCTGTGTGTTTAAACAAGGCAAACCCCTATTAGAACCCTCCCCCCCTTTTTTTACATAATTTTTTTTAAACAACTGCTGTGAGTGAATGAATATTTCAGATTTATGATTTTGTACCTTTTAGCGGCAGCCTACATGCCGGTCTGGTCCCAGAGATGAGAGCACACAGCACCTGTAGGCAGGCCCCACTGGAGGCTTGCTAGCGTGCCCTGGATCCTGCATTCTGTTTAGTGCCACACAATGATTAATGTTGCAAACACTCATTTGAACTCAATTGCCTAATTAATATTCAGAAAGTTCAAAGGTGCTTTACTCTGACACGTTTTCCAGTTAATTGCTTCTGGTCTGGAGTAAACGCTTACTTTCATGCAGTAATTTGTTGCTCTGATGGTTTTGATTTTGGACATATAAGTTCAAACGAACCACAGTTAACAATGCATGTGACACCAGCTTAGAGTTATAGGGTACATGGGTTAATAAATAAATGCTTTGAAGAAAAAAGTGTGAATAAAAGTGCAGTTACCTAAAGTCGATGCATCTTGTATATTTTGTATAAAAATAGCTCAATAGAATGAATAGGGTTGTAGCCTAGACTGGTCTGCTTTGACGTCTTTGCAGTCATGTGTTTTGTATAATTTACACATTTTGAGTTTATGTGTACTGCAGGAAACTGCAACTGGAGCACTCAGACTGTAAAATATACGTCTTAATTGTCCAACTTTTAGTTTAAACTATGTTTTTGAGATGTTTGCCCTTTCTCCCTTGCATTTTTCATTATTGCTTAAGGACATTCATAAATATGATGCAAAAATGACTCATGAACTGATCTGAAATATGAAGAAATAGGAGTAGTTTATTATTTGGAAATTGGTGACATAGTCATTTAAAATGCTTGCTTCAGTCTCATAATATGAAGCCTCGGTTTTGCAGGGCTTTGTAGTGACAGGCAGACCTTTGGCAAAAGAAACTTACCTGACATGGTTTATTAAACCCATCTTGCAATATTTGAATCATGTGACTTCTGGAAATTTTTTTGGAGGATTTTTGTGATCAATCATAAACCAAGTGATGCTTATGAAAGTTGACCACCTCAGATCTTATGTGTGTGGTGTATTTTTAAATCCTCCATTTAAATTTACATTTTTAAATGGTCCTGTAATCTCTGCTAAAATAGACTGTTCCCCTACCGTACTGTAGAACCCCCTCACCCACTTTATTCACTCTCACTTTCATTTCTGATGTAATCCTTCACCTTATGAACGAAGTTTACACAATTCTCTTCATAGATTGATTTAAATGAATTTTCGCTGAAACAGCAATGAAAGATGTACTAATGATAATTCCACACAGCGACCGGCAATTTCCCCTCATATATATGTTTAGAAAAATAAGAAAACAAACTTAACATAGAATCCAGAGTGTTCACAAATACACAATCACCATGTTTCAGCCATCTTTTTCCACAATGTAAAACTTGTATTTAAAATAAAATAAAAATAAAACTGAAATAAATTAGTGGAAATTTATTCATTAATATTTTTTGATGTGTGTGTGTGTGTGTGTCTATGTGTGCGTGCATGTGTTTGTGTGTGCGTGTGTGCATGTGTGTGTGTGCATGACTGTTACATGACAATACAAAAACATTAATCACATTTTCATATATTTATTGATATTTTGGCACTTTTACAAAGAAATAAATATATTCTCAAAGAATGTTATACCATCAGTGTCTCTGTTCTGAATGTAAGCTGATTCGACATTTGAAGTGTTGCCTCAACTTCCAATGAGCCCTTCTTATTTTCTCCATCTCAGATTAGAGCCGTCTCTCTCTTTCGCTTGCGCTCAATCTCAGGAATTTGAAGGCAAACATGCTCATTAGCAGACAATAAAAATTCACATAGAAATACAAAAATTTGGCACAAACACCAGAAATACCAGAGTTTAGGTTTTTTTTTTTGTTTGTTTGTTTTTTCTATTTCCTTTCTTTGAAGACAACAATGGAATTCAACATGTAGGAAAAAGGATCAACGATGACCTTTTGACCCTTGCCATTTGTGAAAGCAGGGAGGGGACAAAGGCAGGCTAAAGATACACAAGAGCTTAGCTGGAAAGTACGATACAATTCAGTTCATGTAATACATTCAGGGTTCAAAAGAGTCCACAGTACAATGAGTCCACTAGTCTGTTCTACAATGAATCCATTAAAACCCATGTAGAGACCCACTGGAGCCTCTTCAGATTCCATTATTCACCAGCCGAAAGCTCCCACAATCCTCCTGTCTCTACAACGGGCCACACAGAAATGAAAGAGAGAAAGAAAAACAAACTAAAACACCACCTTGTGGCAGGCATATGACTTACACACATACACACGGTCCAACAGCCGACACTGGTTTATAACAGCTTTGAGACATGGTCGTTACCTTCTGAGCGCATTCCGCTCAGAATGACAGCTGGTGTCGAGAACATAGAAAGCAGCAGATTTCATTCTTTTTTTCCTTTCCTTTTTATATTTTCATGCAGGCTCACAACGCCTGTAACCCCCCCCCCCCCCCACTGAAACATAGTGGTTGTGACTGTACATTCTATACATCATCTGAAACTAGTTCAAGAAAATATCACATTACCTCAGTGTCTAACACTTATGCCCTCTGCACACTCTGTTGTGTCTACCTTCAGCACTTAAGAGGACACTCCATTGTTTTTCAGTCCGTTGACCTCATTTGAAGCATGTGGTTGTTTATCAAAGACCGTTTCCCAGTCGCCAGTATTGATCATACTACTGCATTTGGGTCATTTTGTGACACCCCTCATCCCTTCTCAAATCAGCCCCCTGAAGTCTATTGTAACCATAGAGAGTTTATGAATACAGGGAAACAAAAGTCAAAATTTTGTCCATGATGACAAGCCATCTGAAAAATCCTGGAGTATTCCTCTACAGCCATACAGCAGGTGCTTGAAGACATCGATATCGCTGCTCTTTAATAGACAGCACTAGGTCCTGAAACCTGTACACCTTATTGTTTGTGATGTTTGCTGATGTTTGTATTTGTTATGATAAAAAAGACCAAAGTAAGCAGTAACTGGCAGTACACAGAGAAGTATTTTACACATTTGCCACTGTGCGCACCTTCACAACTCATGTGGGCACTTTCCACATGAAAATCATAAAGTAGATCTTAGATCAAGAATTATCCGAGACCAGAATGTTACAAAGCACTTACAGGACGATCACTGAAACATGTCAAGCCACAAGGGTTCAGCAGCCTCCTCAGCCAATACCCATAATTCACTAGCGTCTGCAGTAAAAGCACATACATATTGCACATGACATTTTATCCATTCAAATTCACAGAATGATGACCGGTACAGGTATGCTAATGTTCTATACAGGTTTTTTTTTTTTTCTTTTTTTTTCTGACATCCGAGGTCATGACCTCATAGTGAAAGAAATGAAAAAGATACAAAAAAAAATGAAATACATCAATATGGGTCTCAATTGCTCGTTTACAAAACCTGCTTATGGTGACAAAGAAATTCAATGGAATAATAGTAATAAAAATTAACAATAAAAAGTATGATTGTCAGTAGAGTTTTGGTTGAGTAAATATATGTTGACATCAAACTGTATTTTGTAAAGGGTCTAAGAATGCAGTTTCCCTTTTACATCATTCATTAACAGAAATAATTGAGCCCTAAATTATATTTGCAGTCAAACATCATCATAGTCAGTAGTGTACTTCTATATTAGCACTGTAAATACATCCCAGTAGAAGATCTAATAGTCTGAATTTAAATGGAAAGACATCAATAGTACAGATACAATTCAATGTCAGATTCAACATTTAGCATATTACTATTCATTTTTTCCTAGAGGCACTTTAAAGAGGTGGTAAAACGCAAAAAAAGGCCTTCTTTCAGGATGTTAATACTATGTCTATTAATATTAATTATATACATAGTTTAATTTATTTTATTTAATTTACTTTTAATTTTACATTTGTTTCATAAAACTTAATTCAAATGATTTTCTGTTGATGTCAGTGATGAGGTGACCTTTACACATATTTTTTTTTAAATCCTTCATACATGAGCAACATTTATCCTCTCATCTAAGGTTTCCGTGTTTGAGAAACATTATTAAAAATATCTCCATCCTCATCAAAATAATTAACTTCAATTAATACCATTTCAACGTAAAGGACTTTTCATTTTCAGATGCTTTTTAATGATCTTAGAATTAAGCGCATGGTATTGGCCTGAGGAAAGATAAAGAAAGCAAGAACAGTTGTTAATTTAATAAAACTAAATTTGCACGAATGAAGAAGCTAATTCACAGGTCTTCATGTTGTTGACATACTTTGTACTTGCGGCTGATTGTAAAAAAATACATTTTACAACCTCTTTATAGATTCCAGTTGTACTCAGTTTGGGCATTAGGCATGGATACAAGTGCTGCATTTTAAATTTCTTTTGCATGATCACTTTGATAAACACTACAACTTGCAGATAAGACAATATCAAAATAATCATATTTTGGCACTCCTTACAGTTAGTTTTGATGAAAAATAGCAGAAACACTGAATACTTTAATACATCTTGTCCCTTTGCTATTTTAGTCACTTGTTTCCTGAAAGCACAATTTGCACAATGTGATATTTCCATAAAAAACAAAGAAAAAGAAGAAGAAAAAAGGTATTTTGAGGGACTGGTGTGAAAGTGCATTATACTTTCTGACACCTAAATTTACTCACAGTGTTCAACAAATCTGAACACTACATTCTAGGCAATAGGAGCCTCCTGTGAGCCCCCAGAATAGATTGGCCTACTTTCAGTAGTTCTTTCAGTAGTAATTAAATGCATTAGTTCCAAGTCACTTTGACCTGTACCTTGGAGTCAGATGTGCTCTGTATCCAATCTGACTGGCTGCCAATGAAAATGCATAAAAATCTGAATGTATGCAATAAAAATGACTGAAATTTTACTGCCTTCATATAACATTTGGCCGAAATGTCCAAAAAGTGAATTACTGGTAGAAAGCACAGTTGTTTTCTTTAAACTTCAGCACACTTTTCGCACAAAAATGTATCCTTAGTGAAAATCTTGGACAGACTGATATGTTTGAGTATTTTAGAATTCCCATAAGATATTTAGCTTGTGTGGTTTATGTGGTTTGTTTCTTTACTGGAGAGACATCAGTAAATAGTGCTTTTAGCATTTACTCTGTCCTAGCTGTAGTTGGTTGGATGGGAGGGGTGGGTCTTTGGGGAAGGAGTCACTTTGGGCAGGGTTGGCCATTCAGGCATTCAGGTGGGCAGGTTGAGGTTGACACTCTCGACCTGGGGGCTGGACATCCGGATCTGCGAGCTGCTCTTGCTCAGGATGGACAACTGTGTTCCCCCGTTCACCCCACTGCTCGCTAGCGAAGGGTGACGCTGCTGCTTCAGGTCCACAGCAAAGTACCTGTTCACCGTCCAACTGCGCCATTTCCTCTTGATCTCCGACTGCACCTTCAGGCAGAAACTTGAAAAGGTCATTTTTTAATGGACTCAGCTGTAAGGGTACACGCGCCCTCCCACCTGCACTGATTCCACTCCCATTTCTCAGCCCAGAAAACTTAACTTCTCTTATACGCCACACAACAAGTAGGGCAAAGTGATTTTATGGGATACACCTGCATTTGTTCAGTTTAATCTCTATTTATCACATCAGTATTGTATGGATGATTACAAAACAGTTAAGTTCTCATCACCAGTAATAGACACTGCTGGGCAGTAGCAGAAGCACAAACATTCTTTACTTCTGTACAGATAGGGAACATCTTTTCAGTGTGTTATTGTCCCATTCATTTAGAATTAAATTGGTATTTATGTTGGGAAGGCAAATAAAATATAAAGAGAAGAATATTTGTGTTAAAAGGCGAAAACATAAAAAAGCCATCAGGAAAATAAGATGTAAAAAACGGATACCAGAAAAGCTCTACATAAGAAAAATCACAAAGTATTTGCTGTTGCTAATTTCTGGCTCTTTCTAAATTCTGTTCAAAACTGAAGCTCAAATAAAAGTTCAAAACTGTTCTACTGCGCTGGTCAGATGGGACTAATTGTACATGGGTTGAAGGGATAATGTTAAGTTCACCAGCATTTTTATTCATTTTAGGAACATCCGTATAGACAGGACTTGAAGAGGGCAAAATGTACCAAACAATTGCCACCAACCTGGTGCTTTTCCTAATCTGAAGAAAAAAGAGGAGATTAATTTTTTTATTTATTTCTAAATTAGTGTTAATCACTTCTTGAATGTGGCAAAGTAAACTAACAGTCTGGCTGGCTATCAAAATCTTTATTAACATTAACTGGATTTAGGTTCATATGAAGCTAAAACAAATAAAAAAGGAGAGTTTAGGACTAAACCCCAAAACATGAACACAAAATAGGTCTACTGCTTGTAAGCAATGAAGAACGGAAAGTGTCTTATCAGTTTTCCATCTTAACTAACAGACAAAGAAAGCATAATCACCTTTTAGGCATTTATTGCTGGGACAACAATACAAAATAATCTAAAAATAACTGAATTAAATATCCAGAACCTTTTTCGACTACTTTTTGGAGAGAAGGCTCATCATCTCTGTTTTTAATACCTAGATTTCTTATCCTTTGCCATTTGATCATAAACATTAAAGACATCCTTTGCTCAAATGACCCCATGTAAAACTAATCCCATCTTCTCAGTATGAAGCAGATATCAGAGAATGTCTTACTAATGCTGCTTTTATGATATTTGACCCAAATTTTAAACTGATTCATTTTTAACAACTGTATATAATCAGCCAGACCATGTGAAAACACCACTAAATCCATAATAAAGCATGGTAAGACTAGCCCCATTCCTGAAAAATGTATCATACAAATTTATATCTTAAAGCACAAATAACCTGCACTGAAGAACCCATTAATGTTAGCCAATGGTTTTGTGTGGTTTTGTGTACTAAATGGAATTTATCTGTTCTTTTAATAAGTAACTTAAAAATACTGCTATCCTTTATTGTTTTAGTGCAACTCTCCACTAAAATATGATATATGTTTTATGAATTTGCAGAAGGTCTTTTGCGTTTAAATAGATAAAAAAGAGCCAGTATCTGAGGCTGCAATGAGTTTAAATCAATCAGATTAAGCTCTTAGTCTGGAAATGCATGCATTAGAAAGGCTAAACATGTAATCAGGTTTAATTGTAAAGGCCTGAAAGACATTCAAGAGGCTTACCTCTCCATTCAAGAAACAGTAGAGCACAGCCACCACAAACCCCTAGAGAGGATTAGAATGAAAATGTGGTTAACCAGTTGTCAGCAATAATAGATCTGTTGGTCTCAATGCACTATAGTGTTCCTATTGCTACATAGTGTGATGGTGCTAATAGTGTGAAAGTTCTTTTGTGTCACATTGTCACTGACTTCCAGTGCCCACTGAGGCGTAGCAGGAACGTTTTTTTTTTTTCCTCAAAAGCTTAAATGTGATTCATAATTAATCTAAGCTAGCACATCCTGTTTAGAACATTCATTATCAACAACATTAATGCAGTTCTGGTAGAGCGTTTCTTAAAAAGGAAAAAATACATTTCCTCACTTTGTTCTGTGACTTTTTTTAACACGAGGCACTTTAGAATCCTTATATGAAACTATGCTGCTAAACTAGCCTGTTTTTTTATTAACTCTTGATAAAACCCAACACATTTTACCCGCCTATTTAGAATAAAGCAGTTTAGCTCCACCCATTCATAATGAAGTTATAAAAAATGTTTCAACCCATGTATTGAAATGGATCGCACCAATGTAGCACAATACAGGAAAGCCAGAAGATCATTCGTAAAAGTGCAGAAAAAAATATTAGCGTGAGGGCGAAATACTGGATATAGGCTTTATAAAAAGAAAATGGAAACAGCGATCTCTTTGTACAGAAAACTAATTAATAAAAACAAAAGAAATGAGTATGGAATTTTACACTGGGAGCAGGGCTTTGACTTTACACTTTATCAAAAGAATGAATTGTTCATGAATGCAGTGACATAAAAGAGTGACTGGAGTGTTAATTGGAGTTAAGTTTACCTGGAATGATCCAAGGCCCAGTTCGAAGACCAGTCTCTCCCTCTTGCTGACGTCCTCGGGGGAAAAGGCAAACACAGTATAATGGATGCCAAACAGGGGGATAAGTAGCAGGGTGGAGCGGGCCAGCCTCCTGAAAACACACACCACAATGACAAGCTCATCACTCCACCGCCAAACCCAAACTGTATAATCAGCACAACCAAAGGATGCTACTGTAATGGAGTGTTACAGAACAAGACAGTATCAGAACTCTCCATCACACTGGAGTGATATCGCTGAACACACTGCAATATCACACTGGACTAAAAACCCAAAGGCACAACAACAACAACAAAAACAACAACAACAACATAGCATGGGATTCCAGTGGGGCTGGGACCATTTAGACCAATTACGAAAAAGGATCATTTACGCTGTGAAAGTAGAATTGATTTGCTCTGTGATGGACTGGAGATCTGCCCAAGGTATTTCCTCGCCTTTGGCCCTGTGTGATAGGTTCCAGCATCACCCGTGACCCTTCCCAGCACAAGCGGCTAAGAAAATGAGAGAGACTAAGTAGATTTAATTGATTATTTTCATTCCTTTTTACATGAGCGTTTTCAGATCTCCAGCCGTAATTTTAAATTAGGGTTTTTCATTTACACACAAGCAACAGAGAGTTGCCCTTGAAGTTGGAAGTTGAAAAACAGTACCAGTGTTTTGTATGTGTGGTGGAGTTCATGCCATTGTCGCAATATAAGAGGAGCAAACAAACCACGTAGCCTTGTGCTGTCGTGAAAAAGCATCCGCTTCAATGTCCTGGTGTCAGTTGCTAGAAAGGATCATTTCTTTCATTTTTAAATAATGAAGCTTTCAATATTTATCAATAATTTTGATTCCACTTTTTCAAATTTGTTTATTGTCCCAGCCCTAGATTAAGTTTCAGGTCCCATCCATCAACCTGTAGCGCATAAACCAACTCTGACAAAATCCATAGTTGGATTTCAGTATAGTTACAATAGAACCACAGATCACCTATTATTTAACCTATATAAGCAGAAAGCTTGCTCAGGTCAATAGGACGTCCTAAGCCAGCACTGATTTATTACAGGTTAGTCTGCACACAACCTAGGCAGCAGATTAGACCAATAATAAGGCGTTTTAACACAGGCCAATGGCAGAGCAGTTGCAGAATTTCAATGCATTTTTTAATGATATTAGTTTTGTGGGCGATTACATACAATGATATGCTGAAAATGCTGAAAATAAATCAATTGATGATGTGTTTACTTAGTATGTTCAAAGGAATGTAAGTCTAGCTATCACAAGCCCTTATTTGCCTTATTTTATTGTGAGGCCTATTAGCAAGTAACCGCATGGTAACAATGCAAATTGAATTGTTTTAGAAGGCATGCATCTTTGAATTGTTAAGCTAAGGAACCCAGTGATGGTAGTGCTGGAGGTGGGATTCAAACCTGCAACCACTTAGTTTGTAGGTGAATATCCTGCCACTAGACCACGAACACCACAGTTAGGGTAGCATTGCAAAATGTGGGGTGTTGTAAGTAGTTATTTACAAGATTTCCACATATTTTACCATCTTAACATAATAAACATAAAAATTCAGAAGATGTGTTGGCTCACTGATGGTTCTGGATATCACTACTTATCATATCACATTACTCTACTCTGTTTTGAAATGTGTAGTCCCCTTTACATTCAGGAATGAAAGTCTAGGCTAAGCAGCTGCTGGACAAGCCTGTAGAACCATTGACTTAAATCTAGCAGATCAATGAATGGCATTGGCAAACCTCTGAAATCCCAAAACAACGAATGCATGCAGGACAAAAAAAAAAACTGTTGAGGGTCTGTTGCAAGACCTCAAGAATCAACAGCTCATTTTCACCACTCGACAATGTGATGATTCACACCTACACATGTACATTTCCTCTTAAAACTAATGAAGATTAAAATACGCCCACAAACACACACACACACACGCACACACACACAGACACACACACACACACACACACACACACACACACACACACAGACACAACTACAGACACACACACACACACACACACACACACACACACACACACTTACAGGGTGATGGCAGAAAGCTCTGACATCCTGCACGAATGCTGGACAGCCTGTGTGGGCTCACTGAAGCATTTCTGTGCACAGCTGCTAAACATGACAAAGACAATACAACAAAGACAACAAACACCTTTAGGACAGAACACAAGCACATACACACTTTCACACATCTGCACACACAAAGACACAACTCAAGCAGCAACACTCAACAGATGACTCTCCTGAATATGCGCGCACACACACACACACATAAACCCATGCATACGCACGCACATTCTCACACACACACACACACACGCGCACACACATACTCACACACACAAGAATACACAATGGCAGGAATCAGTAACATAATAGCCCAAAAATCCATTTTGCTTAATTCTAAGCAATTTTCTAAGTCAATTTTCAATGATTGTACTATACTTCCCACCTATACTTCAGCATTTTCTGTTTTGATCTGCTCGATGCTTGCAGTTGATTATCATGAACAATACGTTTGACACATTTCCCTTTGCATGATGTAAGAAACCAGCTCATTCAACATCATGTGTAATGGCTTCACTGACATAAACTCATTTGAAACTGAGTTGGCTGGTATACATGTCTTCCCTCTCTCTCAAGGCAAAAGACCAAACATAAACAGGTTCAGTTTTTTGGCATCACCTATTTAAGAACACTAACACCAATATCAGGACATAAGGAAACACATTTTTGGTGGGGCTGATTTATGTCTAGCCCAAACTGTGATTCTCAGTCACATTTTGGGTGAAAATCAAATGTGTCCTAGAGTCAGTGTCTGTTTGGGTATATTCTGAGCTCCACCTTCAGCTCTGTGCATCTTGCAGTCAGCTTATAGGTATATGATAGTTGATAGGGTATCATTACAAAACAATGCAATACCAAACATTTTGTTTTGCTTCAAATGTAAGCCTATATCTATTTTACTTAACTGCCTATAATACTAACGTTTATTTGCTGTATTCCTTGGTGCCAAGCAAATTGTTGTAATGCAATTTTGGAGCTGATATCGACTAGTAAAAAATAATATACTGTAATTATTCATAGTTATACCTATATATATATATATATATATCAAAATGAAGACGAACCACACAATAAATTTGAGAAAAACATTTTGCATCCAGAAAATGATAAAACTTTCTTCATGCTTAACACATCAATACCTCTAATATTACACCAGAAACGTACTTTAAAAAGTATGCAAGCCAACACATTAGTTGAACAAAGGAGTGAAAAAAATCTACCCTGTAAAGCACAACTAGCGTTACCATCTGTTAAAAATCACAACACGTACATGCAGAACTACAGTCTAAACCAGTCGATCCTTTTAGTCATTCTGGATAAAATTGCCACAGAGGGGGGTTTGAACCAGCAGAACATTTTGTTCCTCTTAATAACCATAAAGCACGACAGGCCCAGAAACACCACAGCTCCATTCACAGACCTATAAAAGCAGTCTGTGTGGGCTGAAACTGCAGTACAGAAAATCAATTCTTTTCCAATACTCCAATCAAACGTTACACAGCAGGGTGCCAGTGCCTAATATTGCAATCAGATGTGTCAAAGATGAACACGCTATTCACTTAAATTGTCTGTGTGTGAGAGAATGTTTCTGTAGTGATTCACACTGGCTTACTCACAGGTAGATGCTGGACTCATTTCCTCCGACATCTGGAGACTGCAACTTCTGGACGAGGATGATGATAATGCCGATGAAGAGCACAAAATTAATCTGTAGATACGAAAAACAAGAAGTCAGTGTAGTATCAGGGTGTGCAGTCTTCCAATCCATCCATCTTTCTTAACCAATTATCCTGCCTAGGGTTGCCAGGGGGGTGATGGAGTCTATCTCCCCTCTCATAGGGTGAAATGTGGAGAAACACCCTGCACAGGCCATCAGTCCATTGTTGGGTATGTATTCAGTGTATTTTTTAAACGTGTAATTCGGGATTAAATTAAAATCTTCCAATTCCCTCCAAATTCAAAATGCATTTCTAGGGCTGTCTCAAATAGCATTTTGAAGGCTGTGCATTCACATTCTAAGTTCACATTCACATTTTAAGTCGGTCCCCCTGACAATACAGACAACCTTCCCTTATTAACAGTTTCAGTTCAGATCAGCAGCACTTAGACGCAAATAAAAGAGATCCAATCGGATCACACATTCCCACTGTCTGTAACACTCTTGATTGCATTTAAAATAATACTCTATTAAAAATGGGTGATTGTGATTGTGTGGTAGTTGCAGATCTGCTCTTGTGACGTGCTAAAGGTGTGTGATGGCTATTATTTCTTCAAACAGAGGGAACAAAATCATTTGTATGTAATTAAATGTAATTAAAATAAACAATATAAATAGATACATTGTCTAGGCTTAGGTCAGATATAAAACTGCTTATTTAGAAAAGAAAAGGGGAAAAAGATTCAATAATTTGGCTTGAAGTTGTTTTTTCAAGTCGGATACAGCGAGGACTGGATTCATGATGTTACCTAGGTAACAGTCTCGTCCATCTTATCTTCCATATTAGTATTCTGCAAATCTCCAGAAAAGTACCTGAAATCTATTTAAGCTTTTTAAGGCATCTGAAATTAATTTACAGCCATTTTTAAAAGGCTTATATAACAAGCATGCCTTTAAATGTCATTAACACTTTCTGGGGTGAATCTGCTGAAAGTAACATAAAAAATAATGTCCAAAAACTGTAAAATGCAAAATTGTGTCCCAAAATCTAAAGTAGACCAATGAAATGTGGTGTATTATTTGCACCCTGACATGAAGTTATGCCAATGCCTAGCCTAAATTTATAATTCATTAACCTATACTATCCATTAGAATTAGTTAATCCATAATAAAACAATTACTGTTCTATCCACAAGCCTTAGCTGATGAAGAGTTTCTGAGTTTTTAAGAAGATTAAGCTCAGCCACACTCTGTTTCATACATTTTCAGGACTCAGAAGTAATGACAGAATCAGTAGTTATACTTCTGCATAAGTCTGAAGTTTTGGAACTCATTAATTTAGTGAACTCATTAATTCAGTGTCATTTTATACCACTAAGGTTATATGTTAATTGAGCTAGCAGGACACTGCTTCATCTGTGAACTGTCAGGGAAAAGGACACTGTCCAGATAAGTTTTAATCCCTTAGGGTACAAACAAATTAAACATCTCTCTTTTTAACGGTACAACATATTCATTAAGGTCCAACTGTGTATGAGTTTTAAAGTAACTCCACCCCTGAGAAAAAGAAGTGTACTATAGATAGAATCTCAACTATAGTGCCAGATATGCCACTGCCTGAATAAGAGTATTTTTGAATATAATTTACATTTACATTTACGGCATTTAGCAGACGCTCTTATCCAGAGCGACTTACATGTGCTATTTACAGGGACAGTCCCCCTGGAGCAACTCGGGGTTAAGGGTCTTGCTCAGGGACCCAGTGGTGTTAGTGCCAGAGGTGGGATTCGAACCAGGGACCTCTTGATCCAGAGGTCCGTAGGCAAGTACCCTACCACTAGACCACCACCACCCCAATATAATAATGCATGATTAAGCCAAAAAATATTCTAATGTCAAACAAACTAACCCTCCTGGTTTGCATCTGAGTAATCGCTTAAGTCAACCAGTTGATAACAGAAGTTCCTGTTTAGAACTGATAAGGGCTCCTCAATCTCTGCAGTGGTGTTTGGGTATTTTGTGTTTTGACTTGGTCTTTGCACAAGTCAAGTCAACTTTATAAAGTGCTTTTTACAACTGTTGTTGTCACAAAGCAGCTTTATGAAAGAAAGAAAGAAAGAAAGAAAGAAAGAAAGAAAGAAAGAAAGAGAAACTGCATTTCATAATTCATCAATTAAGCAATGACTTCCAGTAAAGCATGAATTACAGTAAAAGAGTCCATTAGTGTCTGTAATTGGAAGTTCAGTGAGCTAATAGCGGTGGTTCTGCTTGAGTGGGGAAAGCTTTTGTTAATCTTAGTTGCAGCAGCTCATGCAGATGATCCAGTCTGATGTAGCTGATCTGTTCAAGTGGGGGGAGAAGTCTGATGATAGTAGTTTCGCCAACTCTGTGGAGTAACTAGTAATCCTATCCTTGTTAAAGGCAAATCGAGAACACAGGGCATCCATAGGTCATTTGTGGATCATATGTGGAAAACTGGGGGGGGAAAGTGCCTCTGAATTTGATGGCAGCTTGAGTTTTTTCTTCCTTCTTTACAATTCAGTAGATGAGGGGAATGTTTGGCTTACCATGATAGAAGCAACGACAGGTCCCTTGATTACCCACCAGAGGGCAGTGTTGTCATTCATATCCCAGCACCTGCACCGGGGTAAGAAAATCAATGCTAATTGAAGCAGTGCTAGGGCTGATCCTTGTCACTTTTTCATGGTCAGCCTTTTTCCCAATGGACAAAAGCTGACCGCAATGATCTGAGTTCACCTTAAAGGGCCAAATTAACAGGCAGAAGGGAACACTTCTGTCGAGCACAATGCCACCTACCCAGAATCATCAAAATGCAGCCGCAGAACAGCCCATATAGTCACACAAATGGTTGGGGTCCCTGTAACACAACAGAAAATTAATTACTGATCAGCGATATCAGTGCACCAGCATTTAATGCTAAAACTGCACAAGGTTTCCCAAGGTCAATTAAGGTCACAATGCTCGAGCTGGCTGCAGGTTGGGACCCGCATGTGTCGTGTATTTATTCAATTAAGTATCTGATACAGAGTCATCTAATCAGTCAGCCTGATCTTAATCTTTGTGTTGTCAGGAACATATTCAGAAGCTTTGTTTTACACACCTATATCATGTTTAACTCTGCCCCCAGGGTAGTTTTGGGGCATGCATGTCTTAATATGTCTTAATATGTCTTAGTCAGTAATATGTGTATAAAATTGCAGTTTTTTGTGTTCTATGGCTCTGTTTTTACTGTAAACTTCATACTGGACCAGTATATACTTTATGCTGCATACTGCTCTCCACTAGTAGTTCAAAGTATAGAATCAGGTCTAAAACAGGTTGCTGGCAGTAGAGGGCATTACTAGACTAGCAACATCAGTGGCTGAGCCAATCAGGCCAATCTGAAGGCTTGCAACATTTTCCTTAGCCCTCCAATCATAACTCAGTGACTGTTGCTAGCTGTTCTTCAGCTCTTCTAGCAGCACGTGTGCATGTACACTACTGTGCAAAAGTCCAGTTGTTGAAGGGAAAAACACAAGATAACAATAGAAGAAATGCAAGCAAGAAAGCTGGAAGTGTGAGATTCCACGAAAAGCATTTGATTTCATCTAGTGAAGTAATAATTGAGCGAAACCATGTAATTACAATAATGGCTTCCAGCTGGTTAAGAGAACACACTGACATACAGAACTGTACCCAAGTCTCGAGCCACCCATCATTCCTTTATATTTTCTTAGGAAAATCAAACAGAAAATCAGACAATAGGTGCACTAATTTATTCAAACAAGTGCAAACAAATGTCTAAATACAGTATAAAACACAGAGAGTGTATAATTTATACTGATTGATTTGATCACCATTATTCTTCAATGAAGTCCAAACTCTCTTAGGCACAATTTATTGTTTTCCATGCTTCTTGAATGTCATTCCAAAGCTGATTTAGCTATGCTTGAATGAATAAGTAGTAGGTAGGTTTGTGGCTAAACAAGCAAAAAGCAATCCTCTGAAACTGGCAAGGTGCAGAGGGTGGACGGATTGATGCAAAAACTTTGAACTTTGGAAAACCAGGAAAACTGTTATGCAACAATGCATGAAAAAGGCTCTTTGTTAGTATAATATGTAGAAATAAGAGGCAGCTCAATGTATGTAGCACTAACCAGCCAGCTGAGTCAGTGTTTACACCCTTCTGAAGTATATCATTAAAGGTAGCTCTGCCTGCACTTTGGAACAGTGTGTCACATTGCTGTAATGGAACTGGAATTTCATCATCAGTCACATACTGCGTACTGCTTTTGGGTCAAATTAGTATGCTATCAGCATGCTCTTGGCTATTTCAAACACAGACACCCCCTTTATAAAAGAAGCTTCATACTATCTTTATTGTTGGGTGCACCATGACATCTGAAGGAGTATGGAATGACTCATCGTTGTGTTGTTTAACTAGTGTTAATGAAACAATAAAAGTTCATTTAATGCAGCAAGACGCTGCATTCGTAAGACATCTACATAAGTATTTTATGATAACTGACATGAACCTTTTCAGACTCTACTAAAAACTTATCCCAGTGAGTATGGCAGCGGTGGCCTAGCGGTTAGGGCGTTAGCCGCATGATTGGAGGATCGGGGGTTCAAACCCCTTCCCAATAGGTAATAACCCTGAGGTACCCTTGAGCAAGGTACTGTCCCCATCACTGCTCCCTGGGCGCTTTCAATAGCTGCCCACTGCTGCATGGGTTAAATGCAGAGGTCCAATTTCGTTGTGGTTCATGTGTGCTGTGCCGTGACCTCGCAATGACAAGGGTTGTCACTTTCACTTTATCTACTGCCATTAAACTGATCAAAGTATGACAACTAGAACTTTCCAGAATAAACCCCTAAATAAGTTATGTAGGTTTATGTCTATCATAAAATACTTAAGTTGCTTTCATTATGCTTGGGGATAAAATGAAATTTACTAAATTATGTTGCTAAAAGAAAAGAAGGGGTTAAAAGACAGAAACAGCAGCATTTGCTCTTCAACATTAAATGGTTAAAAGAACACAGCCTACCCCAGCCAATGATGGTGTACCAGTAGAAATATCTCCTCTCTGGGAAAAAGGTTTCCACCAACAGGGTGAAAAGATACAGGCCTTCGATGAAAAGCCAAAAGTAATTAGACATCACACAGTAGTGGAAGAATACCATCACTGCTTTACACGCCACCTAGGAGAAAAAAATCATAGTAAAATATACAAAGTTAGGAGTATCTAAACCTGCACTGGCATAATCTTTTAATGCTTTTCAGAACAGAAAGGATTCATTAGCTCTAAAGGTCTGCAGCAGTTAATATGTACGCGTTCAACTGAATAACTTTCTTTCGGTCCCATAAAGAACCTTTCCATTTATTTCTTTGTTAGAAATAAGATGTGATCTGATGAACCTTTAATGATGAAAAACTAAAAAATACTTTGATAATACTCCAGTAATGAAAAGTTTTTTTGTACTTTCAGGTCAAGTCAAGAAGCTTTAACGAACGTTTTTTTTTTTTTTTTTGAGTGCAGTACATAATTCATCTCCATTTGCTCTAATAACCACAACAGTGTCCTTCTTCAATTACTCCCTGATCTAGTTAGAGACCTAGTGATGTCATTAGACTGGTCCCAGATTGGCTGCCAGGTGTATAATGAGCTCGCACAGAGCCGAGCAGGTAGTGACATTGTAATGCACCACTAATGGAATCTTTCCATGGCCTGCTGAACTCCACTACTACAATGTTAATTATGACTGTTTGTCAGGCACAGAGAGGGGCCATCAGAATGTGTTGTGACTCTCTGTGAGGTGCTTAGATGATTTTAGTGTGCATTAGAATACATTTTCTCAAGCAAACACAATTAAATGTATTATCTTGTTTGCATAAGACACTTTGTTCCTATAGGGTGAATTGTGTCTGCCCACTAATGGAGCACAAGTTAAATAAATTCACTGCTACAAAGAGCTGGAGAATTTAACGTGCAATGAATTATATAGTAGTGTTATATGCTGTTGGATCACCTTGGGGCCCATTTTTGAGAATTTCTTTTGCTGGACTCTTAATTCTGTCAGTTTTGTTCTGATTGAAAGGTACATATTAAATAGAAGGTAAAACAACTTTGATTACAACTAGGCTGTTGTAAAGTTCTTTTAAATCTTTAAACATGCTGAACCACAATCAAATGTAGAACATTATTGTATGGATTTACTCTATGCACACACGCACACACACACACTTCCATGCTACTACCATATCAGTGTTACTGCCTATGATGAGAAAGATCCACCCCTAAATAATTCCTGCTTGGTGGTGATGATGAAACCATGAAGAGAGACTGTTTTTAACTGTAAACTACAAAGTGCATGTATAAACTAAGTAAAGATGAGTATAGATACAATAATAAAGTTGAATACACTTTAAGAAAAGCCTCACCGTATGAACAAAGCAATGGTCACTGTCCTCCTCCGCGTACAGCACCCCATCTTTAATGAAGACGGAGATGGCTCTCAGGATGAACGACACAAAGAGGTTCATGTGAATGAAGTTTCTGGTGCAGTGCAGCTTCCTGTGAAAGCCATGTTGAAATCAGGTGTGTACTGATTAAGGGATTATGTTCCAAAAAGAATAGAGTGTGTGAAAGGATTCTGAATGGATAACAAGAGCCACATATAAAAAAAAAACTCTCCACAGGGGTCACAGCCCATTTCATTGCAGCTCCAGCTCCAGCTGGTAGAATTAAATCAGAATCACTTTGAGCAGGGGGAAAAAAGGGGCCCCTTCCTGGCAGGATGAAATTTAATCTCCAATGCAGGAAATCCAGAGCTGAAATGAAATTGACCCCTAGACTGGTTTCCCCCATGCCTGTCGTATGTGGCATGATGATTCAACATAGTGCTTTCAGACTGACCTAAACCTGCAAAGGATGACCATAGCGGTGGTGAGGGACACCAGGGAGGTGCTGTAGCCTACTGTGTAAAGAGCCTTCACTGAAGCGTAGTACATATCCTGTAATGAATGGAAGAAACACATCATTAATAGCAAGTCAAAGGAACTGTTCTGACATAAAACTGATTTTTTTGCTCAGTTGCTTTTTTCTATTTGCTTCTCTTCTCCCTGATGTACACTGTTTGTGTGGTTTTATGCAAGAACATGTAACATTACCATTCTCCAATTCTCATTAGTTCCTACAACTAAACAGCTTGTCTACTTTTTACTATGCATTCAATATGTAAACTGGCTCATGACCTCATGTAGGCTAGGGAGTGGACAGTAAATGTTTACATGGTGCAACAAGTAATTTTATTATAATAAAGCAAGGAACATTTGATTTTCTATATGGGTCTTTGAAGAAGCAGCAGTGGAAAGGTTTGTTCTGTAATAACACATACAGGTTTGGTGCCGTTCTCATCAGATAGACAGGCATCCACGTAATGTGGGTAAGGTTCAGACCAGCCATCTTCAGTACAGTTCCTGCTGATTTTTCCAAGGCCTGAGAATCAAAAGAATAAAAAAAAACAACCAAAGAATAAAAATAATTTTAGACACTTCAGATTTAAAGAACTCACATTTAACCACAATATGTTAAGTTTCCTTCGCTGGACTACAAAATAAACATTAGTGCTAATGAAGAAACAATCCTGTTGTACCTAACATTAGTGACTGAAGCTTGGACAGGGACTAACAGCTGTGTTCTGAGGTGTGAAATGCGAGAAAAAGTTTCTTTCAGCCTCAAACTCAGAATCACCACAGCTTTGTGAATCTAAGCTCTTGTGAAGTTCTTCTAGATGTATAATGTCTGTGGATCTCACTAATGACTGGGATCTAGCTGTCACCAGTTCTGTCTAGTGGAGAACAAATGATTGTTTATTGAGTCAAATGTTAGAAGCAAAATACTGATCTAGTTTCTGAAACATTTACATTTTAGATGTACTAACTAAAAAAGGAGAAGGAGAGAAATAAAAGGAAAAGAAAATACGAGAAACAAGAAAGTAAAAAGTGATATGAAGAACAGTAAATCATTTTTTAATGCTAACAGGAGGTTCCCAGCAGATGTGTTGCTTGGACCCCTTTGGATTATAAAACAAATGTAGTTGACATTACAAAAATAGAGATAAAATCACTCACCATCCTCAGGACTCATAAACTCAAAGAGCTCTGGGCAGTTGACCACAACCGTCTCTCCTACACTGGCAGCTTGCCAACATGTCAGGTTATCCCACTCCCAAGCACAGCCTATGGGACAACATGAAGCACATACTCGGGAACATCAGTCTTCATATAGCAAAACACCACAGGCCAGTCTGCCCTTAATACACCATATCTATCAACTGCTTTCATGGCTGTCATAAACTATTTTGTATAAAGATGTCTTTGAGAGAGACACTAGAAACAACATACACTTCTCCACCCTTCTTCAAAACAAAACCCAAAGGACATAAAACTAGTTTTTTTAGAGTTCAAATAATGGAAAATGAAACTTCCTTGCTTTTCCAAAATTAAAGGGTACATTTTGTAAAGTTTCGCTGCCATGTTCATACAGTCTATATGTGAAACTAAGCTGCAAAAACAGCTTGACTTGATAAATCTTGGTCACGATGAACCATAAACATATTTCCTACAGCAGCCTACAGCAGTTCAGCCGTTACCCCAGAGGAAGATGCAGGAAAGTGATTAAAGAATGTGCTGTTCTTGACTGTCAGCAAACAGATCATCACAAACGGGAGCAGCCGAAAGACAACGAAGAAGAAGATTGATTTTATTCTTCCCATATAAGTGGAGATTTCAATCTGAACTTAACAGCTTGTTCTGGACATTTAATCCATGATTGTGTTAAGACTGTCATGTGACTCAATTATATTTGGGACAGTCAGGCAGAGCAGAGTTCATTTATGTTCATCCCCTGTAATGGGGACAAATTGCCTGTTGAATTAAGCAGTAAAGTATATGAAACAGCTTACAGAAATATTATACATAGTCTTTAGGGAGAGAAACACAGAGGGGAAATGCCTGACCTTTTAATTCAACTACTAAATCATTCCCATTACTTTATTCTAAGATTTCAATAGCTTTATTTTAAGTCTTCATTAACATAGCGGGTAACACCCTCACCCCAAGCAAAAGAGACAGGTTCTGATTCCCTATTTATGCAGACACGCCAACATTATACCAGGTCATACACATTATAAACCACCAACTGAAAAATTAATGTTTATTTACAGTCAAAATATCAGCTTTCAAAGAAATGTGTGAGCTTCTAGTTAAGCTTGCTGTTTCCTCACTGACTGGGGGAGCAGTTTGAAAATAAAGGGGGGAAAAATGATCATTACGTGTCTTTAAACTGTGGAAGGAAACCCACACAGACACAGGGAGCACATCCAAACACCACACAAAAAGGAATCAAACGCATTGTGAGATTAGGGAAATAAAAACATCAACTGTGAAACAGCAAAACTAGATGTTTTGTTCATGTTTGGCTGTTGTTGTATCCTGCAATGCACCAAGAAGGCATTTTGCAAGAAAATGGGAGTGACACAGATGATATGACGCGGTCAAAACTCATACAAAGGATAGGTGACTAAGGATTTGTGCTGCTCATACCATTAGGGGGTGCTGTGAATCAACTCTCCCCAGTCATCAGATGACTCATCCTGACCCTGGAGGTGAAGCTGATCAATATGTGATCATGGCAAAAATCCATCACATTCTCAACAATGTCATCCCCTGATGGGGCGATTCAATTCCCCTCCTCTGCTTTCCTTTGGCACCTTACAGTGATTGTTCTCGTTCCAGCAATGCCTCGGTGTAGTGTCAGACAGCTGATGACAGCTCCGTTTAGGCAGCTGCAGCTTTTCCTCCACCTCCCTCCCCCTTTCGATGGAGTCGGTAAGAACGCAGGGAAAGAAAGTGCAGCGAAAAGGCATGCAGAAAAGAAATATTGTATCCTGGAGCTCTCTATCAGGATGGAAGGAGAGTATTAGAGAGAGTCAGGAGCAAAATCTTCAGAGCACATACTCTCTGCTTTAAGGGATTTTCAGTCAATACCCAGTGATGATCACATTTTCAATCAAAAACAAGGAGAGAGGTGGAAGAGTCAGGTTGGAGGAAAGGGGGCTTAAGCTCTTGCTGGATTTGTTTATATTGAAATGAGGGTCAAAAATCCCTTCGGAATATCACCAATCATTTTCCTTCACTTACAAAGAGAACCAAAAACACACTTCAGAAAACACAGATCAGGCACAACAATAAAACCATGACACGTGCATAACATTGATCACCTACTTACAGGGGTACTTGTCAAGGAGTAAAATAAATTAGACAGCATGTCTCATGTCTCATGTGACAGAAGCGGAAAAAAATTTAGTGTAAAGTAAAGGTAAAAAGCTTTAATGAAAAACTTTAAATGACTTTGACAATTGTCAAACTATGATGGCCAGGTGACTGGGCCAGAGCATCTCTAGCATGACAGGTAATGTGGGGTATTCTGCAGTACCTGTCAAAAGTGATCAGTGGAAGGGCAATGGGTGAACAGGTAACAGGGTCATTGATATGCACAGATAGGGAAGGCTAGTCCAACTCCAAACCCTTAGTAGAATACTTATTTTAAGATTTAATGGTGAGTACTATTTTTTTCTCTGTGAAGATCAATTACAGCCCTCTGGTTGATGCACACTACCTAAACATTGTTGTGAATGTGATGGAGATTGTTGATTGAACCAAGTATGGTCTTGCAGGTGAGCTGAACCAGGTGTGTCTGAACAGGGAAACTCCCAAACTTTGCGAGACAATGCCCTGTAAGACCCTGGTCCCAATAGCAACAATCTATTTCAGCAGAATAGTGCACCATGCAATCCTAAACAAAATGGCAGGAACTGTGTGATGAACATGACAAAGTTCAGGTGTTGATTTGACCACCAAATCCCACAGATAATTGTTATTTTGACCAAAAATTCCAATATCAGGGTCTAAAAAACTGAATGCTTGTATTGGAGAATTGCAGAGCAGTGGTGGCCCAGTGGTTAGGGACTAGCCCCCGGGATCAGAAGGTTGTGGATTGTAGATTGGATCAGTAGATTGTCCTGAGGTACCACTGAGCAAGGTACCTTCCCCTTTACTGCTCTTTGGCCGCTGGATATAGCTGACCCCTGCTGCATGATGTGTTTGGGTGAAAAGCAGAGGTTACATTTAATTGTGTTTCACTGTGTGCTGTGCAGTGTAGTCTTTTTCACTTCACTTTTCTGTTGAACTGGAGGTGCAGACCGGCTGTTGATACAAGTGGTCACTTGGATTTGGCGTCATCAAAACATGTGCAACAGATGGCCCCAGGAAGACTGATGAGTGGGGATTTTCAGTTGAAGTGAAAGCTATGGTGTCTCATCAATCTCTCCCAAATCTGAAGACTCTGCTTGTTCTTTGGAAGGGGGCCATAGCGGACTGCCAGATGGAGGCAAAATTGAGGGCTGAAGTTAGGCCGTCTGAATTTAAACTGGCTATTCCTGTTATGACTCTAGAGAGTGAGAGGGCAAATCACTTTTGGCTGCTGAGGTTTTTAAAAGTCTTTGCTTTGTAAATTCATTTTAGCCTCCCTTTTTTTCACTTGACATCTCTTTTATTCTCCTCCTCCAAAATGATGTGTGGACAGGTAGCTTTGGATCAGTTTTACATTTCACAACAGTAGCAAAACTCTGTAGAGATCAACTGTCCACTGTCTCTATTTCTTCCTGTCTTCTGCATCTTTCTCCTTCCAACCAACTGCCTGCATGTCCTCTCTCACCACATCCATAAAGCTCCTCTTTAGTCTTCCTCTTTTCTTCTTTCTCTTACTTTGTCTCCAAAATATCCAACCTGAGCTGTTCCTCAGGTTGGATATAATATATTCATTTCTAATCCTGTCCATCCTCGTCACACTCAACAGATATCTCAGCATCTTTAACTCTGACACCTCCAGCTCTGTTGCCTGTCTTTTCATCTGTGTCACCATCTCCAACCCATATAACATAGCTGGTCTCACTACCTCCTCTTTCACACTTGTTGGTACCCATCTGGCACAGATCATTCCTGCCATTTGTCTCTACCCACTATATCCTGCCTGAACCCACTTCTTCACCTCTCATCTACACTCCCGTTACTCTGAACTGTTGATCTCAAGTATTTCAATCCTCCACCTTTGTCATCTCTACTCCCTCCATCCTAACCACTCCACTTCCTTCCTTTTCATTCACACTCATGTATTCTGTCTTTGTCCTACTCACTTTCATTCCTCTCTTCTCTAGAGCATATCTCCATCTCTCCAGGTTCTCCTCAAGCTGCACTCACTCTCTCACTCTCACTACAGATCACAATTTCATCAGCAAACATCATAGTCCACAGGCACTCCTGTCTAACCTCGTCCGTCAACCTGTCCATTACCACAATGCAGCTCCTTCTGACCTTCTCTATACTTCTCCATCAGCATCCTCCGAGCAAACACTGCATCTGTAGAGCTCTTTCTCAGCATGAAACCATACTGCTGTTCATTAATCATCACATCTTTTCTTAACCTAGCTTCCACTACTCTTTCCCATAACTTCATGAGGTATGTTCAAATCCCAAACATGTTGCACTAAATTCCACAGATTCCTTTAGTGTTGTCTGCACTGATGCGACCGACTCCAGATGAATGATCTTTCCAAATTTAGAAATGATATTGACTTGTCTCACACAAAGTATGGAAGTCAGCCAAGAAGTCCTGGTAAGTGGAAGAGTCCAAACTTCCTCTGTCCCAGCCATGTATCTGAGAACCCGTCCCTTAGAACCACATGAGTCTCAACACAGAAAAAAGAAATCCTGCAAATGTATTTAATTCAATTCCTCAGTTTAATTTGGTTCAACTCATATAAATAAAATAAATCACCAGCTACCTCTTATTTTGTCAGACTCTTTCTCTATTTTTGTATCTGTTTTTCTCTCTCCCAGACTCTCCCTCTCTCTCTAAAAGATTCTCTCTCTTTCTCTCTAGCTTCGTTTGACTCTATATCACTCTCTTTTTCATTCCACTTTAGCTTCCAATCTCAATCTCCTTTTGTGATTCTTTTTGTCTCCTTTTTCTCTCTGAATCTCCTGCTTCATTGTGCTCTCTTTATTTCTCAGATTTTCATTTTTTTCTCTCTCTCAAATCTCTTTCTTTCTCTTATATTCACTCCCTTTTGCTCTCTTTTCTCTCTAACTTTCTCTCTGAATCTCTACCACCTCTTTGGGCTGTCTCACTACATGTTCTCTCTGTTTTTCTTTCTCTTTCAATGTCCTATTCCCTTTTCCTCTCTCTCTCTCTTTTTTCATTCTGTGTCTATATGTCTTTGTCTGTTTTCTCTTTCACTCACCCTCTCTCTCTTTTTCTGATGGAGGCAGAGTGCAGGAGTGCAGTAGATTGGTTTTGTCTTCCCAGCGGCACATGCTGCCCCACCCTTTTCACTCTAATCTGTTTTTGCTCTGTCTGGCAGCCTGGACACGAAGCCAATTACCTCTTAAATGGCAAATAAGAGCAGTTCAAACCAACAGTGAGGAGATGGAATGGACCATGTGCTGTACACACCCAAACTGTCCATTACAGAGTCAATGGAGACTAATGCAACAGCACATAGTCTACAAGCTTACAATCTTCCTTTTTACCTTTATTTTCTTTTCTTTTTTTCAGTTTAGCATTTTCAACTTTATATTTATTATTTTTTCAGTATGTTCATGCAATGTGGCTGCAAACCAAAATTCTCTTGGGGAGAGAATAAAAAGAAGTGAATAAATAAACTTGAGCATCAAATTAAAGTGACATTGGAATTACTAACCAAACATCGATAGACATTTACATTACCTTTATGGTATTTAGCAGACGCTTTTATTCAGAGCATCTTCCATTTTCCTAATTATAGGGACAGTCTCCCCTGGAGCAGCTTGGGGTTAAGGGTCTTGCTCAGGAACTCAATGGTGGTAATGCTAGAGGAAGGATTTGGACCTGTGACCTCTTGTTCCATAGGCAAGTATCCTACTACTAGACCACCACCAGCCATGCTGTTCTGCCAAACATCCTTGTCCATGTGTCTTCATTTACGCCTGTCATGTGCTTTTGTTTGGGTTCTCAGCCCCACCCTAATCCTGCCTCTATTAGGTATGAACCTGCGATATCTTGATCCATAGGTGAGTACAATACCACTAGGCTCAGACCATCGACCATTAAATTGATATGCCTTTATAGATGTAAATGATACATTATGAATTGGGATTGATCACCCATCAGTGCATGACAACCAGTTTGGTGCTTTAATCCATGAAAGTGTGCTGTCCCAGATCTGAAGGCTTTAAATGCTTAATTTAATCACATTAGGAAGGATTAGAGTTGCTGCCTTAATGTTACCTACATTTGTATGCATCTATGTGTCGCCACACACACCTACACTGTTTACACTGAGTAAATATCTATATGAAAATACTTTTCTTTTTCTTTTCCCTTAAAACCCACATTTCTATCTCAACATTTTCTGTCATCTTTACATTTTAGAATGAAGCAGATTGTTGTGACTGTCCCTTGAAGCTCTCCCTTTAACTGTGAGCCACGCCTTTCAGATGCATAGATCTTTTTGAAACACTGTAATAAAAAAAATTCGCTTCCTGACAGCATAACACAGTACAATGTTTAATCGCCAACCATTCACTTTAGTCTATAGGAGACCGTCCATGAAAACAACATTCCACAGTACTTTATTATGAATAGGACAATGCAGCCACAATGGAAAACAGACTCTATTAACTTCATTACAGCTTCATTTTATATAAGGACTATAAGTGTTGGGTTGAGAATGGTACAAGAAACTGTTCATGTCCAAAAGGCAAGAAAATTTAGTTTTCCATTATACTCTTTTAATATCTTGGCTCTTCTCTGATGCTGGCAAACGCTCTCCACACACAAGGACAACAGCTGCTCATAATAGCATGTGATACGGCACAGTAATGAGGGCTGGCATGGTCTGTTATTGCTGTTGGTCTATACTGGGCTTCATAATAGAGTGTTACAGGAGTCTATCCAGTTTATATTTTAATGAAAGATGTAGCATCTCTCTCTCTCTCTCTCTCTCACTCTCTCTCTCTCTCTCTCTCTCTCGCTCTCTCTCTCTCTCTCTCTCTCTCTCTCTCTCTCTCTCTCTCTCTCTCTCTCTCTCTTTTTCCAGAGCTAATGTGGCTGTTTTATTTCTAGCTGAAAGATTTCCTGTCTGTGAAACAGTGGCTTGCTCTTGTTTAAGCATATAAAGAAATGAAAATCAATAACGAGGACATTCTGTATAGACCATGCAAAGTCAGGACTTTATTTTAGGAAATGCTCTGTTAGAAGGTATAAAGTCAGAAAAATCGTGAAAGCTTTTGATTATCTACAATGCTGTTTTTCTGCAAGGCAACACTTATATTTCAATGCAGTTCAAGCAGTTTAAAAGTTTTATTTTAAATATATAACTTGCCAATATATATAAATGTATAAATTACAGGGACAGTTTCCTGGAGCAACTTGTTAACGATTTTGCTCAGGAACCTGTGACCTTCAACAGAGGCCTTCACACCCACCGCTGTACTCCAGGCCAGGGAGAGGCCTGGTCTCCCGAGTACTGACCGGGCTTTCACACACAATTCTTAGCTCACTTCATCACCACTGATCACCCGCACCTGGACAACCACTCACAAATAGCCTGCCAGTCCGACCCAGTATTGTCCGTTCACCGTCCTCACTGACTGTTCGTGCCGTAAGTTACGGTTCTGTAATTGTGTTCAAGTTCAGATTAAACGTGTTCTAGTTGGAGCAGCGTGTGTGTGTGACTTGCCTCTCATGTATAAACATGACAGATGAACGGACCTTCGAGCAGCAAGGCGCAGCGGGCGGAATTTTTTCCGGCGAAGTGGCGGACATGGAGATACGGCAGCGGACCCGGGATCACGAGGGGATCCTCGGGCAAGTGACGTCCAGGTTAAACGACCTCCAACAACAACTGGGGCGGCTAACTATCTCAGACCGAGGACCCCGGGCAGCCGCCGTGGCTTTTTCCCCCCCGCCGTTCGCCCAACCGCCCGTCCCGCCAGTAAGCCACATCGCTCTTCTGGAACGCTAAGCTGGTGATCCAGATTCATGTGCGGCATTTTTGGTCACATTTAACATGTACTTTGGACAATATCCCTGGTTAACGGAGGTGGAGAAAATCAAAGCAGTGATCGGAAGGCTTACCGGTCGCGCAGCTGAGTGGGGAACGGCGGTCTGGGCAAGCGGTGGCGAGACCGTGAGCATGTACGATCGCTTTTCGTCCGCTTTTCGGGCGGTATTCGATCACCCCGCTCACGGGCAGTCCCAGGGGGATCGCTTACTGCGCATGAAGCAGGGGTCCGGCTCCGTCGCGGAGTATGCCCTCGACTTCCGCATTACCGCGACCGGAAGTGGTTGGAGCGACCCCGCTCTTATGGCGGTGTTTCGGGCCGGCCTTCACCCGGACATTCAGCGGGAGCTCGCCTGCCGAGACGAGGGTCTGGGCCTGGATGAACTCTTCACCCTAGCGATTCGTCTCGATCAGCATAAATGCAGAAGCACCGGGCCCACGTGGGAGCCACGCCCCTGCCGCGCAGCAGCACCCCTCGTGACCACAGCCGTCAGTCCGCGCAGCGACCACAGTCCCCCTGAGCCCATGGATCTGGGCCGGATTCGCCTCTCTGAGACAGAGAGGGAACGCCGCATCCACAACGGGCTCTGTTTGTACTGTGGCGAGCCAGGACATGGTTGAAAGGACTGCGCCCTGGCAGCTAAAAGACGCACAGTATCCGAACCTTTACCTGATATGTCTAATCAGTTTTCCGTTAAAGTATCTGTACGCTGTGCTGATGTCTGTTGTTGTGTTTCAGCGTTGATCGATTCTGGGTCGGCTGGCAACTTCATCTCCTCCACGGTAGCTACTCAACTGCACGTCCCCCTGTATCCCCTATCTCACACCGTGTCCATAAAGGCAGTTGATGGGCGGCAGCTGAAACCAGGTGGGGTATCGCAGGTCACCGGTCCCCTCACCATTCAGCTGTCAACACACACCGAGACCCTGTTCCTGTTCGTATTGCCGCTTTCAGATCACGGTATCGTACTGGGCATCCCGTGGCTGAGGTCCCACAACCCGGTCCTAGACTGGAGGACAGGGGAAATAGGTCCTGGTCTCCAGAGTGTTCTTTGCACTGTAACACCTCCCTCCCATGCCTCTCCACGTCTGTGGAGAGCCCCCTGGCTCATTTACCATTGTCCATCCCGGTCGAATACCGTTCAATGAGTGAGCTGTTCAGTGCAAAGAGGTCCACTCAACTCCCTCCTCACCGGCCATGGGACTGCGTGATTGAACTCCAGCCAGGGGCCACTCCTCCTCGCTCTCGCATCTATCCTCTCTCCGAGCCCGAGACGAGAGCAATGGAGGAGTATATTGCTGAGGCCCTTCGACAGGGGTTCATCGTGCCGTCCACATCGCCAGCCTCCGCGGGGTTTTTCTTCGTGCAGAAGAAGGACGGCGGACTCCGGCCGTGCATTGATTATCGGGGACTGAATTCCGTCACCGTTAAATTCCGCTATCCTCTCCCACTAGTTCCGTCAGCCCTCGAACAACTTCTTTACTAAATTGGATCTCCGCAGTGCGTACAACCTGGTGAGGATTCGGGAGGGCGACGAATGGAAGACGGCCTTTAGCACGGCGACAGGTCATTATATGTACAAAGTCATGCCGTATGGCCTCAAGAACGCCCCCTCCGTCTTCCAGTCGTTTATCAATGACGTCCTGAGAGACATGTTGGGTCGGTTTGTAGTCGCCTACATAGACGACATCCTGATTTATTCCAAGAACTATGACTCACATGTCTCCCAGGTATGCCAGGTCCTTTCCCGCCTCCTCAAGCATGGGTTGTACGTCAAGGCGGAGAAGTGCCAATTCCATCTCACAGAGGTTTCCTTCTTAGGGTCCCGAATTGGGCCAAAGGGAATCGAGATGGAGCAACAAAAGGTGACGGCAGTTACCAGCTGGCCGGAACCCCGCACCATCAGACAATTACAAAGCTTTCTCGGGTTCGCCAATTTCTATAGGCGGTTTATTCAAGACTTTAGTGCCACGACAGCCCCTTTAACCACCCTGCTAAAGGGAAAACCTTCCCGCCTCGGCTGGACGCATGAGGCACGAGCGGCCGTTTTAGACCTCAAACTGAAGTTCACTTCGGCGCCCATCCTGCGGCTGCCTGACCCGGACAAGCCGTTCGTGGTCGAGGTCGATGCAACCGAGGTAGGTCTGGGGGCGGTGCTGTCGCAGTACCACAGGCAACCCGAGAGACTATTTCCCTGTGCCTTCTTCTCCTGTAGGTTAACCCCCGCGGAGGTCAATTACGACATCGGGAACAGGGAACTCTTGGCGGTAAAGGCCGCACTGGAGGAGTGGCGGCACTGGCTGGAGGGCGCAAAGCACCCCTTCACGGTCCTCACCGACCACCGTAACCTTGAGTATATCCGGCTGGCAAAACGACTCAACCCCCGCCAGGCACGCTGGGCCCTGTTTTTTACCCGCTTCGACTTCACCCTGACCTACCACCCAGGAACGACGAATAACAAGGCCGACGCCCTCTCACGCCGCTTCAAGCCGTCAGAGAGGGTGTCCCAGCCGGAACCGATATTGGCCCCGACTGCAGTAGCAGCCCCAGTGCAATGGGACATCGAGCGAGACATCCGGCAAGAGTGCCGAGGGCACCTCCGTCCCATCAGGGTGCCCCCCTGATCGGATCTTCGTGCCAGAGCGCCTCCGCACCCGATTGGTCAAATGGGCCCACACCTCTCCGGCCTCAGGTCACCCGGGCATCCATCGCACAAGGGAACAGCTGAGCAAAAATTATTGGTGGCCCACCTTAAGGGCCGATGTTCGGGCCCTTGTCCGCTCCTGTTCCACCTGTGCCAAAACTAAGACCCCTCGTGAATTGCCAGCCAGTAAGTTATTACCCCTGCCGGTGCCCTCCCGTCTGTGGACTCACGTGGCCATTGATTTGGCCACGGATCTCCCACGTTCCGGGGGGTACACGTGCATCTTAGTGGTGGTGGATCGATTTTCGAAGGGATGTAGGTTCATCCCCCTTGCTGCTCTCCCGTCTGCTCGACAGGTCACGGAGGCCCTGTTCCAGCACGTGTTCCGGTATTACGGTTTCCCGGAGGACATACTATCCGACAGAGGTCCCCAGTTCACCTCTCAAGTCTGGCGGGCCTTCTTTCGGCGACTGGGGACCGCAGTCTCATTATCCTCTGGTTACCATCCCCAAACCAATGGTCAGGCCGAGCGAACCATCCAAGACTTGACTAGATTCCTCCGGGCGTACTGTCACCACCGGCAACACGACTGGGCCGAGTACCTCTACTGGGCAGAGTACGCCCAGAACTCCTTGCGCCATTCCTCCACAGGAATGACCCCGTTCGAATGTGTGTTGGGGTTTCAGCCTCCCCTCTGCCCCTGGGATACTACACCCACGGATGTCCCGAGCATCAACGCATGGTTCCAAGGGGCTGAACGCGTGTGGGAGAAAGCCCATGCACACATCGAACGGGCAGTGTGCCACTTCCGCCAACAAGCCGACAGGCGTCGACGGGAGGCCCCCGACTTCCAAGCCGGAGACAGGGTGTGGCTCTCCACTCGTGACCTCAATCTACGGATGCCCAGTAAGAAGCTCAGCCCCCGGTTCATTGGGCCCTTCCGAATAGAATCCCAAGTCAACCCGGTCACTTATCGTCTCAAACTACCTGATCACATGCACATAACCCCTGTTTTCCACATTTCCCTCCTCAGGCCCTGCATCCCGGGGCCCCTGGCCGCACCGGTGGGAGAAGCTGAACCCCCTCCAGTCATCGTCACCGAGCAGGGTCAAGCCCATAAGGTCCACGCGCTCCTGGACTCCCGACGACGTCGAGGGGAGCTACAGTACCTGGTGGACTGGGAGGGCTACGGACCGGAGGAATGCAGCTGGGTCAAGGCGCGGGACATACTCGACCCTCAACTCCGGTACGACTACCACCGTAACCACCCTAACCGACCTGCCCCCAAACCGAGAGGCCAACCCCCTCGACGCAACGGACCCCCACAGCACCCGCCAGGACAAGGGAGGCCTGGAGCGCGTCGGACTGGGCGTCCAGAGGACGCCCCTGGAGGGGGGGGTGATGTCACACCCACCGCTGTACCCAGGCCAGGGGAGAGGCCCCCGTCCCCAGAGTACTGACCGGGCTTTCACGCGCACCCTTAGTCATCACCACTGATCACCCGCACCTGGACAACCACTCACAAATAGCCTGCCAGTCCGACCCAGTATTGTCCGTTCACCGTCCTCACTGACTGTTCGTGCCGTAAGTTACGGTTCTGTAATTGTGTTCAAATTCAGATTAAACGTGTTCTAGTTGGAGCAGCGTGTGTGTGTGCCTTGCCTCTCATGTATAAACATGACAATAGGCGAGTATCCAACCACTAGACTACCACCACCCATGGTGTACTTTCAGACATCCTTGTCCATGTGTCTTTGTTTATGCCTGCCATGTGCTTTTGTTTTGGTTCTCAGCCCCACTCTTTCCCCAGTTGTTTGGCCTTGAGCTACAGTACCTTGCAAAAGTATTCACCCCCCACTTGGCTTTAAACCGATTTTGTTACATTCCAACCTGTAATTTAAATATTTCTTAATCTTATTTTATGTGATGGATCTGCACAAAATAGTCTAAGCTGGTGAAGTGAAATGAAAAAAAATATATAAAAAAAAAACAAAAAAAAAAAAACTGAAAATAGGCATGTGTATATGTATTCACCCCATGTATGTATTTGCCATAAAGCCCCTAAAAGTCCTGGTGTAACCAATTGCCTTCAAAAGTCACATAATTAGTGAAATGAAGTCCACCTGTGTGCAATCTAAGTGTCGCATGATCTGTCAGCATAAACACACCTTTTCTGAAAAGCCCAAGAGGCTGCGACCCCACTAAGCAAGAGGCATCATACCATGAAGACCAAGGAACTCTCCAAACAAGTCAGGGACAAAGTTGTTGAGAAGTACAAGTCAGGGTGTGGGGTTTTGGGTTAAAAAAAATATCCAAATCTTTGATGATCCCCCAGAGCACCATCAAATCCATCATCTTCAAATAGAAAGAACATGGTACCACAACAAACCTGTCAAGAGAGGCCCACCCACCAAAACTCACAGACCGGGTAAGGAGGGCATTAATCAGAGAAGCAGCAAAAAGACCAAAGGCAACCCTGAAGGAGTTGCAGAGTTCCACAGCAGAGACTGGAGTATCTGTCCACAGGACCACAATAAGTCATACACTCCACATTCTGTCATGGCTGGCGCAAACCCAACACATCCCATCACCCCAAGAACACCATCGCCACAGTGAAACATGGTGGTGGCAGCATCATGCTGTGGAGATGTTTTCAGCAGTAGAGACTGGGAAACTGGTCTGAGTCAAGGGAAAGATGGACGGTGCTAAATATAGGGATAATCTTGAGCCTGTGATTTGAGACTGGGACAGAGGTTCACCTTCCAGCAGGACAATAACTCAAAGTATAATGCTAAAGCAAAACTCGAGTGGTTTAAGGGGAAACATTTAAATGTGCTGGAATATGTGTCTGAATCTGTGTTCAGACTTGAAGATTGCTGTTCACAAGCGAAAACCATCCAATATTCAATTCAATTCAATTTATATAGCGCCTTTTACAACAGAGTTGCCCCAAGGCACTTTACATTGGTGGTAGATGGTAGATAGGTTACAGTAATAGAAGTTAAGGCCAGATGACTACGGAGGAGAGGAACCAAAAACTCCACTGTGTGGAGAAAGAAACCTCTGAGGGTCCAAGGTCGACTGGCTACCCAACCCCCTTGGGTATACTAGCAGTACAAAGTTAGTTTGGTTTTCAAGTCAAGTCAAGTCAAGTAGGATTTTATTGTCATTTCAGCCATATACACAGTACACAGTGAAATAACGTTCCTCCAGGACCCTGGTGCTACACACAAGACAAGACACAACACAAGACAAGACACAAGACAACATAAAACACAACATAACACAGGGCAACAAGTGCAGACAAGACAGACAACAACAGACGGCACGACAGACAGTACATTCATCCGTGGAGGGCTGCAGTGTTGTGAAACAAAGCAGCCCAGGTAGATTATGTGTAGCAGTGTGGTGGAGCAGTGTTATTGAATTTAAAGTGCAAAGTGCAACATGACATAAATAAATAAATGCGGGATGAAAAGTGGACTGGGTTTAGGAGTTCAAGCTATTGGTGGATTCACAGTTCAAGAGTCTGATGGCCAGGGGGAAGAAACTATTTCCCATCCTGGAAGTGGAGGCCCGTATGCTGCGGAACCTTTTCCCGGATGGCAGGAGGGAGAAGAGAGTGTGGGATGGGTGGGAGGGATCATCCACAATGCTGGTTGCTTTGCGGATGCAGCGAGTGGTGAAAATGTCTTGTACAGAGGGCAGAGAGACCCCGATGATCTTCTCAGCTGTTCTCACTACCCGTTGTAGGGACTTGCGGTCTAGGACGTTGCAGTTCCCGTACCAGGCAGTAACGCAGCCGCTCAGGATGCTCTCAATGGTTCCTCTGTAGAAGATGGTAAGGATGGAAGGTGGGAGATGGGCTTTCCTCAGTCTGCGCAGGAAGTAGAGGCGCTGCTGGGCTTTCTTTGTGATGGAGCAGGTGTTGAGGGACCACGTGAGGTTGTCAGTGATGTGAACACCAAGAAACTTGGTGCTCTGGACCATCTCCACAGGTGAGGTGTTGATGATAAGTGGAGTGTGGTCCCGACGTGATCTCCTGAAGTCAACAACCATCTCTTTAGTCTTGTCGACGTTCAGAGACAGGTTGTTGGTTCTGCACCAGTCCGTCAGCTCTTGTATCTCCTCTCTGTAGGCTGCCTCGTCTCCCCCACTGATCAGACCCACCACGGTTATATCATCAGCGAATTTGATGATGTGGTTCGATCTTGATCTTGGCTGCACAGTCGTGGGTCATCAGTGTGAACAGCAGTGGGCTGAGCACACAGCCCTGGGGGGCTCCTGTGCTCAGTGTGATGGTGTCGGAGGTGCTGCTACTGATCCTGACTGACTGGGGTCTCCCAGTCAGGAAGTCCAGGATCCAGTTACAGAGGGAGGTGTTCAGGCCCAGCAGCCTCAGCTTCTCACTCAGGTGCTGAGGGATGATGGTGTTGAATGCTGAACTGTAGTCGATGAACAGCATTCTGACGTAACTGTCCTTTCTGTCAAGATGAGAAAGGGCCAGGTGGAGGGTGGTGGAGATTGCATCGTCCGTTGAGCGGTTGGGACGATACGCAAACTGCAGGGGGTCTAGTGAGGAGGGGATCTGGGACTTGATGTGCCTCATGACCAGCCTCTCGAAGCACTTCATGATGATGGGTGTGAGTACGACGGGACGATAGTCGTTGAGGCAGGAGATGGATGGTTTCTTCGACACAGGAATGATGCTGGTGGTCTTGAAGCACCTTGGAACAACAGTGGTGCTCAGAGAGGTGTTGAATATGTCGGTGAGAACATCTGCCAGCTGTTCTGCACATCCTCTGAGCACACGACCTTGAATATTGTCTGGACCGGCAGCTTTCCGTGGGTTGACTCTGAGAAGAGATCTCCTCACCTCGGCTGTGGTCAGACAGAGAATCTGGTCGTTCGGAGGAGGGGTGGTCTTCCTCATACGCGTGTCGTTCGCTGCATCAAACCGTGCGTAGAAGTGGTTCAGCGCATCTGGAAGGGTGGGGTCACCGTCACAGGCAGGTGGAGATGTCCTGTAGTTGGTGAGGGTCTGGATGCCCTGCCACATGCGCCGCGTGTCACCGGTGTTTTTGAAGTGGCCATGGATTCTCTCTGCGTGAGCTCGCTTCGCCGCTCTGATGGCCCGAGACAGGTTTGCCCTCGCTTTTCTTAGGGCGGCCTCGTCCCCTGACTTGAAGGCCTTGTCCCGGGTTCTCAGGAGTCTGCGCAGCTCCGCGGTCATCCATGGCTTCTGGTTGGGTCGTGATATGATGAACTTGGAGACAGTAACATCCTCAATGCACTTGCTGATGTAGCCAGTCACTGAAGCTGTGTACTCCTCCAGGTTGATGGAGTCACCGTAGGTTGCAGCCTCCCTAAACATGTCCCAGTCGGTGCGTTCGAAGCAGTCCTGAAGAGCAGAGATGGCTCCTGTGGGCCAGATCTTTACTTGCTTCAGGGTGGGTCTCACGCACCTGACGATGGGTCTGTACGCTGGGATCAGCAGCACAGAGATGTGGTCTGAGTGTCTGAGGTGGGGGCGGGGCTCTGCTCTGTACGCGCCGGCCATGTTTGTGTAAACACAATCCAGCGTGTTTCCCCCCCTCGTTGCAAAGTTCACATGTTGATGGAATTTGGGGAGAACTGACTTGAGATTTGCATGGTTGAAATCTCCGGCAACAATAAACAATCCGTCTGGGTGATAGTTTTGGAGTCCACTGATAATTCCATAAAGTTCAGCCAGCGCGCTGTTAGCATTAGCGCTGTTAGCATTAGCGCTGTTAGCGCTAGCGCTGGGTGGAATGTAGACCGCCGTAATAAACACTGTGGAGAACTCCCTGGGCAAATAAAACGGTCTGCACCTGACTGTTATCACCTCCAGCAGTGGTGTGCAGTGTACTGAGACCAGCACAGCGTTTGTACACCATTGTGTGTTTACGTAAACACACAGCCCCCCTCCGCGAGTCTTGCTGGACAGAGCGGAGTTTCTGTCCGCACGAAACGCGGAGAGTCCGGCGAGTTGGATGGCGGTGTCCGGAACGCTGTCGCTGAGCCATGTCTCCGTAAAAACAAAAACACAGCAGTCTCTGTACTCACTCTGGGTGTTCAGCTGGAGTCGTATACAGTCCAGTTTATTATCCAGGGAGCGGACATTGGCGAGGAGGACGGACGGGATAGCCGGTCGGCTAGCGTTAGCCTTGAGCTGAGCCCGGACCCCAGCACGCTTGCCGCATTTCTGTTTCCTCTCGCACCTCTTCCTATGTCCTCTCAGTCGGCCAGGTTCAGCAGGAGATCTCGGGGGCTGAAGGCCTGGTCTTCTCAGCACGCCGAGCTCCCGTAGCGTTGTTCGGAGAGTCGCTGGAAGACTGAATCCTGGCTGATTCCTGAGCTCCAGCAGTGTTTGGCGGTTAAATTTAAGAGCATTCACGGATGTGACGCTCATGTGCAAGTCTTATGGTGAAAAGTAGTCGGATGAAAGACTTTTTAACAGACTTTAGCACCAAAGTTTGGACCCCGGAGCGGCCGCCGCGTGTTACCGCGCCGCCATCTTGGAGTATATTTTAAATATGAAGGAGCTGGAGCAGTTTTGCCTTGAGGAATGGGCAACAATCCCAGTGACAGGATGTGGCAAGCTTATAGAGACTTATCCAAAGTGACTTGCAGCTGTAATTGCCGCAAAAGGTGGCTCTATAAAGTACTGACTTTGGTTAGTATGGATGTATGAATAGTTATGCACGCTGAAGTTTTCTGTTATTTTGTCCTATTTGTTGTTTGCTTCACAATAAAAAAAAAATCTTCAAAGTTGTAGGCATGTTGTGTAAATGAAATAGTGCAAACTCTCAAACCATCAATGTTAATTCCAGGTTGTGAGGCAACAAAACCTGAAAAATGCCAAGGGGTGAATACTTTTGCAAGGTACTGTAAACACCCCAGCACTGGTCTTAGCTTGTTCTTTGTTGTCATGGGTGAGGTGTGTTTTGGGGCACGGTAGAGGGCGCTCTGTTCTGACTGAGCACACCTGAGCTCATGAAGGCACAGGTGTGCTTCATTGGGGCTGACTATTTAAGCCCAGATGAATCAGAACAGAGCTCATTCGTTAGGCTAAGCCTACATGCAATGATGGTTTTGGTATTTGGTAATCTTGATATCACTTGGTTCAGGCTGCAGTTCCTTAGTTTGAGTTAGAACTGCAGTCCTTGGATCTTGTTTTGTTAATATAGTTAATAAAGTTATGATCCGAACTCCTGGCTCTGCGTTGGCGTCCCTCTCGCACCCCGCCACCATTACAGAAATGAGCCGCCAGTACCTGGACGTCACGAGTCAGGAGTGCGAGCAAGAGCGGGTGTTGCGAACGAGTGCAGCCGTGATCAAGAGGATGTTGGAGTTTATTGAAACCTGGGAGACAAGGGTGCGGCGTGCGTTGAGTCTGTGGACCTCCGTGAGGAATTGGAGGGCAAGGACTGGGTGCGACGGACGGACATGGCTGACGTCAGATATCCCGCTCGTCAGCCGCCTGGGTCCCGAGATAGGCGCGGACTGGTTCGACTTCCTGCTGCAGAGGCTGGTCGCTCTAGCCGCGAACACACAGCGCTACCTCGACACGTGTTTTTTTCCACACGACATGGAAGGCAGGGCTTCATTGACGATGGGCGTTACGCAACGCGGAAGGACGACAGTCAACGAGCCCTACGTCATTCAAAGCGGAATGTTGATAGTGGAGCCGCCCTGCGCTGTTCAGCGTGGAAATTCAGCGCCGACAGTGCAGCGCGCCAATCACCGCGATCTGCCAGCGGAGAAAACGCCACAAGCCAATCACCGTGATCCGCCAGCGGGGAAAGCACCACGAGCCAATCGTCACAATCCGCCAGCGGAGGAAGCGCCACACGCAGCTGGTAGCGGAGTTACGGTAAAGAATTCTTCTTGCGCAGCTGATAGAGGAGTTACGGTAAAGAATTCTTCTTGCGCAGCTAATGGAGGCATTATGGTAAACGCGGCACTCTGCACAGCTCAACGTGAGAACACAGCTAGCGTGAATAACAGTAAAACAGTGGAAGTAAATGTTCCCTGCAACCTTAAACACGAGAGGAAGGCAAAGAAGGCTGCCCGCAACAAGAGAAGCGAGGCAGTGGCAAAGAAGGCCGTTCCTGACACAGAGAGCTGGAAGACGGCGGAGACCACTTCCTGCATCGTACAACCGGGGAGGTCGACCAAGAAGGCCCTTCGCAGCAAGGAACGCGGCATGAAGGTGTCGACCCCCAAACCCAGCACCACTAACCCGTCTGTTGGGCAGGAAGCAGAGAAGGAGCAGCTCCAGTTTAGTGGGAAGTTTAAAATGAAAGTTCGGGTGCAGATGAAAACTGAACATGAGGCTGCAGTAACCATTCAGGCGCAGTTGAGGAAGCATTTGAGCAGAGAGTACTACCTGAAGCTACGGTGGGCAGCCAGGACTGTTCAGCAATATTTCCGAGCTAATAAGATGATGAAGCAAGAAATGAAGTCTTTGAAGGAGAAAAAGATAGCTGCTGTTGTTCTGCAAGCCGCATTCCGAGGGATGAAGGCCAGACAGACTCTGAAACAGAAGTACCAGGCTGCCACTGTCATACAATGTGCTTACAGGGCTCACTGTGCTTGGGCACGATATTTATGCATGAAATATGCTGCTATTGCCATCCAGCTTAGGTATCGTTCCACACTTGATGCCAGAAAGCAGAGGGAGGAATTCTTGAAGTTGCACTCTGCTGCAGTGTTCCTACAAGCCTGCTTCAGAGGTAAGAGGGTCAGAAGGGAGATGATCCTGCAACATCAGGCAGCTTCCCTGATTCAGGCTGTGTTCAGAAGACACAGGGAGGTAGTAAATTACCAGGCCATAAGGGTGTCAGCCATCATCATTCAAAGACATTATAGGTCCTACATTAAGGGTAAATTTGAACATGAGAAATTCCAGGTGTTGAAAAGGTCTGTTCGAAAGAATGTTGCTGCAATGCACAAAGCTGCTACCATTATTCAGGCTGCAGTAAGAATGTACAAGCAAAGATTGGCTTTCAAGAAGCAGCGCTGGGCAGCAAGTCTTCTTCAGAGGAGCTTCAGAAGGTGGAAGCTTGGACATCTTCAAAAGCAGAGGTATCAGCTGTTCAAACATGCTGCAATTTGCTTGCAAAAGTCATTTAGAGGAAAGCAGGCAAGGGATCTGGCCAAGCAGATCAGGGCTGCAAGGACGATCCAATTTCACCTCGGAGGTGAACAAATCAGCTGCATGAATGTTCAGATCACTGAACAGGAGGAGTGGCTGACAGAACCCTACCAGCAGCTGAAGGAGAAAGAAGCCTCGATGCTACAGGTGAATGCTTCGGTCGCGAATGAAGGGTTGAAACTCAAGGAAAGGATCACCTATCTGCTTCCTCAGCTGGAGAAGACCAAAGGACTCTTGTCCAGTTGCCAAAGGGAGATCGAAGCCATGGAAACAGAAAGAAAAGCTCTGGCTCAAGACAAAGGTGAGCTTCACGGAAAGAGCAGTAAATTCAGAAAGGAGGGAGAAGTCTCCAGAATAAACCTGCAAGCTGTGATGGTTGTCCAAAGAGAGAGGCTGGAGAGAACGGATGAACAGAGGAACCAAACTGTATGCCAGACAACGAGGAGAGTTAAGACTCCAACCATTCAGGAGAAGCTGGAAGCTAAAATAGCCACTATGGAAGAACAGCTGAATCAGACCAGAGCAGAGCTGAAACGGGTGCAGGACCACAACGTTGCTCTGCAGGCTGAACTGAGAAATGCCCGAAGTGAGGCCAGTAAGCTCACCGAGCTTGAGAAGCAGGTCAGAGGTATGGAAGCAAAATTGGCAATCTTCGAATCTCGACTCACTCCACAGACACCAGTGCATGCTGGGACCCTGGTGGTTAACGTTAATGCCAGAGCGGAGCAGCTGAAGAACAGTCTGATGGAGAAGCAGATAAAGATTCCAGAGGCTGAGAAGCTGCATTATGACTCCCTACCTTCAGTTCACCCTCACAATTCAGCAGACTCAGAACAAGGCGGCTTGTGGAGGAGTCCATGTGGAACTTCTTATAGTGGAACCAGGAGCTGGGATACTGCCTCACTGAGCTCCAAGCAGCAGAGAAGTATGATCAAGAAGAAGGAGCCAAGAGACATCAGCAGTGACCTGTCTCAATTCAAGAAAGTGAACGACAGCTTCTGCACTGTAGATTCTGTGATGAGAGACGTGAAGAACAAGGATGGCAGGGGTTGGAAGTTGAGTTCAGATTATGTGAAAAAGACTTCCTCTTTGAACCCTGTAAAATCTGTGTTTAGCTCTCTTTCAGGTTCCGTCAAGGCAAGGCGTTCCACTGAGTCAGGCGATTCCTCCAGTGACTCCAGGATCGAGTCCAGGCAACAGTTAAAGAAGTGGACTGAACTTCTAGGATTCCCCTCACCACCACCTTCTGCCTGGACATGGCTGGTCAGAGGTCCTTTTGTGCTGAAGTGTTTTGTGGACCTGACCATATGCCCCATAAAGATACTTTAAAGAGTGTTTTTTTTTGTTGTTGTTGTTCTTGGCCTCCCCCCAGAGGTTCAGCTGTGTTTCGGTGCTTCGGGAGCTGAGCCTTTTGGGGGGGGATTCTGTCACGGGTGAGGTGTGTTTTGGGGCACGGTAGAGGGCGCTCTGTTCTGACTGAGCACACCTGAGCTCATGAAGGCACAGGTGTGCTTCATTGGGGCTGCTATTTAAGCCCCGATGAGTCAGAACAGAGCGCAGCTCATTCGTTAGGCTAAGCCTACATGCAATGGTGGTTTTGGTATTTGGTAATCTTGGTAATCTTGGTATCACTTGGTTTAGGCTGCAGTTCCTTAGTTTGAGTTAGAACTGCAGTCCGTGGATCTTGTTTTGTTAATATACTTAATAAAGTTATGATCCGAACTCCTGGCTCTGCGTTGGAGTCCCTCTCGCACCCCGCCACCGTTACATTTGTATTGTCATTGAATTGTCTCATCATCATGCCCTTTGTCTTGCCTAGCCTCTTTGCATTGTTTTTGCCTTGTCTAGTCATTATCAAAATCCTGTCATCCTGTACTTGCTGGTTTCTGTTTTGCCTGATTCATGGTTTCTTTATTAAAAAAAAAAAAAGTTACTTTTTACACTTACATCCTGTATCCAACCTTGAATGGATGTTGGAAAATATTAAAGAGTTGACATGGGCTTCAAATTCCCCTGATCTCAATCTGATGAAGCTTCTCTAGGATTTGCTGCAAAAACTAGTCTGATCCATAGAAACCCAACTGTGCATCTGACAGGGGATGAAGAATCTGTTGCTAATGCCTTCCTACAAGAGAGCAAAGCACACCATCAAAGGTCTTGTGGTGTCTACATTCATGCTAACTGCTAGGCAAAAGAAATTCTTCATAATTAACTGGATATGGATTGGAGAATGGTATAGGCCTTGTAGAGAAAACATAAATGAATAAATGAAAAAAACTTCCCTTTCTTGTAAAGGCTGAAGCCCTTGGCTCCCAAAAAAAAAACTTCTTTGTTCTTTTCCAGCAGTGTTAGCATGCCCTTTAGAAAACACACACTGACTAATTGGTAGGAGCTCAAGCTGTTTTACCCCTTTAAAATGTATTATTTTCTGCTCTAAATAGTCAGAATGATCCAGAGTGGCCTTGGGGGTGCCATAGTGATGAGTCAGAGTTTCCTCTGTGTTTTTCTCTATATTTCTTTCTATTTATTTTTTTTCTTTTTTCTCTCGATTCCCTTTCTATTCATGTTCATTATTCTCACCTTTACTTCATTCTTCTGTTTTTTTGTTTTTTTTTTCATTTCTGTCCCTCTCTCTCGGTCTCTCTTTGTAAGTGTCAGTACTCAGATTGGTTGAAATGAAACCACTTTTCTAGCACTGCCACTGTAATTGCTGTCAGGTGTCACAGCCCTCGCTTCCTGTTTACTGCCGATAAATACAAGACTCTGACAAGAACATCCGTGTGTGTGTGCATAAAGATGATTTCGATGACACATTGACTGGGAGCATATCCTGCTAACACTTAGAAAGATTCTGAAGAGACGGTACATGTTGAATAGAATTTGAGCCCTAGACTTATTCACTTATTTATCTTGTAGGGTCCATATCCTACATTTCTCTTGCATTGAATGTTGTCCCTTTCCTTATGCCTTAGAATTAAACTGAATGGCTCAGTCACTGTCCCTTTATGACTGACATATATAAATGAACTAGCGAGGTTCTAGTGGGTTTTCCCTTTATTGTGCCTCTTTAAGAATGTGGTCTCGGCAGGAATGGGTGGGGCTGAACTTCACTCAAACTTTGACACTGTTCACATAATCCATCAAAAGTTGATTTTAAATTTGTGTAAAATTTGATTTCCTGTGTACCCCTTAAAATACCCCTTATTTTCAATAATGTAAAATAATAATGTAAAACTAATAAATTGTTATATGTTGACGCAAGACAGTAAACGTGAAGCTAAACTGCTGAACTTTCAGAAAGGTTCAGATGGGAGAGCTTGGAGCTATTTATCAGACTTTGGCTGGGGTTTCCTTCAGGTTCAGATATTATTACTTAAAAAAATGGGTTCAGGCAACTCTCCTGTTTATAAATACTCACCAAACTCCTGGTCCTGTGTGGGGTCATGTAGTGCGATCCTCTCCATGCATCTCTCTTGCTCTCTCTTGATGACGCAGTTGGAAATCTCAGAATGTGTGGGCTGCATCTGGAACAGCGCACAGGACAATAAACAAGAGTCATAGCTTTGAATCCCACTGTCCACTGTGGAACTGTGCCAGCAGGTTATTCTATGGTGCCTGCCAAGTCATAGATGCAGTTCCAAAGGTAGTTCAGTTACAAATCAGATTTATAGATTTCCTCTTTATTCAATGAGCAAAGACATTCCTGCCATCTGAATCCGAATTCTGTCTGTAGTTCTGTTCATTTGGTAGTCAACAGCGTGTCAGTCAAAGTCGATCATAAGCCACATATGCAAGTCTATTTGAGAAAAACATTGTGGGCTTATGCAGGCATTAAGTCAATATGATGTCAGCTGATTAATAATTTTCTACAATAACTCAGCAAACAATTAAAGGCACAAACAAAACCCATCACAGGTTTTGATAACATTGGAGGATTTGGAGTTAATTGGGCTGCTATGCTTTAATGTCTTGTAAAAGGATTCAGTGACAGCAGAGTGTCCAACACAAAAGCAACATATCTCCACAAAGTCAGCGGTCCCAGGGCAGCTGCCTCGTTTGTCTTAGAAGCTTTAGAAAATGTTCCCAGCTCCAATTTTAGCTCATTTCCCAATGAAAAATATAAACACATGTTTAAAAAATTGTTTATCTTCAAGTCCTTTGGCTTTTTATTAAAAGTGAAAAAGAGTATTTATCATTCTGAACCAGCACACAACTTCTGCTTTTTGCACATATGCACACAATGCAGCAGGGGACAGCCTTTTAAAGCAGCTGGGGAGCGGTGAAGGGGACGGTACCTCAGAGTGCCTCAAGGCAACCTACTGGTCTGGAATTCAAACCCATGACCTTACAATCCTGAGGCATATTCCCTAACCACTAGACCACCACAAAATAACACTGATTAGAATGAGCTATTGCTTTATTTTAGTCACTATTACACTTCGTCTTCAACTGAACACCGAACGACTGATCTTTCTTATATTATTCATAGTTTTCATGTGATGCCACACAGGAGAAAAGGAACTTTCTCAGCAAGAAGTACAATAACTTGATGATAAATGGCGATCCAGCATTAATGCAGACAATGCCTGCACAACATCAGCTTAATCTAGAATCTGAGATTCTAGTCCCGCAATATTATATTCCCACATGGAACATGTCTCATGAGTTAAGTATGCACATATTGCCCTGGATTACACAGCTGCAGCCGGGCTTCCAGGAAAGTAAATAAAAGCATGACTGATCGTGCCTAAAAATGCGTGTTTGTTTTCATACATTTAGTACTAAAATGTCCTCACTTTGAAGTCAAACCACAGGAACACATGATTAACCTATAATGTCAGGATCAACAAAAGAGGTTTTTCTTAAAACCCTTTCATGGTTTAAATTAAGAGAACTTTATTTTGGTTACTGAGATTAAGTAAAACATATGGTAGGCATTTTCTATTAAAATGGCTAATAAGTTTAAGTGGTCTTTCCGTTATTTTGAGCAATTTTATATATGCTACTAAATCTTTAGGCACCCTTATGGGCATTTCATTTAATTCCTAACTCTGAAGTCAACACTGCATTTTTACATACCTTCATAGGTCTATGTCACAATATATATCCATTTAACATCTCTGACACTTGCCCTTGCATAAAACAGCACAGCAGTTTTACCTATTACAGGTAAAGTCTGGAAATGGCCATTTCTAAAGCTTAATCTTTACTAATTGAGCTACATTAGCTTCCAGGATTGATTGATATTCAAATCCTAAAAATTTTATATGCCAAACAACTCAAAAGCATAAGCCATCCTTCTATAGTTGACAAGATGTTGCCTCTCTTTATCTCACTTTGATGAATTTAAGCGTCTCCTTAATGGCTCTGATTTATTAATGTGTTGCATTGCATACTTCAGATAATGATTTGGAGATGAGATTACTTTCTGATCACTCTTCCATGTAGATACATGGACAATGTGCCAGGACTCACTGTTCATGTGCCAGCCTAATCTTTCTACAGGTTCTTGGCATTGATGTGGAGGTTTGCCTTTGCATATCTAATCAGACTACAGGTGTCTGTTTTTCTCCTGAGGCTTTCCTTGCCTTCAGCAATTCTTATAGTTCTTATAGCATTTTTACATGTTGATTATCTTCAATTCCAGATACTCGGTTCCTTATATAGAACCATGGCTTTGAGTGTAAGCTCAACACACAAACAAACTGAATGGTCATATTAGTAATTACAATCTATAACAATGTACACCTGAGAGTGCTTACACACAGTAATGTGCTGGGGAATTCTCAGAGATATGTAATGCCCTACATTTCATAGCGTTCATATGAACTGCTCTAAAGCATCTGAATGAACTAAATTATCTTCCTTTAGTGTCAGATTAGCATGGTCCAAAAAGCCATTGACTTTTCGATTCATTAAATTCGAAACCAAATCTTCACAAATCTACGCATGTGAAATAAGTATAAATAGTGGCAGTGTGTCTGCAAGTTTTAGTGCATAATTGCTTTTAATATATAAGCAAAAGGAAGAGGGCAGTGGTGGCCTAGTGGTTAGGGCATTGGCCACATGATCGGAGAATTGGGGGTTCGAACCCCTTCCCAATAGGTTGCCCTGAGGTACCCTTGAGCAAGGTGCTGTCCCCGTCCCGCTCCTCCCTGCGATGGGCTGGCGACATGTCCAACGTGTGTCCCCTGTCCTTCACCCTGTGTGCGCTGGGTTGGACTCCAGCGCGACCCCATTTGGGACAAGCGGCAGAAAATGGATGGAAGAAAAAGGAGGTTTTCAAGGGACACACTTTATGTTTTATTTTCATTATGCTACATTTAGCCATTAAAAAATAAGAGTGGCTTACACTGTGCAGCAGTATGTTCTTGTAGAGGATGTGTCACTTATTTAGAAAATCAAAAGAAGAATGGTAGCCACTTTTTTCTGTATATTATGGATTTTTCAGCATACTGACTGCTTACAGTGTCCAAGCTCCAAAAGCTATTTTAATACTTTTTGATTAAAGACTCAAATTGCAATGCAATATCAATGTTGCTCTTTTTGTCCCTTTAATTTCTCGAGTACAAGCCCAGATTAATGCTTAGTGAAAGTTCTGTTTAAGGTTTATGATCCAATGTGATCTTCTGAAACTGGTATTGATGGGGCTGCAGGGTCACTGCAGATGGGCTGTCAGGAGAACCATCTGCTGTGTGAGAATTCTTCTCCCTTTTCCAGCCACCCATGCTCCTCCACCCTATTGCTGCATATGTTGTTCACCACTGCCAACCCCACCTTCCAAACCATGTCTCACACCCACATGTGAAACCACACTACTCCTAAAAGTTTTAGTAATTTTGAATTGCTGCTACTGTTTAGTTACTCTCTGTAGTCTCTAGACTGTATGACATGTATTTCTTAGTGTACCCTCACCAGAGAGATGATGAGTAGGATGAGCAGGGGGAAGAATACAGCAGCAGGTCGCTTCATTTTTCCTGCAGTGCTTTTTTTTTTGAGTGATCTGTCACAGCAAGCCAAGTAGCCTCACACGGGGCAGATAGGGCAGCCTCCACTCAACATCAACACGGTGGTCAGTCAGCCTATAAAAACTTGGAAAAGAAAAAAGGAGATTCAGTTTATTTAAAGAATATAGTTTTGATTTCCATTCATAACACTATTAAGTAAAACTCCCCAATTGTTTGGCCAAAATAACATTTTTAGAAAAAAACATTAATTACATTAATGCATTCAGTATATATTTTTGAAATCCAGTTGTGAGGAACAGGAAATATCATGATTCACAGAAAGAAAATCTTGAAATGGAATCATTATGCAGTAATAACTTTTTCCCAGTACAGAGTATACTGACTGGTCAAATGTAAAACTGTCTCTCCTGACTGAATTTTATCAATAATCAATACATTTACTAGGATAAACCAGATAGAAGGAAAAAACAGGAAGTCTCTCAAAGATTAATACAGTTAGAAAGTTGTATGTAAGTTGTATATATAGTTGTATGTACACATTAAGTAAAAATAAGTAAATATGACCTTTACAGAGAACATTAATATAATTTCAGTATGTGGCAAACTGCATAGATATGATGTAGATACAAAATATGGGATTGTGGACTGATCCAACATCTTATATTTTTGACATACTTCATGTATTTTTCATTGACCTTGTCACAAAGCTGTGATTCTGTGAAAGTGATTCCATTAGCATTTTATTGTTTTATTATGAATGCTGGGAGGAAAAAGCACCATAAACAGCTGGAGAAAAACAATCAGTGGAGTGTGTAGGAGAGCTGCAGGGAGAGTGTGTTTATGGGAATCTGCGAGAAGGAGAAGATTTAATGATCTGTGTAGGCTGTAAAGATCTCCTTCAGTGTTGAGTCTAAGCAAAGCCTAATGTATATATGTGTATATATATATATATATATATATATATATATATATATATATATATATATATATATATTAATATATATTTCTATTTGGTATATGTTTAAGAAATGGAAGTGTTAATCATTTATTTTCATCAATCAACAAAATGCAGTGAATGAACAAAAGAGAAATCTAAATCAAATCAATATTTGGTGTGACCACCCTTCGCCTTCAAAACAGCATCAATTCTTCTAGGTACACTTGTACACAGTTTTTGAAGGAACTCGGCTGGTCGGTTGTTCCAAACATGACTGTGTTTCAACCTCCGTGTGACATTGATGATCATCAGCACCTGTTTGGTAAAATTGGTTGATCATACACCGACTATAATCCTACAGAATCCCTGACTTTGTGCAAGTGTACCTAGAAGAACTGATGCTGGTTTGAAGGCAAAAGGTAGTAACACCAAATATTGATTTGATTTAGATTTTTCTTTTGTTCGCTCACTTTGCATTTTGTAAATTGATAAAAATAAACATATTTCTGAAAGCATTCTTTGTTTACAGCAATTTTTCACACCTGCCTAAAACTTTTGCACAGTACTATCCATCCATTATCTGCCGCTTGTCCCAAATGGGGTCGCGGGGGAGTGCTGGTGTCCAACCCAGCGCACACAGGGCGAGGACGGGGGACGCACCCTGGACAGGTCGCCAGCCGCACAGTACTATATATATATATATATATATATATATATATATATATATATATATAGCGGTGGCCACATGATCAGAGGATCGGGGGTTTGAACCCCTTCCCAGTAGGTTGCCCTGAGGTATCCTTGAGCAAGGTGCCGTCCCCGTCACGCTCCTCCCTGCGATGGGCTGGCGACCTGTCCAGGGTGAGTCCCCCGTCCTTCACCCTGTGTGAACTGGGATGGACTCCAGCACTCCCCCGCAACCCCAAGCAGCAGAAAATGACTGACTGAATGACTGATATATATATATATATATATATATATATATATATATATATATATATATAATTATTATTTTTTGTGTGTGTCTGTGTATGTGTCAGTGTGTGTGTAGGTGTGTGTGTGTGTGTGTGTGTGTGTGTGTTCAATTCAGTCAACAGCAAACCTCATTCTACTTAATGAGGTATTGATTAGCAACACTAGGTAATGCATGACAACAAATCATACTAGGCTTCTTTAAGGATGGGTACAAAAAGATTGGTTAATGAAATACGCTCCCATCTGTAAAGTGTCTGCTATGGTTCGATGTAATAATGTAATTTTTCACAGTATAACAATTAGTTGTTTTACTAATAGCAGTGTTTCCTTTAATCATTTCTCTACTATCCTTTAAGAAGCACAGTACCATTTGTAGTATTTATTATCCTAATATCATTTTTTCTAAATAGAATGTTTAAAAGAATGTTTGTAGATGGCTACAGACATCCACCACCTATAAAACATCTGTGTGTACACACACTCCCACACACAAAGAGCCCATTTCTATCTCTGCCCTTTGCTTCTAAAGCCAGTGACATCTATCTCAGCACTAGGATGTTTTATCCAATAAGGGCAGTGACTGTCTGAGTAAGCTATAAAATCAGCTGGACATTGCACTTCCACAACACACAGCACAATAGAATTAACAGGACAACGTGGCAAACAACAGAAAATAGCAGCAGTGCTTTACTGTTTTCTAGCATCACTATTGACAAGGACTACGAGACAGACTGTAACTGTAACTGTTATACTGAACACTTCCATTTTAATCATTTAACTGTGAATGTGTTCTCCCTTCCCCAACAACCCATTCACTTTTATGCACTTTACAATAGGGTAAAAGCAAAATACCAGAATAAGACATGTATATTGCTATGGGGCAGATTATAAAAAGGACTCATTTAATGATAGTTTTAAAAGTGATTGATAGTTTAGAGTGGCATTGTCCAGAGCTATGAGCAAACTGTTGCAAATTATTCATGTTTGCACTGTAGCAATGAAGCAGTAAAATAATGAGTCTAGCAGAAGTAAAATTAGATGAGAGAAAAGCCACTTCTGTAAAAACGCTCCAAAAACTCCAATAGTGTTATAGAGTTCCCTGCTCTCAAAAAAAAAAGAAATTGACAGATTTTTCCTCAGAGTCTGCTTTAATGAATGCATCAAATGAATGTACTTGCGCAAACACTGTCAACTCAGGACAGTGACTTTGACCCCTGCATTTAACCCATCCAGACACACCTGTAGTGAACACACACCAGGAGCTGAAGCAGTGGGCTGCAAAAACTGCACATTGGAGTTAAAAACCTTGGCCAAGAACACTTCAGGCATGGACACAGTTGACTTATCCATTGTGTATATTTACATTTACATTTACGGCATTTAGCAGACGCTCTTATCCAGAGTGACTTCCATGTCCTAATTACAGGGACTCTGAATCCATAGGTCCGTAGGCAAGTACCCTACCACTAGACCACCACCACCACCCTATATGTATATGTTATATGTTATATGTATATATAGGGTATATGTTATATGTATATGTTATCCATTATCCATTATCCATTATCTGCCGCTTGTCCCAAACGGGGTCGCGGGGGAGTGCTGGCGTCCAACCCAGCGCACACAGGGCGAGGACGGGGGACGCACCCTGGACAGGTTGCCAGCCCATCGCAGGGAGGAGCAGGACGGGGATGGGCAGGACGGGCACCTTGCTCAAGGTACCTCAGGCAACCCATTATGAGTTATACCACTAGGCCACTGCTGCCCTGTATATGTTATGTCACAAGCATAGATGTGTATATTAGTGTAAAAATGAAGTTTACGAAGTTCAAATTTGAAGTGAAAATGATTATTTGTCATTGAGAAATAGCACAGCACACAGAGAAGCAACAAAATGCAGCTTCTGCTTTTCACCCACACACACCTACAGGTCTGGGATTTTAGCCCCTGACCGTCCAATGCTGGAGCCTGGTCCCTAACCACCAGGCCACCGCTGCTATGCTTTCATTCCAAACATATGATGTTGAGAGTGATTTCTTTAAAACAGTAAAGAGAGTGAAAAATCGTCTCACTATCCTGCAGCAATTTCTAACAGTGTATACTCATAGCACCACAGACTTCTAGTGGTCATCATTTTATTATAAAAAAAATTAAAACAGATTTATAACTCAGTGATTATTTATTCATTATCTCAACCATTTATCCTGATTTTTGTTGCAGGTTCTCACAAGGCTCTAGTCTCTTCAAAGGGCATAGCAGATCTTATTTTTTTTTCCATGTAATTATTTATACAGAATGAACTCACATCAGACTAACATCCAAAACAGGATAAGAATAATTAGCATTTGGTACAGTAAATGAAAAACTGATAAATCAGGGCAAAATTATAATTTTATTTTGTGTGTGTGTGTGTGTGTAAAAATGCACAAATCTTTATGCAGCTGTTTTGTGAGTGGAAATCAGCAGGGAATCCGTGTGTGCTGGTTTTAGTGAGCGGCTCATAAGTTGTAGGCAGATCTCTGACAGCAGCTGTCACTCACAGTAGACAGGCTTTTTCTGCAAGTGGAGCGCATGCAGGCCTTCTGATAGCAATCTAAATGAGGAGAAACAGGGAAGCTATGAACGTGTTCTAAATTCAAGTTCTGCAGTAGAGTAGCAACTATCAGCCAGAGCACAGCGCTGCAGGCTGGGAACATTAAGAACATTCAGTAGACGTCATGTTTTCCTACTTTACCAAACCACTACAACCATTACTTTCCACTGTTTTTCACATAGACCAGTAAACCAGCTTGTGCAATTGTTATTCCACTTAAATATCTTTTAAGATTGTCCACTGCAGTGTGGTTTGCAGTGTGTTTCTTGGAACTGCATAATCAGCAGCCATGACCATCTGAATTCACCCGTTTCTGTTCTACTCGCTGCTTTTCCAAGCTGAAGTTTTCTAAACACTAAGCACATTGTGAGGTGTTTTATAACCTAAAAAAAAAACCTCAATGAAATTAATTTATTAAATCTGAAACGATGTCCAGAAGCTGCATCAACATCACTGATCTTATCATAATTATCTATTCAGCATTTGCACAATCATGAGTCCATCCATCCATACATCCATACATCCATCCATCCATCCATCCATCCATCCATCCATTATCTTAAATGCTTGTCCTGGCTGGGGTCATGGGTGGTGCTGGAGGCCATCCAAGTGCTAATAATAAAAAAATGCAGAGAAACAGCCGGACAGATAACCAGTACACCACAGTCCTCCATTCATTATACTTGTTTTGATTATAATATTAGTGTTTTCAAAGTAAATAATTCATCTTTAAATGTAATTTTAGAATTTTTGTGGGCTGTACAGTGCTGCAGTGGGTAGCATTGTCACTTCACAGTGAGAAGGTCCTGGTTCGATTCCTACGCAGGAACAACCAGGTCTTTTCTGTGTGGAGTTTGAATGTTCTCCTCATGTTGGCGTGGGTTTTCTCTGGGTGCTCCAATTTCTTCCCACCGGCCAAAGACTACAGGATGATCTGAGACGCTAAATCACCCCCTAGGTGTGAATGTGTGTTTGAGTGTGTTTTTCTGTATGCCTGCTCTGCAGTGGACTGAAATCCTGTCCAGGGTGTTTTGCCCTGTGAGAGATGAAATGCTGCCAAAACTGGCCTAAACCATCAAGGCATAGATTCCACAAGGCCTGTGAAAGTGTGATGTACGATGCACCAATACAGCAACAGATATTTTATATCCAATAAGTTGAGTAAAGGGCTCTGTTGGATTTGCAAACTGCAGAGGTAGCTGGTAAATGTTAAAATTGCATCTATGTGAATTTCAGGACCCAAAGTTTCCCAGCAGAACATTGCCCAATGCACACTGCCTCTGTCTCTTTTTTTGCCTGGAAAGCCATGGATATGCATCTGGCAATTCATATAAGCTAAAAAAAAATGGTTCATTAGACCAGATCGGATTCTTTTGCTACATTGTCCAGTTCTTATGAGTATGTGCCCATTGTGGCCATTTCTGGCAGTGGACAGCGATCAACACTGGCACCTCAACTGGTCTTCAGTTATGTAGCCCTTAACACATGAAGCTGGGCTCTTAGTCAACATTAACTTTTTCAGCATTTGGCATTACAGCACGTCTTCATTGGAATGGGACCGGGTGGGCTAGCCTTCACCTCTCTGAGTGATCTTCCACTTCACCAGACTGGTTGTCCTTCCATAGCCCACCAATTTGGTAGAGAATTACCATGTAACCAGGACACCCCACATGGCATGGTATCACTTTCCTGTTTATTTGCTGACTACTAGGGCAGCGATGGCCTAGTGGTTAGGGACTAGGCCCCAGGATGAGAAGGTTGTGGGTACAAATTCCAGACCAGTAGAATGCCCTGAAGCACCCATGGGCAAGATACTGTCCCCATCACTGCTTGCTGGGCACTTAAAGTAGCTGCCCCCTGCTGCACGGAGTGTATGGGTGAAAAGCAGAATTTTGTTGTGGTTCACTGTGTGCTGTCCCGTGTTTCAGTGACAAAGTGACTAAATAGTCACTTTCACTTGCTATTATCCCACAGTATTTTAATAAGGTAATCAATGTAATCCATCTCACATGTCAGTGATTTTAATATTGAGGCTGAAGGGTAAAGGTATGCTTTTTTTTTTTTTACAATTTCACCATATTTTAATACCTCTGTTTTGTACAAAATTTTTAGTCTATATGATTCTAATGCCACACTGTTGTCAATAGACAGGTCTGGGCTTCAGATCGTTACCTCATCACAGTCTAAAAAGGACTCACTATTTGCCTTTTCAATTAAATTTGAATTGGGATTTTACTATTGACATTCAGCGGTTATAAAAAAAAATAATAGTCCGCATGAAACAATTAGAGAAAAGGACTGAAGCTGAGAAGAATTATTCTGCATTTATTTTCTTATTAGTTTTTTCAATCAAGTAAAGTAGGTTCTGTTGTCATTTCATCCATATACACAGTACACAGTGAAATGTTCCTCCAGAACTATGGTGCTACACAACATCTAACATGAATTAGAACACACCATAAGAAAGAAGACAAACTGCAGACAAGACAACAACCACTGCAAAAACAATTGCACAACAGAGGACAGAGAACATTCCTCTGACTTACGAAACAGAGGCAGTATGTACATGAGTGGAATTTGAGTGAAAGGCAACAGCAAGGCAGTGTTTGAATTTTTTTTCTCTACAGAGCAGCAAGTATAAAAGTATTGTAACTAATACTGTATAAAGTAGCATCGACAAAGTGAAAAGTGCAGAGTACAAATTTATATAGCAGTAATAGCAAAGAATATGTGTGCAAACAGCAAGAAGTCGATAAATATGGGTGTATGGTTGGAGTGTGGGGGTGTTGAGTCAGTTTTGGTTCATAATTAATATAAAGGAATATATTGTAACGTCTATTTTCCTTCTTTAAAGAAATGCTTTAATTTGAAAAAGAAAATAACTTAAATACTGTCACATGGACAAGTTTTTTTTCATGTCAAATAAATTCATGATGTCTCAAAATGAAATTATATTTTGAGAGTAATTGCCTTTAATAATTATCAATACTGACGAAATTAATCAGGACTATGATTTTTGCCGTTATGAATAAGTATTACCCACTGCACAGCTGATAAGTAGTAATAAAAGGAGTGCGAATATGGTAAAAATTTTACAACCCAGGACAACATGATATCACATCATTGTTATTATTTATTTTTCTAATATTTAATGAGTTGGAACAGAAAAAATACACCAGTATTGCTAAACAAGAACACACTGACGTCCTCTGCCAAAGAGCCAATATACACTATTCACCTAAAATTTGTGAAATGATTTTAAAAATCAATTTTTTTTAATGTCAATTACCCATTAATAATGATACTTTCAAATATGACAACATGTCATCTACACATAGGTGAGTCCATTCATGTTAAACACTTGGGTACCCAAGACAACATATTTCATTCCGCCATTCATTCTCAAAAGTCAATACGCCAGCAGGTCATTCAGCACATTTGAGCCTTTGTGTGATCCACTCTTTAAAATGCCAAGGGTTCTTCAGAGAGCTTGAATTTTGGTTCCTGAAAGAACCTTTTGCTGAATGGTCCCTAAAAGCAATATTTCTGTGAATAAACGAGTGTGGTGTGGAGATTTTTTGTAAAGCTCAAGAGCCTCCACATTACGGTCCTTATGAAAAGGTTTCTCATTAAAGGTTTCTCCACCACATATGAGCCAGAGCCTTTTAACGACCTTTATCTGAAAGAGTATGCACGGTACTTAAGACAGAGAACACGTATGAACGATAGAAATAAATCACATGAATCTATTTTTTTCTCCTACATCATTTACCAAATGCAGAAACAGAAATGAGAAAAGGCTTGTGATAATGTTTGTTGTGAATTTGTTCTTGAGTAAGCATCATGCCATTGTGAGATTCGTTTCTGAACAAATTAGCAAATTCTGAACATGCATATGGAAAAATGATGATGATTTCTTATTTCCTCTTTCAGTTTAGTTGCCATAGCATGAGGCTGGTGTGGTGACTCACTGTTGCATCAATGTACCATTGCAGCGTCTAGACAGAGAATATGGACCAGCCTGTGAGATTAACTATCTCACGTGTTAAATAAAGAAAGATTTTGAGTTTCTTGAATTTGAATGCATTGATTGTTTATAATTAGCTAAGAGTTCAAACATGTGAACGACTCCTCAACCAGCTAACAAGCGGCATATTTTACATGTTTGACTGTGTTCTACTGCATGTTCTCCAGTGTGTTCTACAGGGTGTTTCATCACATGCTCTACAGTGTATTCTACAGGATGCTCTACAATATGTTCTACAGTATGTTTTACTCTGTCTTCCACTGCATGTGTTCCACAATGTGCTGTACAGCATGTTCCACGGTGTGTTCAACAGTATTTTTAATTTTGTGTTCTACAGCGTGTTCGACAGTCTGTTCTACAGTGTTCTACGGCATGTTCAACAGTGTGTTCAACAGCCTGATCTTTGTTCTACGGCGTGTTCAACAGAGTGTTTTACAGTGTTCTACAGTGTCTTCAAAGGTCTGTTTTACAGAGTGTTCTACAGTTTTGTTCTACAGTGTGTTCTACAGTAGGTTTTCCTGTGTTCTACTTTGTGTTCTTCTGTGTGTACTGCTTTGTGTATTCCTGTGTCCAACACTGTGTCTTACTGCATGTACTACAGAGTGTTCTACAGTGTTCTACTGTGTGTCCTACATTGGGTTCTACTGTGTGTCCTACAGTGTGTTCTACTGAGCATGTTCTACAGTTTGTTCCACTCCTTGACTTGCACTATGTTCTACAGCGTGTCCTATAGCGTGTTCTACACCATGTTCTACAGCAGGTTCTACTGCTTGTCTTACTCCATGTTGCACAGAGTGTCTTACATGATGTTCCACATGTTCCCTCCAAAAGGTCTTCTTTTCTGTCCACTTTTCTGATCAGGGGATCTTAAGGTGCCACATTTTGCTCAGACAGCTTTGATCCCTCCTGCCAAGCGGAGACTACATCATGTGCAAGCTGGGAAAAAAGGGGAAGACTGGGAGCCTGTCGGTGTTCAGAAGCATTCAGAGTCACACACAGCACAAGTAGATGCCCAACATAATCGAGACGTCTATAATTAAGTCTCTACTGCAGACCAGAGAGGAAACACAGCAGATCCACATGAAGCATCAACTAAGCAGGATGGGCTCTTCTTCAGATGGGCTGCTGAATCCCAGTAGACCACCCAGGAGCTTATCAATTATTGAAACCTGCCATAATAATCCCAACTGAACAAGCCTGGTCTTTCTTTCTTTCTGAAAAATAAATGCATTCAATAAAAAAGGCACACTGCAGGCTTCAGTGAAAAGGCATGAACTGCGCCGCAGCTTTTAAAGGGGTTCAGGGAAAATCAGCGCACTCACCATGTTTGGGTCTCCGCGGCTGTAATCCCCCTTTTCGCCCCTTTTTCCTCAAGAACACGGAGGGCAAACGTCCGCAAAGGAGGAGAGAGAGAGAGAGAGAGAGAGAGAGAGCGAGAGAGAGAGAGAGAGAGAGACAGAACGAAAGCGTGCTGTCAGATGCACCGTAACGCCTTTAGGCTTTAATCCTCCGCCAATCAGCCAATAGGATCGCGCCGCAGCGAGTGATGCAGTCCAATAAAAGTATCCGAGCGAAAAACAACTTCTCTGAAATCAGATCCAAACCCTCTTCCATGCAGATTGCCCTAAATGATTATTCTCCTTGGTTCAGGGCGGCCTGATGCAGGTCGGAGTGGCTCATTACAGTGGCAGGACGTCTGGAGCTGAAGAAAGAAAGGTTTCTCCAGTAAAGGGATCACAGTGTCTGCTGCATCATTTTACAGCAGGATAAACACACATCATGAATGGTTTACATACAAAGGCAACATGTATGGAAAGCTTTTTGATGATCCACTATTTTAATTCAGATGATAGTGTAGGTTTGCGGGTCGTTTTGGATAGTAAGTAAGATGACTGTACAGATGTTTGATCTACAGATGTTTGCATTGTAGAAATTAGGATTCTTGCTTTCCACAGTGAAGAAATCAACAGCTGTAAAATTCTCTTTTAAATAAAGGTGACACTTTTGGTTTTCGACGTGAGACCTGCTGGTGGATAGTTCTTTAAAGAACTGTGTTTGTAAATGATATGTGTAAATTTAAAGAACCTTTTGAAGGTACATTACAGGTATACTACCACATACCAATCACAGATTTGTGTGTGTGTGTGTGTGCATGTGTGTGTTAAAGCCAAGAACCATTTTTATTTTTATCTTTTAAATTCATCACAGTATCTGTCAGTACAAGAAAAGAAGTTTGTTGGGCTCCCTTTCCTCCTTCTGGTTTAAAATAAAATGCTAAAGATCCAAAGTGAGAGATGTGAGCAGTAAAGGTGGTAATTAAATTAAGCTCAACAAATCAATTAGGAATGATAGAAGAAGGGCTAAAATAGAGGTACTATAAAATTTTATTATTAATATAACTGAATATCTCAGTAGCATTGTGTGAAGTATTCTAATATATTTATTTTCATTAATTCTTAAAGTGTGCACAAGATTGCCTGTATTTAAGTACACTGTGTGCAAACAGTTCTGTTTCCAATGACTAATGCATTTTTTGCTTTTTTAATAAATCAGTTTTATAGACAACTCAAAGCAAATGAATGCAAATGAGTAAAAGGAAAGGCTCCATCTTTTCTTACAGTGAGCTTTATGAATACACTAGTTTATCAAATATTAAATTTGAATTTAAAATGTACGCTTTGAGCTTTGAGAATAAGAGAATCTCAGAAAGCTTCTCCGGAAGCACATTACACTAATAATGTATATTTTCTTGGATAAAGTTGGTTTTTAAAAGTTTCAAGAAACTCCAAAAAATACAAAGGCTCTTTAGCTGATTATGATTCCTTCTTTTTTTTTCTTAGAACCTTTAGATGTTTTTCTTTTTTAGAGACACACCAAAAGCCTAAGAAAATTAAAGAGCTTTAAGGAGGTTTAACTGCAAACACCTAATTCAGGACCACGGACAGAGAATTTTTTTGCTTCCAAATGGAAATTTGAAATGGAAAATTTTCTTTGGTGTGATGGTGCTTGTGTGGATGACTGCGTTGGGCAACTTGTGAATAGGCTTCACATAAAAATATCACTAAAACAAATGATTTGACTTTTTATCTCATCAAACATCTCATTTCATAGTTCTTATGCACAATAAAAGAAAGAAAGAAAGAAAGAAAGAAAGAAAGAAAGAAAGAAAGAAAGAAAGAAAGAAAGAAAGAAAGAAAGATAAAAAGAAAGAAAGAAAGAAAGAAAGAAAGAAAGAAAGAAAGAAAGAAAGATAAGGAGAGGAAAGCAAGAGAGGAGGGGACTGAGAAAGAGGAGAGACAGATCAGGAATATTGAACAAAAAGAAAAGCTGAGAGAAAGACTTTAAAGAGAGGCTCGTTTGATAAATCACTCCAGTAGTGTGTAATATACATAATGCATGAAACTAATAGCTTTAGTACAGCAACTCGGCCGGCATGCTGTTAAACACAATGAGAGATGAGGTGCATTTGGGGCTTTTTAGTTCACTTCCAGTATCCACAACACACTGCGAGAGCACAGCGTTTATCCCCCAGGGCTGCTGAGTGCACAGGGAAGCGTCAAGTGCTCCAAAATACCTGCATCCGAGAGAACAAGCAACAAGAAGAAAGCTTGCTGGAGAACAAAGTGCTGGGAGAAAGCACCTGTTAGTGTTTCTCTTTTTGCTCATCACCTATCATATGGCTGTTGTGCATGTCCCACTAAAATGTCAGGCGTTCAGTAACCTGTATTATGTCTGTAAATTTTCTACCATCTACAAATGTTTTGTTACAATTATTTGAACACATTCATGAAAAAACATTTTTAAACGCACCTACAAATACCCACTGAACTGGTCATTGGCTTTTATTACGAGTGAGAAGGTTTTTCCAGTTTTCCATGCCGAGAGGCACATAATCAGCAATAATCAACAACAGGCTTAAGGTGGAAGATACAAATTAGGTTCTAGACCACTCCTTTCCAAAAAAAAGACTATTTAGACATAATATCATTTTCTTCAAAATAAAATAGAATTAATATGATCCGTTGTCACAGTTTGGACTGTTAGGTATGCCCGAAACTTTTGATGGGCAGTGTTTGTAATGTGCACTTATCAGAGGAGAAAAAAAACTCAAAATCAATATCTGCTGTTTCCATGGAAAAATTTTTTCCAGCCTTCCAAGCAGCCGTCAGAGCATTCTGCAGCCCTGAAAGAGCAAGAGAGTGGAGCACTCCTGACTAATAACCACCACTGGATCACCAAGCATGGCATTCTCAGCCACTATCAAAGGACCTTCACATATGAGAGCGCATTAAAGGAGAAGCCATGTGTTCCCATTCAAATAAATAAATAAATCCCCGTCCTCTGAAGCGCAGTCCTGAATTCCTGATGAGGTCAATGAATGCACCAACGCTGCACATTACAGGATCCATATCTTGGAGAAGAAAAAAACAAATTCTTATGCTTTTGCAAAAATGTAGACTTCATCTCATTGTCCATACCTACACAAATTTAGCATACTCAAATTTAACAGCAAAAACAGGCTGTAATAACATGACATAAATGCTTATAGTTGTGATGTCTCTTCAGTGATTGCATATCTACACTATCGCCTAGATAACAGCAACTTAACCTCAGCCATTCCTGCTAAAGTGCATGCTGACAGTGACTGCATCCAATACTGAAAGCATGTGCCTCAATGTCATACTGTTCTTGCTGTCTCAAGTCAGTGCCTTAGAAGACGAAGACGATTGTTTTGAAGGTGGTGCTTGTAAATGAAAGGATTGAGATGCATATTGAAGGCAGTGATATTTTGACACATGACATCTCCCTCGCTCATTTTCTTAGCTGCTTGTCCTAATTATGGCTATGGGTGGTGCAGCAGCCTATCCCAGCCTATCCCGCCCTGTCACAGGGCGCAAGGCAGGGACAGATTGCCAGTCCACCGCAGGGCAGACACACACTTCCACACACACTCACACCTTGGGGGGAATTTAGCATCTCCTGTCCACCTGATATTCATGATTTTGGACGGTGGGAGGAAATCGGTGCACCTAGAGAAAACCCACGCAGACACAGGGAGAACACGCAAACTCCACACAGAAAGGACCTAGACTGTCCCTGCTGGGAACTGAACCCAGGACCTTCTTGCTGTGAGACGACAGTGGTACCCACAGCACCACCGTGATGCCTGACAATATAAAATACGTTTAATTATCATTTTTTTAAATTAACATTCACATTTTAAGGCTCAAAAAATACCAGAATACATGTTTATTGTCTTGGCTATATACAGCTTACCTACCATGCCTTCCATAAATTTTAAAGAGAGGTACATGTAAGCACATCTTAGATTAGATTTAAACATGATTGGATGTCTTCCTGTCTCAGAATACTTCCTGAGCAGGCAGAATTGCATTGTGTCAGACAAGGCTACACTGTGGCAGAATAAATTTAGTTAAGGATGTGGGGAACATGACTGAGCTTCACCCATTCGTGCTGAGATTATGAAGAGACTCTCAGTGTGGACTGATTTTTGTATGAGGGACAATACTCTTCAACCAATAAGAGGCAAATTTGTCTCCATATATATCACTCTCAAATGTTGTTATTTTGTTTACCCTTTAAAATGTATTCATATTTCTAAACAAATATGTTTTTAATAGGTCCCCAGTCTTAAAAATGAATAAAGAGAAACTAACTTACAAGATAAAATATGTGAAATGGGAGGCTGGTGTGTTTCCCAGAAGGCCCAGAAGCTGCAAATCAAGCCCAATCTATAATATTATCACCAAGTTTCATGCACACTCATGTTGTTCAGTGCTCTCCTGATTGTGGACTCATGAACATGAACATTAGCCATGCCTTGCTCTTGAATGATCTTTGTTGGCTGACCACTCCTGAGGAGGTTAACAATGGCTTTCAATTTCCTCCACTAGCATACAGTCTACCTCATTCTCTATTTGGGGAGTTTTTCACTCACAGATTTGTTATATTGTATCATTTTATTTCATTACAATTTGATAAACCCTTGTTTGATGCCTGGGTCAGTGGGATATATTTTCAGCATCTGCTATGCAAAGGATCTGACAATTTTTCTTTTTATTAAACCTCAGGACATTGTCTTTCTTTCGCATGCCTCAAAGATCACATAAGAGCACACATTTTCCATGAATGCATCTCCTAACACATTCATATCACACCCCCAACATTGCCTAAGTGACAAATATATTAACCCACACAAGAGCTAATTCTGTTCTATTAATATACATTTAGGACCGAAGAATAATCATATTTTTGCATAAATACAGAATATTCTAAAGGGTTCGCAAACTTAAAGCACCACTGTGGATCACTGCCACTTTAATATCTTGCTTGTTGTTCTCCAGCCCCCTTGGTATACAAATGATCGGCAGCTTCTCAGCTCCTCAGACGCCTCCAGCTGAGCAAGCGCTTCAATTAGGGCCCTGAGCGGCCTGCATCGCCATGGAGATGGGGCTGTGGTGCAGGCAGTAAGGAGGCTTGAAGTGTTGGAGAGCACAAGCTGGCAGCTCCTGCATGGAGAGAACCATGGGAGGTTGGGGGGCTTGCAATGGCCCATTAACCCCCACCCTCATTAAAGCGGGGGGGTGCAGCCAATGAAGCATCAACCACACTTCATCCACCCCCAGATATGAGTGAATGTCGATGCCATAAAAGTCAGTGTGAGTCAGATAGCATCTTCCTTATGAAGCCATTAGAAGTACATAGTTTAATTTAACCCTTAGGAGTTGCAGTCCTATCCCAAGCATCCTTTTTACCAAATATTTCATGCTTGTAGCTCATTAAAACAAGTGGAGAAATGTTCTTTGCAAACTTTTTTCAATCTGCACCACCTTTTTAAGTAGGAGGTGAAGCATTTTACAATGTAACATCATTTTCTTATTTTGCACAAAGACAAGCTTTTTACTTTTTACTACATTTTCATCATACATTGGTCATTTTTTACACAGAAACCAAACCTGAACCTGTAAATATATATATATATATATATATATATATATATATATATATATATATTATATATATATATATATATATATATATATACTACCATGCTGTGTTATTACACACACTTGGAACATAATTTACATAGAAGGGTTATCAGAAGTTGAACTTAACTGTGATATCATCACAACAGTAAAGATGAAAGTAAAAAAGTACTTTGAACAAGCATTTCACAATCAAATGTCCTGATGAAACAAACAAACTGGCTTCGATTATCAAAGTGTTTCAAAGTTATCAAAGATTATCAAATTAACAAGAAAACAAAAATGTCAAAGTGCAGATAAAGAGTAGAAAATAAGCTACTAAATTCTATAAATCCTTGAAACTTTGTCCAACAGTGAGTAAAATAAAGGACAAAAGTTGGATGCTGCAGCAAAACAGTAGTCCAAAATGTACAATAGAATCAATTCTAACAAATAATAAAAAAATGCTTCAAATCCTTTGCTTCTCCTAGACATAAATATTATTAAAATTTAATTATTAGATCTTAAACATGCTGCACATTCAGAAAGATCTATGAATGTTTCTGAACTTAAAGCGCAGACTGAGAAAAATGTTCTATTTGACAGAAAAAGTGGGGGATTATATCAGTGAAAATCAATTATTGAAAAAATATAAACTAAAAAAATATCCACAAAAGGAGTAGTAGGAAATGGAAGTCATATTGTCAACTATAAGCAAGGTTTTTCCAGCTCACATCACCAAATGCCACTGGTCAGTAGAAAACTGTGAAATGGGAGTTATTTCATTATAAATATTTTCATTATTTTTTACATTTTTATATTGGCCCTGAAATATCAATGCTTGCTTCGTTTACTTTTAAAAGAGGATTCCACTAACCTTGAAAATGTTTTGCGCAAAAAGTAATTGAGAGAAGCTTGATGTGAAACGTGGCATTCCAGAGAAATTTGCTGAGATAGAATTGCTCACAGTGGATAGGAACCAGATGTTAATGTGACTTTTTTTTTTACATTTTGACACATGGATTTGGTCTGAAAGATATTTCTTTTAACACTTTCATGGTGGAAAGCTGTATATTTTCAGATCTCCCACCTTTTTTACAATTAACAGTGTAAATTACAATTAACAGTATAACTGTTCCCTCTTTGCCATGAAAATGAACTTAAACTTAAAAAACACTTCCAATGCATTTCAGCCCTGCCGCAAAAGGACCTGTTGATATAATTTCAGGGATCCTCTCATTAACACAGGTGAGAGTGTCGAAAAGGACAAGTCTGGAGATCACTTCTTGCTGATTGAGTTAGAATCGCAGACTGGATGGTTTAAAAGGAGATTGGTGCTTTAAATCATTGTTCTTCCTCTGTTAACCATGGTTACCTGCAAGGAAACATGTGCAGTCTTCATTGCTTTGCACAAAAAGGGCTTCACAGGCAAAGATATTACTGGTAGAAAGACGGCACCTAATTCAACCAGTTATTGGATCATCAAGAACTTTAGATGTTTTTTTGAAGTTCAATAGTTGTGCAGAAGGCTTCAGAAAGAAAGTTCAGAAAGCACCAGGACGGTCTCCTAAAGATGATACAGCTGTGGTATCGGAGCACCACCAGTGCAGAGCTTGCTCAGGAATGGCAGCAGGCAAGTGTGAGTACATCTGCACACACAGTGAGGTGAAGATTTTGGAGGATGGCCTGGTTTCAGCAAAGAAACCATTTTTCTCCAGGAAAAACATCAGGGACAGACTGATATTCTATAAAACGTACAGGGATTGGACTGCTGAGGACTGGGGTTAAGTCATTTTCTCTCATGAATCCCCTTTCTGATTGCATGGGGCATCCACAATAAAGATTGTCTGGAGAAGAAAAGGTGAGCACTACCATCACTCCTGTGTCATGCCAACAGTAGAGTATCCTGAGACCATTCATGTGTGGGGTTGTTTCTCAGCCAAGAGAGTGGGCTCACTCACAAATTTGCCAAATAACCCAGCCAAAACCAGAACATCCTCTGAGAGCAACTTCTCCCAACCATCCAAGAACAGTTTGGTGAAGAACAATGCCTTTTCCCGATGAAGCACCGTGGCATAAGGCAAAAGTGATAACTAAGTGGCTCGAGGAAAAAATCATCACAGTTTTGGCTCCATGGCCAGGAAACTCCACGGACCATTCATTCAGAACTTGTGGTCAATCCTTAAGAGGTGTGTGGACAAACAATACCCCTAAATTCCAACATACTCCAATCTTTTATAACTCAAGAATGGACTGTCATGGGTTAGGATTTGGCCCAGAAGTTGATTGACAGCATGCCTGGGTGAATTGCAGAGGTCTTGAAATAGAATGGCCAACATTGCAAATATTGACTCTTTGCATGAATGTATTGCATTTGTCAATAAGTGTCTTTGCTTGTAATTATATTATACTTCAGTTACCATAGAAACATCTGACAAATAGAGCTAAAAACACTGAAACAGCAAACTTTGTGAAAACCAGTGCCTGTGTCATTCTCAATTTTCGGGAGCACCTATCTGATTGAGAAGTCCAAAAACTGCAACATAATGACAAAATACAGCATATTTTTTCACCCCTTCTAAAATGACCTTGTGATTGTAAAAACCACTATATAAATTTAACATTGTTGTCGAGAGGTCAGTTTGAAAAATTGCTGTTGAGAATTACAGTCTGAAATACAGAAGCAGTGTGTCAGATGGTGGAAAGTGTTTGATTTTGCTCTTCCATACTGTACTCTTTCACCATCCACTCCCATCATAATCTGTTGGTTTTATTTTGTACCATTTGTTTTCTGACGACCTCATTTAGAAGCTGTCTAGCAGAGGCGCAAGCTCTCAGAGGATGACTTTATAAGACAGCTTTTTCCTTCTGTAATTACAGGCTGTCTGAGTGGAGGGAAAGAGACGAAGTGTCATGTGTCAGTCTGCTTTCACTCTTGACATCGGGAGAATGTCATATAGTCACAGGAATGTGAGGCAGGAGGAGAAGGAAGAGAAGAGGAAAAGAACAGTGCAAAATGAAGGGAAAATATGAAAATATAAAACATACACGCTAATAACAAATACTGCGTGCTGAATTTGGCAGTGCCAGTGAGAATATAGAAAGCTTTTATTTTGCAAAGTATTCGTTTTTTTTTATACAGCCACCACCATTCTTCACCATGGGTATGAATAAACATATAAAATATGAATAAACATATTTGTATTTTATAATAATATTTGTCTGAATTTCTTTGTAGCTTGTTCTATCCCTAAATATAGATGACAAAGGTAACATTAACAGAGTAATATGAAAAAAGTGCCCTTAAACTGTGGACTTTTTATTGCTATATGAAATAATGGCATCTCATCACCTTTGCTGCAACATGAAGTTATCTGTCCCTGCTCATAAAATGAAAGCATGGTGTCATTCGACCAAATGGATAATGAAAACAACCACTGAGGGTGAGGCTGGTGGACGGCCAGGGTGTTTTAGACAGAAATAATCAAATTTTGCCCATCAAAGTGACATACATGAAACTAACTAGCCCATCATTGTGGCATTTGAGCATGTATTGATACACTATCTTTGGAAGTTGTCAAATCCTTTGCCACCAACAGGTAGCAGGAATAAATATGAATGCCTGCTGAGAGTGCTCTCTAGCTCCGACAGTGACAGAGAGCAGTTTAGAAATTGTTGTCAGCATAACAGTGGCTCAGGAGTGCTCTCTATAAGAGTGCCCAGCTGAGATGATGGAGAGTGAATACTCTCCCCTTTCTCTGTGCTTTCTGCTAAAGCGCATACTGCTCAATGCCAAAGTTCACTGTAAGACCTAAAGGAATTGTATGTCATAGAGAAGTACAGTAAGAGACAGAGTTCATTAATTTTCCCTGGGCCTAATCTGTAGTGAAACAAACCACATTCAGGCCCAGCAACTCCCAGAACTCCTGCACCTGTCTTCATGGACAAGATTGTTTATAATTGAATTTATAGGTTTTAAGCATCTGATCAAAATAGTTCTGAAATGCCTTTTTGGGCAGTAAGAATTTACACCACAAAACACTAATGCTGATAAGCACAAACAAATAAAAATATAAATATAGTAAGTACGTAGCAATTTAGTGTATTTTGAAATCTTGCTTAACCTCTCTTCAGGAAAGCCCAGTTTAATTAGTAGTTCCTGTTCTTTACTTGTTAATTAGGTGTGCTGCTGATGGAAGCGATGGAATTTACTGTGAGATGACTTGCAAAAAGGAGAACATGCGGTTCTTAAAACCAGCTCATTGTTAATGCCAGCTCTTAAAAAAGAAAAAGACACTTCCTTTTTTTTATTTTATTTGGCTTATTTGAATCTTTTTCTGATAATGTATCTTGCCAAGTAAAACACTCGCTCTCACTCACTCAGATTTTCATAGCTGCTTATCTGATTATGTTTGTGAGTGGTGATAGAGTCTATTCAACATTAAACAGGCTCCTCTCACACAAACACCTAGGGGGCAATTTAGCAACCCTGATTCTCCTGATGTGCATGTCTTTGGATGGTGGGAGGAAACCAGAGCTCATGGAGAAAACCCACACAGACAAAGGGGAAAACAAGCAAACCACACAGGAAGGATCTGGACTAACCTGGGAATAAAACCCAGGATCTTCTTGCTGTGAGGCAACAGCAAGTCAAACCAAGTCAAGACCCTCTTAGTCAAACAGTTTTTAGAAATTGCTTTGCTAAGGCTTTTAAGCATAGACTGGTGAACTGTCAGTCATGACAGGTGATAGAACCTATGCCTATCCTAAGAGCAGGGATAGATTCCATCACCTGCCATGACTCCGGCTAGGAAAAGCAGATAATTTAGATAATGGACAGATATGTAACATCCCACAAAGAAGAAGGGTTAGAAGGAGAAAAGAAGCAAAATTACTTATTACTTATTTTTTCTTTTTTTTACTTAAAAAGCTGGTACCACTTCACTCCATCTTCTGACCATCTTTCACAGCAAGTCGTCCTCAGTGAATCAATGGAAGAGCATAACTAAACTAAGTGAACTGAGACTTCCAGTCTGATCTTTTAACATTGTCCAACTGTTTGTCAGGGATTTGGAACTAGACCCGGCCTGGCCTCATGCCCCGCTGCCGTGTGGCCAGGCAGCGTTCCCTTCAACAAGCCAGCCGGAGGCTAATGTGGGTCTTCTCCCAGTTCTTTGCCAGGGCCTCTGCCAAAGCGCAACACTTAGTCATGTGGGGTCCCTTGTCGATGCTCGTATGTTTTTCTGGGGCCAAGATGCATAAAATAGTATGAGAGTAATTGCTTGGCGTTTAGCTCCCTCAGAGAGCTTTTATCACAATAAATAGGGTCGGCTCCACTTCAAAGAGAATGCTCGATCGCTTGGAGGAATTCTGAAAAGCTTCTCAGGACTTTGGAAAAGGAGGTTAATAACTAATCGTCAACCAATCAGAAAGTTGTGTTTAATGATTGGATGCTGCAGGGGGTCTGCAGTGCACACGATTCATTACACACAAACAAACACTTATGTATGTGCATATGCTGATCTGAGATAAAAAGGATGCAGAGGAAATAGCTTGGGAGTTTGATTGATCTTTGTAGTAGAATCATTGTATTTGCCCAAGACCTAGATGATACTTATGCTTGAATGTGGTACAATTGGAGAAAAATAGTCAGTGACGAGCATATTTTCATTTACATTTTCATTTTTCTCAGTTAAAGAAAGAAAAGGCATATGTAGGAATGAATAATTGATAGTTTACAGTCATTTTGATAGATTAAACCTCTCTTAGTTACTGTTGCTATGGATGTTTGGAAAATTTCAGCTCAAAGTAGGAAATTTTAGGAATCAGGACCATCTTTGGCTATAAGCAGAATAAGCTGTTGTTTAGAGTCCCAGAGCCATCAGGGGCCATTATTAGTTACCATTATTTATTTATTTATTAAATAAACTTCTTACTTTACTTCTTACTTATAAACTTTAGTTTTCTTACAATTTAATGTTAGATACAGTTTAGCTTTCTCTTTAAATAGTATCAAGAATGGCCTAAACCAGGGGTGGGCAACTCCTGTCCTTGAGGACCCACATAGTTTGGTGAAACACTTGGTTGAGCTCACCTGCTAATCACCATGTTCAGCAAGTGTGCTTGAGGAGGCCAACTGTGTGGGACACAGGCCTTCAAGGCCTGGAGTTGCCATGTTATATTTAAGTTAATGATATATTTATTGCATTTAAGAAATATTTAAGAATTTCCCAGTTACAGTCCTTTCAAGGTGTGCAAGCTTTGTGTTTGATCCTGTGCTGCACTTTTAATAAAAATAAATAAAATGAAATTCCTTTTGCTTCCACTCACACACTGTAAACAGTGATCAGTGAATGTGCCCTCTGCGTTTAATCCATCCAAATACCTGTACTGAGCAAAAACACCAGGAGTAGGAGCAGTTGGATACAGCAGTGATGAGGATGGTACCTTGCTCAAGGGTACTACAGGCTCACCTACTGGGCTGGACCTACTGGACTCAAACTAACAATCCCCCAATCATGGGATATAGTACCCACCACTAGAGCGCCACTGTCTCAAGGCCATCACTGCTCCACACTGTGGCTCATCCAGGTGGTTTTATATACAAGCAGAATAGTCTCTACCCTGGTGCCATTTCAAATACACTATATTTGCATATCATTTACATGTGTTTGCCTGATGGAGGGCTTGAAACACTGACACTGGCCAATGTAGAGCACTAACCTTAAATATAATACAGTGTATCTGGAAAGCATTCACAGTGCTCCACTTTTTCCATATTTCTATATTTTGCTTTGTTACAGCTTTATTACAAAATGGATTAAATTAATTCTTACCTCAAAATTCTAAACACAATGACAAAGTGAAAAAAGTTTGCTTGAAACATTTAAAATGTATTAAAAATAAAAAAATATCAATAAAACATGTACATAAGTATTCACAGCCTTTGCTGTGCTCAGAAACTATAATACTCAAACATGAGCTCAGGTGCATCCTGTTTCCACTGATCTTCAGTCAGAACTTTTTACAACTTCATAGGAGTCCAGATGTGGAAAACTCAGTTGATTGGACATGATTTGGAAAAGCACACACCTTTCTACATCAGGTCCCATAGTTGACAGTGCATGTCAACTCCAAACCAAGCCATGAAGTCCAGGGACTTAATTAACTCTGTTAATTGTCTGTAGACCTCAGAGAGAGGATTGTTTTAAGGCACTGATCTGGGGAATGCTACGGATAATCATCCATAAATGGAAGACGTTTGGAACCACCAGGACTCTACCTAGAGCAGGCCACCCAGCCAATCTGAGCAAAGAGGTAGAATCTGAGGCAGAAGGGCTAGAAGGTGACCTAACCAAAATAAGAAATGTGTTATGGGTGATCAGTCTTAATGTTTTAACTGCTTTTCGCCCAGTGTTAAAATATGAGGTCACTCCAAAAAGACTTTAGTTGCAGAAGTTAATTACATTAACATGTATTTAAAGATGGGATTTTTTTTTCCTTGTACAAGAAACTTACCTTTTCTGAGAAAAAAGGTTTTGTTGTAGGAGCAAAAATATTTTGGATGTGATGATTTTTTTTGTTCTTAATTTTCTTTTGTTGTGTGCTTATGGAGCTACCACCCCAATAAAGGGGTAGCTAACCTCTGAGTTTCAGTTGAGAACTCAGCGTAGGTTGTAAAATAAAGCACGTTCTATTATACATTCAAGAGCGGACGTATGAATCATCAATGTAGGAATCTGATGCATTGCACAGGCCCATGTTTTGGAGGAAAGTACATAGAGAAATAGAGAAGTGCGTTCAAGGAACGCAGATAAATAAAATAGCCCATATACTTTTATTCTGGCCAAACATGCTGATTTGATTAGTAACCTTCAAAGCCATTGTAACCATGATTAGTACATTCACAAATGAGCCCATATCAATAGAATTCACTATTAATGAACCACTTTATTAAAAACAATTAATCAGTAAAGCAATTAATCAGCTACTTCCAGATGAAAGCATTATTCCCAAAGGAAATAAAGTTTACTTTGACATTGATATTGTGTCTCTGTGTTGATAACAATGCTGATGTGTTGCTGAGTATCAAACATGTTGAGAACTGTTGTGATCATGCAGGAACGAGCACATTGACATTTTGTTAATAATATGCTGAACAATATATTTAATTAAATAATTAAATATCAAGAACATCCCTGATGTGCTCCATACAGCTCAGGAGGTGGTGGTGGACTCAGAGTTGTTAGCAAAGTAAAATTGGGGGAAACCTACACTCAGTTAATTATTCTTGTTCATGTTGGATGATTAATGTAAATTTTTGCTAGTGTTATTGTCATTGTTTTTGCACCGTTTATATTGTTTATGTTGACTAATCAGCTTTAACATGGGCCAGCACGGTGGATCAGTGGGTAGTGCTATCACCTCACAGGGAGAAGGTGTTCTCCCACAGGGCTTGATTCCTAGGCAGGGCAGCCATAGTTCTTTCAGAGTGATCATTTTATATCAGATGTTCAGTTTAAACAAAGTTTACTTATAGAAGTGAAATTGCACTTTTAAGTTAGGACATGTTTGAATGTTTATGCAGCAATGCTGTCTGATGTAAAAAAAAAAAAAGAAATACATATTGAAAAATAAAGTTGGAGCAATTAATAATACGATGTTGGAGGGATATAGAAAAATAATGTTCTTTCAGCTTTCAAAACCAACATTTTGACATGATTAAAGAGAATCTTCACACACAAAATGCCAAACAGACTATGTCCCTGTTCTCAAAAGCCTAAATCTATGTTCCACCCACAAAAGCAAGTCTTCATAATGAAGGTTTTATAGTTAAGATGATGCTATTTCTTTGCTTAGAGGGTTAATTTATTTCTACAGTAGTAACGTAACAAATGTTCACAGCGTAAGAATGAGCAGATACCCCCCCCCACACACACACACACTCACACACACACACACTGACCTAAACAGCAGTGCTCTGGTTTTATCTATTTCTCTAAATCTACATCTGCCAGTCGCTTTCTGGCTATTTGTGGCTGCCGTTGTGCACAGCTTATGCCAGAGAGCACGATCCAAAAGTAATCATGTCTCAAATCTCTCACAGTTACCATTTCCATGGCAACTTTGACCAAGTCACTACTGTAGCGCTTACAACACTCAAGCTTTCAGAAATAGCTTGTGGCTATGGGTCAGTGCTGGAAAGGATCCTCCTCTGATCACTATCATTGAACAAACGTCTGTAGGCTCCCATATTATGCTGTTTATATACAGAATAAAACTAAAACAGGTTGAGAACAAAGAGCAATTACATGTACACTCAAGGGAAATGTTAGAAACTATTTTTTTGCAGCTTGAAGTTTCTGAATAACATCAAAATGCTATGAAGACAAGGTTTCTGAAAAACACCTCTCCAGCTTTAATAAAAGAAAATACATATTTTCTGTTTCAGTATTCTGTTGACAATAAAACAAAATAGTTATCTAGAATGGGTTTTTTAACCACTTGTCACAGTAGCCATTAAATATAATCTCCCTTCTTTTTTGGGAGTCCCGCATTTTTCTTTGCTAATGAGGTATGATATATATATATATATATGTAATAACACACGGGAACTATATTTTATTTGACAATATAGCAATATTTAGCAGCGAGATATTTATATATAGATATTTATATATCTATTAAATATAGATATTAATATTTATTCCAGCAAGAGATTTGGTAAAATATCAAATTGGCTTTATATTTTTTAAGTTTTCTTTTTGCTTCTGTAGTTTTGCTCTGGATGATGTAGTAAGAAGTACTGGAGATACACCTCACCACTTAAGGTCTGGGTGCCGTATTTAACATTAATAAACATACTTTGTTCAAATTAGACTAGGTTGTCAAGTTGTAATAGTATGTTTCCTTGTGATGTATGAGCTATTATTGTAAATAAAATAAAATAAAAAATGTATGACACATACTCGAAAACAGTATCGGCCATCTGGAAGAGTCAAGAACCACATAAACTGTTTGGGATTACTTAACAACTAATGAGCAGCCTTTCTCTTCAGAGGAAATAGATCAGCTCCCCATACAGTGGGCAGTTGTCCAGTCTCTCTGTCTGAGTCTTTTATTTACAGGAGAAACTAAATACCAAAAGTTTAATTTATAGTTTTTTTTAGTCTCGACTGAGACCTTGTCTGGACATTAGCTGGAAGCTATGTTCTCTAATGTGTAAATAAGATTTATGCCTATTTTTTTTTAAGTGAAACTATCACTTTAATGGTACCTGAATGGAACACATCTTCCATAAATACCTAGAAATTTGTATTTAAAGCCAGGAATGAAAATCTATCAAGAACCTCATCTTCCACCTGAATTTCTCAGGATGGTTGTCCCCAAGGACAGTGCTGACCAAGAGTCATTGCAGAAGTGTCTGAAGTGCGGTTCTTTCTGCAACTCTCTCCCCTCTGGTGTGTGTGAGCAAGATGGAGTGGGAAAGGACTTCACACAAGAGCTGTGTGAAGAGCTTTAGAGAGAACTATCACCCGCCCTCTTGCCTGCACAACAGCAAACACACCTGCTGTCACAGACACTGTGCGAGCACCCACACACCACACCGCACTTCATCAACCACTTAGATGCATTTGATCTGATGGCTTGATTATCTTTAAGTTGGTTCTATAACTTTATTGTCCTTTAATGCAATGTCCATTATGTAATTGCACAGATCAAAGTTTTAATTGTGTGCTGGCTCTGTGTAGGTGTAAGTAAATAGGGAGAGAAAATAGGAAATGTAACAGTTCTGCTTCAATGGTACTTGGCATTTGCCATTTGAATTAAAGGTACTTTTAATTGCCCTGCCAACTGAGATTTAATTAAACTAAAGTGGAAAAGAGTGATCCTATTCTCATTCTCATTATTTCTCTCTCTCTCTCTCTCTCTCTCTCTCTCTCTCTCTCTCTCTCTCTCTCTCTCTCTGTCTCTTATACACATCTTCTGCTGAGTCGAGAACGTCTCCTTTCACACACCCACCCATTTCTGCTCTCTCCTCCAACACTCCAGCTGGTTGAGATATGATGGATGTCATAACCAGAACTTGAAGAAGTCATGGGGAGTCAGGAAAGAAAGAAAGAGAGAGAGAGAGAAAACAAGAAAAATGTGAAGAGAAAAAAAGAGGCCATATGATGAATGAATAAGATCACAGGCTTGTATGTGCCAGGCTTGACTTCTCTGAAAGCTGAGATCTTTGCTGTAGAGATGAAAAGGATGCAGAAAGCCCATTATGTAAAGCCTTCATACGTCTCAATCATGAGTCAATTTCTCCCACTAGAGGAGGATGAGAAGAGTGTGAGCAAAAAAAAATGGAGATAAAGGAATCATCATTAAATATCTGACAGCTTTGTAAAAATTATTATAAATGTCCCTAACAAAGTCTGCAGCTTGGGCTTTGCGAGTGCATTAGCACTGACTGTCAGTGTGAGATTTAAGAGGAGAAATTATGAGGGTTAATATGCACTGTAATTTCTCAATTAGTTATTTTAACTCTGTGGTGCATCTCTTCCACTAACTGAGTGTTAGATGGAGTGATGTGAGGGATTTGGGGAGCAAATTTGGGAATTCCATCCTCCATCCATCCAACTGAATTCCATCTCTGATTGACTAACATGTTGAAATGGGTGACAAGTGGTAAGGATATTCAGCAAAGTCATCATGCAGTGTGGCATTCTGGTCAAAAAAGCAAAAGTTTAATAAGAAAATCCTTTATCTAGCTTCCCCCCTTTCTCCAGTCATAGTTAATACCCTGAGATATGTTTGCTGCTTATTTTTTCAGTAGGTTTGCACTGAGACTAAGATAGTTATAACTGGAAATGGAAGCCCAAAGCCTTGTTAGGGTTAGGCATAATCTTTCAAAGATATCTCAGTGTAGCTGTAACAGTTAAAGAATCTCTAGCATGGATTAGTGTTAAAATTGTGAAATGTGTTGAACTGCAAAAAAGTAACAAATATATCCTATATTAGTAGTAACGCAGCTACTAGGGATGCACAAGAAAGTGCATTTCTTCGTGCCGGTCCCAAGCCCGGGTAAATGGGGAGGAGTTCGTCCAGGAAGGGCATCCGGTGTAAACATTTAAATCAATATGCGGTGTAAAACCAAATCAATATGCGGACAATGATACAGAATTCCATACCCGATCGGTCGAGGCCTGGGTTAACAACGACCGCCACCAGTGCTGTTAGCCTACAGGGTGCTGGTGGAAATTGGACTGCATTGCCCAGGAAAAGAAGAAGAAGAAGAAGTGGAGAAGGCATGTCCAGATGGAGAAAGGAGAAAGAAGGGAGGAGAGTGGAAGTGAGGTAGGGACTTTGAATGTTGGCAGCATGACTGATAAAGGTAGAGAATTAGCTGATATGATGGAAGAAAGGTTGACATTTTGTGTGTGCAAGAGACTAGATGGAAGAGTAGTAAGGCCAGGTGTATTGGAGGAGGTTTAAATTGTTTTACCATGGTGTGGATAGAAGGAGGAATGGAGTAGGTGTTATCCTGAAGGAAGAGTATGTGGAGAGTGTTTTGGAAGTGAAGAGGGTGTCAGGTAGGATGATGAGTTGGAAGTTGAAGGTGTGATAATGAATGTTGTTAGTGCTTATGCTCCTAAGTTGGTTGTGAGGCGGAAGAGAAGGAAAAATTCTGGAGTGAGTTAGATGAAGTGATAGAGAGTGTACCCAGGGGAGAGAGAGTGATTACTGGCGCAGATTTTAATGGTCAGGTTGGTGAAGAGGACAGAGGTGATGAAGAGGTGATGGGTAGGCATGGTGTCAGGGAGAGGAATGCTGAAGGTCAGATGGTTGTAGATTTTGCAAAAAGGATGGAAATAGCTGTAGTTAATACTAATTTTAAGAAGAGGGAGGAGCACAGGGTGACATATAAGAGTGGAGGAAGATGCTCACAGGTGATACTCTTCTTTGCAGGAGGATTGATCTGAAGAGATTTGGAGACTGCAAAACGTGACAGAAGGAGAGTGTGGCTGGCAGCAGGATGGTGGTCTGTAGGATGACCTTGGAGGTCAAAAAGGAGGAAAGTGGCAGAGTCGAGGATCAAGTGGTGGAAGCTGGGAGGGAGGACTGCAGAGTGGAATTCAGGCAGGGAAGTTAACCACGGGCACTGGGAGGTGTTGAAAAGCTACCAGATTGCTGAAACTACTGCAGAAAGAAGACGACGACAGAAATGCATTTGGTGTGGAAGGAAAGAAGGAGGATAAGGAAACCTGGTGGGTGGAACCAAGAAGTCCAGCATTGTATTCAAAAAGAGGATGCAAAGAAGACATGGGACAGTCAGAGAGAGATGAAGAGAAGAGTGACAGATGTACAAGGAGATGAACACTTGGTGAAGAAAAACAGTGGCATAGGCCAAAAGATAAGGTGTTTGGTGATTGTATGGGAGGTTGGACAGTAAAAAGAGGAGAAAAGGACCTTTGCGATTGGCTAGACAGGAGACAGATCTGGGAAAGATGTGCAGCAGGTCCAGGGCGATTAGGAATGGCAGAGGCAGCCTCACAGGTGAAAGAGCGTGTTGAGCAGATGGAAGGAATACTTTGAGGGGCTGATGAATGAAGAAAATGAGAGAGAGAGAAGATTGGATGGTGTGAGGAGTAAGCCAGGAAGTGCAGCAAATAAAGCAAGATGGAAGTAAGGGCAGCGATGAAGAGGATGAAGAATGGATCCTGTTAGACCAGATGACATACCAGTGGAAGCAAATGACATACCATGGTTTTGGGGAGATGGCACTTGAGTTTCTGACCAGATTGTTTAACACAATCTTGGCAAGTGAGAAGATGCCTGAGGTGGAGACGAAATTGTGCGCAGTGCGATCTTCAAGAATAAGGGTGATGCACAGAGATGTAGTAACTATAGAGGATAAAGTTGATCAGCCATACCATTAAGTTATGGGAAAGAGTAGTGGAAGCTAGGTTAAGAAAAGAGGTGAGGATTAGTGAACAGCAGCACTACAGATGCAATGTTTGCTCTGAGGTGTTGATGAAGTACAGGAAGGTCAGAAGGAGTTGCATTGTGCCTTTGTGGACTTGGAGAAAGCATATGACAGGGTGCCTAGAGAGGAGTTGTTGTTTTGTATGAGGAAGTCTAGTGTTGAGAGTATGTGAGTAGTTCCCAGGATGTATTATCATGGCAGTGTAACAGTGGTAAGATCTGCATTAGGGAGTGGATGCATTTAAGGTAAGTTGGTATACATCGTTGGTTTTGGGTATGTCAGAGGAAGAGATGAGAATATATTGGAGGATGTTGAAGATGGGAGCTGCCAGGAAAGAAGGAGAAAGAGAAGACCAAGGAGGTTTATAGGCGTGGTGAAAGAGGACATGCAGATTGTCTGATTTGAGCAGGAAAGATGCAGAGGACTGGAAGAAATTGGAACAATTCAGAGTTCGCTGTAGTGACTGACCCTAAGCCGAACAGATATCTATATTAGTAGTAATCACTAGTGTTTTTATATATTCAATATGTGCAGAGTTCACATTTTGCAAAACACGTGCTCTCTCTATATATGAAAAAGCGAAAGTGACTTTGTGTCATTGTGGGAACACAGCACCTGTGAGCCCACAATGAAATTGGACTTCTGCATTTAACCCTGCTTACAAACACACACCGTGCAGCAGTGGGTAGCTCAGGGAGCAGTGATAGGGACAGTACCTTGTTCAAGGGAACCTCAGGGCAACCTACTGGTAAGGGTTTGAACACAATCTTTTGATCCACGTTGTGGCTCCTAAACTGGGCCAATCTCTGCCCCCATATATGTATGTATGTTCTGTGGCGGTTTCAAACTAGACTCATGGCATCCATGAACTCTGTGTGTGTGTGTGTGTGTGTGTGTGTGTGTGTGTGTGTGCTGAACACCTTATCTTCTTAAAATATTGATCATCTTTAAAAACAGAGAGGAACATTAAAGTTATGTAGAAATGCTTGCAGCTTTCAACTACATTTAAAGCTTTCAAATGCAAACTAAGCATTTTAGATGTAAGGAAATGAACCACTGCTTATTTAGGTCTGATGGGTCTGCCTGTAATTCTTCTGTCCGTTTTTTTTATACCTGATCACTGCTCACTAATGGAGGCCAATGGCATACATTTGCATGCTTTTTACAGCGAATGCGGTATCCATGGAGACCTGTGACAGTGAGCATGTCCATTGCATCGCTACATTGCAATTACACAGCCTTTTAAAGCCTCCATACACAGGACATAAGACGAGTAATCATGGCCAGGTCACATCAGTGTGTTGGAATGACACGTCTCCATGCATAACTAAAGCATTTACACCAACGCTGCTGAGACCCAACACAATAAGCCAGTCTTGTTTACTCGACATGACTTCAGAGCAGAAGCTGTTCTTTTTTTTTTGTTTGTTTATCTTGTCACTCTAAACAAGCTAACAACTAGGAATGGTAAAGACCTTACATGTAACCAGATATATATATATATATATATATATATATATATATATATATATATATATATATATATATATCTGCATCATCTTATAGCTTCACTGAATGAGCAAAGCTGACATTCACAGATTGCTTATTCTATCTGAACTACAAAAGTACAAATTATTCCAGTTTTAAAACCAGGAAAAAGCAGGAAACAGCAAATCACACTCAAGTCTCCAGTGCTAAGCGTTTTATCAAATGCATAGGTGCAGATGTAGGTTAGTCAGGGGCGGGAGCATAGTGTTTTTCTCGTTTTAACTCTTCCATCCTTCCAAAATTAATACATTTACAGCGGCGGCTTCCAAAAAGGTTGATACTAAAGCCTTCACTGACATTTTTACCTGTCAGTGAGACATAAGTAGCAAGCAATAAATAAACTGCCCAAACCACACCTCAACTGCCATTCACTTTACTTTCTTTAGAACTACCGAATGAGAAATGTCTGAGAAGATGACAAGATGATCTACCAACAAAAAAACTACCTCAATCAGACAAAAAAAAATACTTTAAAGTATATGAAAGTCTAAAGACGTCCCTCCCTAACTTTCTAATGTGAAAAGAGTCTGCTCTTTGTTGATTTGATGGGATGTTTTATTATTTTTTTAAAGCCACTATTTATCTATCGGTCTGTCTATCTGTCTGTCTACCTGTCTGACTCTCTATTCATGCAGTAATTGTCTAATATACATTATTAAAACAGGCAAAAATGCTTTGGCGCATGTAGCTTAACTGACCTAAACTACTGATTCGAACATGTATAGTCATTACACAGACTATTCTTACTAATATCCAAAAGGAACATTGTATTTTGCTGTGTTTTAAAAGCCCATTTTGCTGCTTGCCCTGTTTCTCTGAGAAACAAGTGGCCCCTCCACTGCTCCTGATGTTTTTGAGTCTTTAGAAACGAGAGGTTGAGCTGCTGTGGGTTGTCATGGAAACAAGGGATATAATACAGCTATCATTTGGAACGCTAAATGAATTGTGCACCACAAGAAAGAAAGGGGGGGGGGGGTGATTTCAATGAATGAATGAATGAATGAAACAAATTTGGTGCAGTGTAGTTGCCAAAAAAATAAAATTAATTAATGCAGGGAATTTTCAGTGAATGTCCACATGGTGAATTTTTGTCTAAGGAAGAGTCATTCATGTCAATGCATAGTTTTAAACTAAATAAAGATGATGTCCTATGTGAGGATGAAGGTTTTTCTCTGGATAACAGCTCACCAAAACAAAAACACAAGCTGCCTGTTTTTATTTCCTGTTTTATCCATCATATTGTTGTCTGCATCTCTCTCTCTTCTCTTTCTCTCTCTCTCTCTCTCTCTCTCTCTCTCTCTCTCTCTCTCTCTCTCTGTTTCATAGTGCCATTTGTCATGTGGGCTGCTTTCTGTCTGCACGTTTTTTCCCAGCACACTGACTCAAACACACAATATCCACAGAGATGACATGATGGATGGCAAGAACCTCCAGGTGACACAAAAACATGACAAAAATATCCAGCAATATAAACCTCAGACTATAGAGGGGAGCTCAGATTCTGATTTATGTGCAAAATTGAGCATTCATTCATTCATCAATTTAGATAATATAAGCAGCATTAATAAATAAATGAATTAATTCAATAAATAATATATGGTGCATTCATTTGTGCATTTATTTATTCATCTATTTGGAAAATGTGCAGCATTAGTTAATTCATTTTAAATGTAGCTTTTGGAAATGTAAAAGAAAATCTGCTTTCATTTTATTTCTAAGATATGTCATTCTCATTTATTCATTTATTTAGATAGCACATGTAGCACATTTATATATTCATTCAAGTATATGATATTAAATATTCATTTATTCATTCATTCGAGAAATTTAACATTCATTTTTGTTTCACATAAAAAGGCCCTTCAAGGTTAGACATTTTCTCAGATTCCTACTTAAATTTTGACAGATACTTAAAGTTTTTCAGATTATAACACTGTTATAAACAACAATATATAATGAGAGAGAGAGAGAGAGAGAGAGAGAGAGAGAGAGAGAGATTTGTGCTGAAAGGTCTCTCGAGAAAACACTGGAATGAAATTGTGTTTGACACAAGCAAACCCCAGGCGAGAAGGACAGCAGTGAATCTAGTGAATTAGCTCAACTATGAGATTTCACACACACACACACACACACACACACACACACACACACGCACTTACCTGAAATGCATATAGACATCGACACCATGCACAAACACACTTACCCAAAATTGTAATGTTCCCCGCATTGATAAGGGCATGAACTGTACACTGTACACCAACCAGAGTGGTGGTGGTCTAGTTCTAGGATACTTGTCTGCAGACCAAGAGGTTGCAGGTTTGAATCCCACCTCCAGCACTACCACCATTGAGTTCCTGAGCAAAACTTTTAACCTCAAGTTTCTCAGGGGAACTGTCCCGGTAATCAGGAATTGGAAGCCACTCTGGATAGAGCGTCAGCAAAAATGCTTTAAATATAAATGTACACTAGTGGCACCTACAGCCAATCTAACTCTTCCATCTAATTTTAATAAAATCAAAGCTGTGTCTCCTAACAAAAACTGGTCCTAAACCTCTCACTAACATTCGTAAACTTACAGTTAAACAAACAACTACCCAAACACACCTCAGCCGCCAAGCCCAATTCTTTCATTTAAAATTTTGGAGATCTATAAGATATGAGACATATAACATGGTGAACTTGCATAAGGACATGGGCAATATAAAAAACAAAACAAAACAAAACAAAAAAAACAAGGTTGATTATGATTAACAGAATGGAAGTAACTGTGATTCCTGGCACTGCAAAATCTAGCAGACCTGCGAAACCAACCCAGTAAGATAAACACCACTTTATGCTGACTGTGAAAAATAGGAAGAAATCAGGCTAGATTCCTGCTTCAGATCTAAAAAATCTACAGATCAATCTGTTCATCTTTCCTGTGTGAAAAAAGTCATCTTTACACTGGACACATAATCTCACAAATATTTTCTCATATACAAGGGAAAAATAGTGGTAGATATAAATACAAGTCTTCTTACAAAGTGAAGAACACACTGACACGCTTTAATTATGCAAATATAGTAAATACAGAAATAAACTATTATATATTATATGTATACTTATTTTAGACACACACACATACACACACACAGACTATAATACTCTTTAACAATTTTCATGATATGGTGTATCATCATTGCTCTTCCTTCTTTTGTGAGGCTAAAATAGCCACTTCAATCATCTAAATGCAGCAGAGAAAGAGGGAGATGCATCTTGGCTTAAATAGACTGTCTCGGTTCACTACGTTCATGAATAGAGATGTGGAACCAATCAATCTTATTTACAGCAATACTGAGCTCAGCTTGCCTTTAGCTTATGAAGCAAGGCTGTGATGGCTAACTGCCACCTAGTGGCCAGAAAGTCCTCTCTTCTTACACAAGAAACTAAAAAAATAAAAGCAAATAAACAGCAGGACATCTATTCAGATGTATTAATAAAATTAATTAACCCATTAGTTTCTGAAACCAATTTGCAATTTATGAATTTGTGTAGTTAAAAAACTCTGTAGAACTCCTTACAGTTTCTGAGAGCAAAAACACTTCAAATCTAACGGTGCTAACGATGAATAAAAACCACAAATACTGCTCATCCTCATGTCTATAATGGACAAAAGCTAAAAATAAAGGACAAAATGGCATCAGTTAATGGTACATTAACTGTTTACTTTTCTCATTCACCTCATGTTGCTAATAAAGACTAAAAGTTAATGCTGCTTTGACTAAAATCTAAGTTAACATGATTAGAAGCACTTTTTCAGGTTGTGTTGCCTTTGATGAGCAAATGCTAATCTTGCTAACAGTAAATGAACTTCAAAGAAATCAGCTAAAGATGCTAATTGCTGTTTACTTCCGGCTTATTTCACACAAAACCATTACAAGCCAATCTTGTTTATTGTAAATGAATGTGACTGGCATCAGGTTATATCATAATGGCCTAATGGTTAAGGACTGGGCTCCAGGATCAGAAGGTTGTGTCCCAGACCAGTGGGCTACCTTTAAGTAATCTTGAGTAAGATACTGTCCCAAACACTGCTCCCTGGGAAACAAATGTATAAAATCCCACCTTTAGCACTACCACCACTGGATCCCTGAGCAAGACCCTTAAACCTGAGTTGCTCCAGGGGGACTGTCCCTGTAATTAGGACATGGAAGTTGCTCTGGATAAGAGCATCTGCTAAATGCTGCAAATGTAAATGTAAATGTATAGCTGCCCACTGCTATATGTATGGGTTAAATAAATGAAACTTTTTGCTGAGAGTGTTGTGCTGTGGTGTGTTTATAATGACAAACAGTCCTGCTCCCTTCATTGCATCATGCTAATTGGGTGTCTTGGGTTTCCTATTGACATGATTGGCCATTTAAATCCACTGACACCAAACAAACTTCCTAAGTAAACTTTAGCCACCAAACAACTCATGATAAATCTGTGCCTTTTTATTCCAGTTATAAGACTGATGAAGTTGGTTGAGCTGTTACTGAGTTTCTGAGTTTATGCCAAGTTCAGTGGCTCCACAGGAGATTTATGGTGCCTTTCAGCCGAGCCTGATCCAAAATGGATGCCACCAGTCACAACTCTATCACCCGACTAATGGTGGATTCCAGCGCAAAGATCGCAAAGTCATTCCTGAAGCGGCTGCTGTGGAGAACACAGCATGTGATGAATGACTGGCTACATCTGACTGGCAGCGAATGAAAGTGCTGTCTCTGCACTCTTTCAGCACCCGAGTCACATCTGGCACTCCACTTTGAGTGATCCTTCAGTAAAAGTGCTAGATCTGTCCCAGTCAGGCACTTGTCCTGTGTGTGTCCCTTTGAGTCCACATGGTACAGTGGGATGGTGGGATGGTACAGTGAATTGCATTGTCTTCTCCTGCTGCAGCAGGCAGTAAGGGCAGGTTTCTGACACACATTAGCCTCAGTGTCAATTATTGAATCTTATAGACTGCAGAAGTTTATGGTAGTCTAGTGGTCATGGACTAGGCTTAAGGATCATACGGTCATGGGTTTGAGTCCCAGACCAGTTGGCTGCTTCAGCAAGGTACTACCATTAACACTGAGGTCCACCCCTCCTGTAGTGTGTGTTCACTACCATTGTGCTTGGACAGATTAAATGCAGAGGACACAATCACTGATCAGTGTGTTTGTGGGTCAGCACACACTTTCATCCAAAAGGATTCACCCTCTTCCATATTTTCACACCCAGTTCATATATGCATCAGGTGTGTGTCATGGTACCACATGTGACTGGTTTAGAATGAAAAGCATCAGCATGTTGCTTGCTGTCTGTGTTGATATTCAGCTCACATCTCTCTCCAGCCCCCATCCCCCATATACATCGCTCTATTTCTCTGTATGAATGCAAGTGTGTGAGGGTAAAGCTCAGCTCAGTGGCAGGCATGCGAGGCGGTTTGGAGGATGTGCTCTGCTTTAGAATGAGCTCATTAACCTTGGAGAAGATGGCTGGACGTTGCGGATGGATGCCCCTCCCACCTGGCCCACTGATGCTGTAACCACAGGCAACCACAATCTGAACACAACCAGAGAGCCAGAGAGGATCTCAGGAAACACTCAGTACCTTCAGCTTCTTCTCAGCTCACACTGCAGTGTGGCTAACTCCAGATTAGAGGCTAATCAAAATTGATATATCAAATTCACTCCTCTTACCACAAAACGTATATGGAGCAACAGGTCACTCATCCCTATTTCTGGAGCCTTGTCATTATAATTCAATTTGAACACAATTTTATTAGTTTCAGTCATATGTAAGTTAACCCTTCTGTGCATACATTCCATCAAATTATTAACGCATCAAGTATTCAAAAGATAAAAATTGCAGACATTCCACTCCAGTGAGTCCAGCATGTTGTAAGTGGTTCCCTGAGGCCAGCAAATTCTGGGTAAAAGGGAGAGAAAGAGACTGACAGAGAGCATTTCCCACTATCCATTTATCAATTTCTTGTTTTTCAACTTTAACTCATTAGAACTTAATAAATGATGAACGAAACTTTGTTCATCGTTCCGAACATATTTTCATTTAAAAAGCCATAATGTTGCAGAGCAACATTAGAAACATTATAAATAGGTTAATTTACAACTCGATTGGCATTACAACAGGGTGACTGTAAATGTTCTTTCATCTTTCATGTTTAATAGTTCCATTGCTATAGTGCCCGTACTTGGTAGACAGCTAGTAAAAACTGGAGTGGCAGGGCAATTGTACTGGGATGGGTTCTGGTTCACTTCAATCTGTGACTATTGTACTGTATGATGGCCTTGCATTCTTGCAAACAAAAATAAGAACCACAGCAGCACAAGAACAGACAAAATGCTCAACTGTGGACGATAAAGGCTGATGGAGTTAATACAAGATGGAAAAAGATAGGACTGCTCAATGTCTGCAGAAGGATAGTTTGGTGAATGAGATAATACTCTAGCAGGAAGTCACTTTGACTACAATAACTGGGTATGGTTTCTTCTGGTCAGGTGCCCAAATGGATGGCAGGCAGTGCTTGCTTGGGTTGAAAAGAAAGGATCAATTGGATAGTCTCAGTTGCTGAAATCTGTTGCTCTTATAGGGAAGATGACACTAAACATTTTTGTCCCATTTATTTTCATGTTGTCCTCATAGCCATGAACCATTTTATCAATTGCCATAAGTCATGGAAATGGGTGCTGCCACTATAGTGAAAAAGTTGATGGTCAAATTCTTCTGCTGTTTTAGGGCAGATTCTATTGATACATTTTACCATAAAGAGTCATTGGAAGCAGTGGCATAAATTGTGAATATTTAACCCAAAAAGGCAGAAAGTTATTTTCCTAAACCTTAGAACAACCTGGAAGGCCCTTTCCAAATAAGAAATATTTGTCTGACATTGTGTATCCGATTTAAAACATACTTGTAGCTTGAGGTAAACAAAGGGAGCCATATCCCAGAGACATGTGCTTCTACCATGTGCTTCTACCAAAACAGCTTTGCAGCATGTTCTGCTCCATCACGATGCTCTGCAACATGCATGTGTTTATCTACCTGTCCAGTTACGTGCTGCTGTGTACTCATGGATGATATCAAACTGCTTATTGGGCCATGACTTATTTTGTGGCAAAGCACCAACCAGATACCATAACCATGGGAGCATTTTCCCCCAAATATTTTTCCTTCCAAATCTAAAGGCTTCCAAATCCTGCCATGCCTTTGGGGTTGTTCCTTTTTACTGAAAACACAAAAATATATTTTTTATTTATAGTGTATTTGTATAGTTTGGTCTGAGCTTGACCTACTATCCTTGCTTGCTGCTTTCTATAAAAATGATCAAAGGCAGTAGTGAAATCAGTAAAAAGTAACATTTTTCAGTAACAATCAGTAATCTTAAACCAGTAACAGTTTCGGTAACAACATAAACAAGTTGGTAAGTGGCCACCTAACACCTTAAAGTGTGTAAAGGATTAATGCAGCCAGTGTGCTAATTTGCTAATTGCGTAAAAACCTTCATGACTTGATCTAATTATCCATTAGCTTGATCTCCTGACCAACACAAAGAGGAAAGATTTGATGAGTCACACAATCTTCAGTTTATTCACATTTACAATTAAATTTTAAACCATCACACCTGTCATGTCACAGTACGACACTCACAATAAATGCAGCACTTCGACCAGCGCCACTCCGTTTACTGTATACTGCAATAACCAAGGGCTGGCTAACACTAAAAGTTAAGGGTCAATTTAGTTCAACACTTCCATAGTTTTAGGCAACAAGTGCTTCATTGATGGATATGGCTGTTAATTTATTTTTGTAAAAAAACTACTTGTAATGATAATTACGGTTCTAATTCCAACCACAATCAGTTTCTGTCTTGATCTTTTATCTTTACATGATTCATTATTTTTAATGTAATATTTTAATATACAGTACTGTGAAAAAGTTTTAGGCAGGTGTGAAAAAATGCTGTAAACAAAGAATGCTTTCAGAAATATAAATAATGATTGTTTATTTTTTTCAATTTAGAAAATGCAAAGTGAGCGAACAAAAGGAAAATCTAAATCAAATCAATATTTGGTGTTACTACCTTTTGCCTTCAAACCAGCATCAGTTCTTCTAGGTACACTTGCACATAATCAGGGATTCTATTATAGTCAGTGTATGTCTCACACGTAGGTTGAAACACAGTCATGTTTGGAACAACCTACCAGCCGAGTTCCTTCAAAAACTGTGTGCAAGTGTACCTAGAAGAATTTATGCTGTTTTGAAGGCAAAGGGTGGTAACAAATATTGATTTGATTTAGATTTCTCTTTTGTTCATTCACTGCATTTTGTTGATTGATGAAAATAAATGATTAACACTTCCATTTTTGAAAGCATTCTTTGTTTACAGCATTTTTTTCACACCTGCCTAAAACATTTGCACAGTACTGTATATATAGTGCAAAATGTTTGTGCAGATGTAGTTTATTTACCTTATTCTATATATCAGAGATCAAGAAGTTATTTGAGACTGAATGTTTAAACATAATTATGTTTATCAGAATATCTTCAACTCAAGATTTGGCACTTCTGACACAAAACATCACGGAAATTCATTGTGTCTTGTCAACAAGTAAGTGAAAGCGAAAAGTGAAAGTGACTGTTCTTGTCATTGTAAAACACAGCACAGCACACAGTGAGACACAATGCAGCAGGGGGCAGCTTTTGAAAGTGCCCAGGGAGCAGTGATGGGGATGGTACCTTGGTCAAGGGTACCTCAAGGCAACCTGCTTGTCTGGGATTCGAACCAATGACCTTCTGATCCTGGGGCCTAGTCCCTAACCACTAGGCCACAGCTGCCCCTTGTTATGTTGTTATTTAATTGCAAGAATTGCATCAGTTCTGTTTGGCATGTGATGCTGTTTTATGCATTATTTAATTATTTTAAATTAAATGCTTGTTTATCAGAATCCTTTAATACATTCACTTGCAACCATGTTAGTTTTTATATTACTGAATATAAAACTGATTCCATCCTTTTGAACAGTGTGAAACTGATTACAGTATCTGATTATGTAAACTACTATACTCTTAACTAGCCAAATTTCTGCCCATGTTAATACACTCAAGAGTGCCTCAGTTGTGAAGTTTTATTTTTCATATGATTTAGAGTCTGAGCCCTACGTACATCACTTCCAGCATCCTTTAATAATGATGTAACAGGTCCTTACTTTCTGTACTGTCCAGAAAATAACATCACCACTACAAATCCTGCAGAACACAAAAACAGACCTTCAGAAAGTGCAAGTCTGCAAAATAGACAGCTCAACGTTTCATAGTAAAATTTCTCATCTGTAATAAACATCTAAAAACACGGCAGATGCATTTTTATTGTCAACATGTTCTGCTTGGTTTACCCTGCTGAGTTACAGATTGAGTCTTATTTGAATAAAGCACAGAAACATCAGTAGCAGCAAAAAAGGGGGAAAAAAAATGATATTGCTTGTAAAATTTTGTCCCACATCAGCAGAACAGTAAATGCATTGTGGCCTTTAAAAAAAAATGAGGCTGACAAGGGAAGCAGGCTTGCCTCTTATTGTGGTGTGCTTGTGCTAGTACAATTACAGATTTCAGCCCGGCATATGGAGAACTGGTGCGAGATGCCAGAGGAAATCTTTGAACATGCAGAGCGCCGCTTTCACATAACAAGATATTTGTGCTGTCTGTCAAGAACTGCATAATAAATTTGTAACTCTGCACTCCAAAAAAAATATCCTGCCACATACTGTTCTTCAGAGATCATACTTCCTATTGAGGTTCAGTTTTCATGACCTTTGACCTGACATTCAAAATAAGAAACAATTCTGAGAGTTCCAGGTCTGGCCCAAACTCTCCCACACTTCAGTTACTGCATTACTCTATTAAAATTCTATTGTAAAGCCCTTCAGAAGTATCATTTAGATTCCACAAATATAAAAAATACATCTCCTGAAAAACTAAATTGAAGCCGATTATATACACCACCATTCAAAAGTTTGGAATCATTTTTCAAAGTAAGATGTTTTTGCTATTTTATACACATCATTAATAATGTATACAAAACAATATCGACAGCTTATACAGCGTAGCTTAAATATTCTAAACATTTTAGAATGTGTATATCTGCATTTGAAAGAGTGTATTCATAAATAAAAGGTTATTAAATAATACATTTTTATTTTAGTATTAATATAACACTTTTATTTATTTATTCATATTTACATGTTGTTACCTTGCCCCCTGATCTGATCAGTACTCAAATGGGGGGAAAAAATTATTATGCATATAAAATGTAATGTGACTTCTTTCTGGATATTAATTTTATTTTAACACTTGATGCAATATAAATAACTGCTATTTAAATCATCCACAGCTCAATATATGCTCTAAAATGCCTTCATATGTATTAATAGCTTCCTTGCTAGTTATTGTCACACTAGGTGGTGCTCTGCTCTGACTGGACACACCTGCTGTCTCATTGGAGAAGGGTTTAAAGGTCCCAATGAGTCAGAGCAGAGTGTCAGTCATTCTTAGTGTTATTCACACACATGCGGGTGTACTTATGTTCTTTATGTTGAATAAAGTCCCTGGCGCCGCATTTTCGTCCTACTCACACCACCCCAGCGTGACAGTTATCTGCACAGTGTAGCACATCATAAATATTTTATAAATTAACCTGAAACCAGTTTAACATGAATGGAAAAAAAAAAAACAAAACATTAATTCCAAACTTTTCAATAGTAGTGGATGCCTAATATGCTTGATTTCATAGTCTACTGTCATACCATTGCATGATTTTCAGTTAATTCACACTATATCTAAAAATATCTACATCATGTTTAACATCTTCCCTGCAACTCAGCACAGTCGTAAAGCTTATTATTTGTAGTGCATCCTGTGTCGTAACTCTTCTCCATGCTAAAACTATTCTACTGACCACATAGCCTATGACATGTCAGTGTGCTTAACCTGTATTTTCACTTTAAACCTGCTGCTCTATACTCCAGAGGGCAGATATGGTGCTGTATTAACATTTAAAGCTGACCATTTGAATTTGTGACACGGGATCATGTTTTTGTTCATTGTGTACAGACATGGCATTAGCAGTCAGATCTCAGCATAAATGTGACTTTAAAGTGAAAACATTAAAACATGAGAGGCTAGAAAGATACATCACTGGAGTCATCAGAAGTCCCTTAGAGACTAGCAGCCCTAAGACTCAGCACAGACCGAAGTGTGGATATGATGAATGCTTGCCATCTATGGACAATCACTGCCATCGTATACCATCGGGTGCTCCACACTAAGTTTGTAGAGCACTTTTTTTGATATGAACCTGAGGAGAGAAAACAATGAATAAACCACAATCAGATGGATGAGGAAAGTCTTGAAATTAGAGAGATAAAACAGTACTGTGCAAAAGTTTTAGGCAGGTGTGAAAAAATGCTGTAAACAAAGAATGCTTTCAGAAATATAAATAATGATTGTTTATTTTTATCAATTTACAAAATGCAAAGTGAGCATTTTGTAAATTGAAGTGTTAATCATTTATTTTCATCAATCAACAAAACGCAGTGAATGAACAAAAGAAAAATCTAAATCAAATCAATATTTAGTTACTAATATTTAGTTACTACCTTTTGCCTTCAAACCAGCATCAATTCTTCTGGCCCCCACAGAGCCCTGATCTCAACATCATTGAGTGTGTCTGGGATTACATGAAGAGACAGAAGGATCCACAGAAGATCTGTGGTTAGTTCTCCAAGATGTCTGGAACAACCTACCAGCCGAGGTCCTTCAAAAACCTAGAACTTACCTAGAAGAATTGATGCTGTTTTGAAGGCAAAGGGTGGTCACACCAAATATCGATTTGATTTAGATTTCTCTTTTGTTCATTCACTGCGTTTTGTTGATTGATGAAAATAAATGATTAACACTTCCTTTTTTGAAAGCATTCTTTGTTTACAGCATTTTTTCACACCGGCCTAAAACTTTTGCACAGTACTGTATTTTGATAAAGGAATACTCCAGACTTTCTCCACAGTACCATAAACTTTTACCTACATCTGTGTTGGAATATATAGACATATCATATGGCCAAATAACATGATACTTTGTCATTATGAGGGAAAGTACTGGCAAAAGTCTATAGCCACCTCTCCTTTTTTACTTTACTGGTGATGCTGAATGCTGAGCGGTTGAACCTCTGGTCACCAAGCACCTTTAATCACTTTGTAGCCTGTTGCTGTAATACAATCCTATTTTAATTCAATCCTATTTTATTGATTTAACATAGTCAGTATACTAAAGATAAGACAGTTTAACTGACATAAAATTATATTTTTGCACCACTAAGGTGATTTCTTAGCAAAATGTAAATATTTTGCCATAGTACTGTGGTTCACATGGCCAGACATACCAAAAAAAAGCTGAGAACACAAACCTGGAGAAGGAGTTGTCGAAGATGAGAGAGTATTCTCCAGGGTTGCGTGCTTTCAGCTGACCCTGCATGCTTTTTTTGTGAGAGTTGCACCTGGTCAGTGGTATCAACACCTGCCAGAGAGTAAACATCAAACATGTTTTCACTTTAAAATGTTATTTATAAGAGATCATAGATCATATGTGTGTTTTATCTTGGCTTTCAAGGATGAACGCAGAGTTTTACCAGTGTGACCATTACGGTTTATCCCAGGATCCCACATTTTTCATTCCAAGTTACTGGTCAAATTCTTTCAATCCCTTTGTCAATTTTATCATTATTTTATTTATTTATAAACTTGACTCCTGTGACTGACTGGTGACCTGACCAATGTTTCAGGCTCAAGCAACCCTGCAACCCTAGACAGGATGCGTGTTAAGATGACTGCAACCTTGCCAATGTTTTATTCACAATTTCAATTACTGGTACAACATGAGTTTTTATGTTATAGTATTGTAATTAAACATTTTACCTAACTTATCAATACAGTGCATTTTTACTTTCTTCCTGCTTCCAAATATTTTAATAGTTAGCATTTAGTTAGCATATATTTATTACATATATGTGTTTTATATGACTGAAAATATATATAATTTTAATGATTCTAATGGCAACCCCTAACTTTTTAACTGAAGTCGGTATACCTTGGCCTGCTCTATTGGTGTGTCGTTGCTTTCTCGGTACACAACACTGAAGGAGATGCTCTTTGGTGTAGAGGAGAAAACCCAGCTGATTACAGGCCTGGCAGTGCCCACAGTGATAGAGACCAGACTGTAGCAGCTAGACTTGATGAAGAGTTCCCTGAACTCCTCTCCAAACTCGGCAGCTTCCTCTACAGTGAATGGCACAGACAACCTGAAAGCAAACATACAGTACAATCAATCAATCTTTAGTTACAACCTGTAAACTACAGGAAATTGCAGAAATTATCATACAAAAATAATAGGGAATCATAGAGTGCTGTTGTTTTTTTTAGAACCACTTTTATTGGACACACTCAGTGACCAAGCCTAGGAACCCACTAAGCTTTTAATGCCCAGCTAATTTATTATTGCTTAATTAGGTTTGCTGTTGGTTTTATTTATTGGCAATGACTGGAGTGCACTCAGAATCTTTCTTTAAACCTGCACAGTACTGTACTTGCAATGAAGCTCTTCATTTGGAGCTTCTTCTCTTCTTCTAGAGTGTGAAGCAGGCTGCATTTAATCTGGAGTGTTCACTTACGTGATCTCTCCTGACTTGAGGAGGCAGATCTCTGCATCCTGCACTGAGGCCAGAAGCTCTTCAGACTCTTCTGTTGTAAGATCCCCACCACTGGGACTGCGGGTGCTGACATATTCACCAGTAAAGCAAAATTCAGTATTTTGATCACAAGAGGCTTTGCGTTGTGTCTAATAATATCCATACTTTTATAAATTATTTGCCCCAAGAGGCTTATGGTTTTCATAAGATGGCAGACATCAATTATGATTAAATACACTGTTGTTGGATAAAAAATGTAACTCACTGTTAAAAATAGTAATAAGAAAAATATATTGCACCATGGAACTTGTTTAGAGTAGAGCAGAGTTGAGTATTTAATTCAAGAAACTTAAACAATGCAGAACGGGGCAGTTTTCATGACCAAGATTAAGCATAATTCTGGGCTAGATAAACCTTTTAGAGAAACACATTTTCCACATTTGTTTAAACAAGAATTAATCCAAGTCAATAAAACCCCCTCAATATTTAATTCAAACAGTCATTTGGTACATGTATCACATGTGAACAACTCCAAAACATACAGTTTTTGCCACATACCAAACCGACTTTATGGGGAGTAAGACATATTGTGGCTTGTGGGAGTGATCAAAGGATTATTATGAAACTATATTATATCATATTTGAATTTAAATTGTTTTTTTGTGTGTGTGTTTTTTTATTTAATACAAACATCTAATGAGCCAATTCAAATAGAATGGCCAACTGGAATTCTAATATGTTAAATTTACTGTCATTGCAAGCCTTTTTTGTGTCATCTGGTTCCAAACCTATGAATGACTGTGTAGGCAGAGATACCAGAAAAAAAAATCAAAATAGAATGCCTATATGTGTATGTGGGGGGTGTGCGTGACTCACAGCTCATCTATCCCTTGCTGCATGCTTCCAGGAGACAAAGCTGTAGTGTAGGAGTCACCATCGTAGATGCAGTTCACCTCCTCATCTGTGATGATATCGAAGGCTGCATCATCTGGCCGAGGGGACTGCAGCGCCACTGTGTGGTTGAGCATAGCACATTATGCTCAGTATAGCTTAAAAGCAGGTTGCAGCAATAACATGATGAGCAACTCTCCCAAACCACTCTGATATACATGCCATGTTTTCTTTGGTGTCCACATTTTGTCTCTTTAGTTGAGATCAGTTAAAGAGTTTATGTTCTTAACTAAAGAGACAAAATTTGGACACCAAATAGATTGACTGAAAGACTTTATCTTGGGTAAGAAAATGGGTAAGAGAATTGCATCAAGCAAAGCGAGAGATAACCATGGTCTGAATCAGGAGTTGGGTCCATTAAATATTTTGCCATACTATGGCTCATTTTTAGACAGCAAAATAAGAATTATAAATTAATATACAAAATGAATATGCAAAGCTGATTATGAAGGTCACACCTGTGACACTGGGCATGCTGGTTCTAGTAGGAGTGGATGCCAGGGGGCTGTATGATGGCTGGGTGGGACTGCCCAGCTCTTCCTGAGGGTGCCGCTCTATCACAGCACTGTGCTGAGTGTAGCAGTCCTTACAGCAACGTTCTCTATTGCCACCCTGGTGGGTGCTGACAGTATTACTGCAGCAATAGTAGCAGAAGGAGCGACCACACAGCCTGAAAGATTTTAAAAAATTAGATGTAAGGCTTGTACTTAAATCCACATCAAAAGCTGCCAGTTTAGACTGAAACACAGATTAAAATGAAAATGTGTCTGGCCTTTCAGATTGTACTAAATGAATATTAGTTTGTTGATTTTTTTGAGAAGCCATATTCCCAGAACCCATTCAGAAAGATCAAGAAGTATTTTAGTCTGTAAGATGCTGTTAAGCCAGCCTTGCTGTTTAATGATAGTTGTTTAAAAGAATATTTCTAAAAGTCCTTGATAAAACCAGATCAAAGATTACAAAAAAACATGAACATAATGTGAACATCTTTATTGAAATAATATTCAATATAAAAACGGCTTTATAACTTGTGCCATTTTGTATGGCTGGAATGAGGATTACATTTCATTTCCACAATAGTACTGAATTAGATTTTAGAGGTGTACTCTAGGGAATATAATGTGTGCTCACTTGCAGTTGTGTCTGCGAAGCCACCAACTGAACTGTGTGCGACAGCTTAGGCAGTAGGGCAAATCTCTATCTGTCTGCTCCTCGGCTCTCAGCTTCTGTGCAAACTCCAGAGCATCTGACTTTTGCCATAGTGCATCCTTGTCCCTGCAGGGGACAACAGGAAACTATACATGACACTGTCACAATGAGCAGCAAATATACATTAAAAGCCAACTTTAAGAATAATTAATGGATCTTGCACAAAACACAAACAAGAATATGATTGTTTTTTAGCTTATATCCATATTTTGGATAACAGTATGTCATTTAATTCAAGTGGATTTGAGGCTACATTGTAAATTTATGTAGTCAGTGTGTGATGTTTTAGCTGGTGGATGTTTCCAGTATTTGTCAGCTACATTATCCCTTTGCAAGAAAATTTCAGACACCAAGTATTCTTAGGGTAATCAACTAGTTTTAGACTGAAAGTAATTTTTTTTGGTTTGAACTTTAAGGTCATGCATAAAATCCCATCTCTTGAATAAGGCCACCTTATGAGCTCAATAAGCCTCTCCTCCAAGTTACGCTTGGTGCGATAAAGATCATCTATTTCGGCAGAGGTCCTCAAATCATACGTCTGCTTCTCCAAGGCAATTTGACGCAGTTTCTCACTTAGGTCCTGACAGGCTTTCTGAGCGAGGGTAAATTCTTCCTGTGCTCTGACAAACACAAAAGACATGACCTTGGGACCTCGCAGAGCCTCCAAAAAAATCTAAGTGACATGCCATGACAGTTTGGCTGTTGGTGTTAAAATGTCATCAAAAACAGACTCACTTTGACAACTCGTTTTTCATTTGGATGAGTTGTTCTTCTTTCCGAACAAGTAGTGCATTAGAGTTTGCTATGCAGGCATTTTTCTCCTCCATCATCTCACTGTAGCTGCTGTTAATTGCCTTCAAAAATATAGACAAAAAATGTATTAGACTGTCACAAGATAAACTTTAAACACCAAAGGGTTTTGTTGATTAACTAAGTGAAGCTAAATATACATCTTCTACGCAAATCAAAATTAAATATGGTGTTTTAACAAAAAATGTAGTGCATAATTTCTATGAATATCTTATTCGGAAAAAATGTAAAAACTAAAAAATTTTTAGATTTACTTATTTTGCCCAGGGGTGCCCAAACAATGTACAATGAACAAATATAAATGTTAGGCCCATCAATGCCAATTTTTTAAATAAACCAATGTAGAGATCATACAGATGGTTGCACAAGCCACTATTTTTAGCCAATTTGACAATCATATTATTTACTTAATTGCAAATCCTTTGCAGTGAATTACTGCCTGAAGTCTACAACCTAAAAACAAAAACAGTACTTCCTCCTTTCTTTCTTTTACATCTTCAGTTCCTGGTTTGTCTTGTGGTATGTTGGCTACAGTTCTGCATACTTTAGACACTCTTAAATCTGTATTCCTGGATTCCACCTTTCTGTTTCCATTTGTCTACTGCTACCATTGTCAGCCTCACAGTGAATTGCTTTGCAACATCATACAGCACAATGCTTTATTCACATGTGGAAAAAAAATGTAACCATGTCAGGCGAGCATGGACGCCAGTCAATCTTATCAATTCCTTCATCTTCCAGGAACTGCCTGCATACTCTTGCAACATGACCATGCAGCAGGAGGAACCCAGGACCCACTGCACCAGCAAAGGGTCTAACAATGGGTCTAACAATGGGTCTAAGGATTTTATCCCAATCTTCTTCTTTCTTCTTTTTCTTTCGGCTGCTCCCGTTTAGGGCACAGCGGATCAACTGTCTCCATTTCTTCCTGTACTTTGCATCTTCCTGCTTCAAACCGATCGCTGCATGTCCTCTCTCACCACATCCATAAACCTCCTCTTTGGTCTTCCTCTTCTCCTCTTTCCTAGCAGCTCCATCTTCAACATCCTCCTTCCAATATAATCCTTGTCTCTCCTCTGCACATGTCCAAACCAACGCAACCTTGCTTCTCTAATTTTGTCTCCAAGACGTCTAACCTGAGCTGTCCCTCTAATATACTAATTTCTAATCCTGTCCATCCTCGTCACACCTAACGAAAATCTCAGCATCTTTAACTCTGACACCTCCAGCTCCGCCTCCTGCCTTTTTGTCAGTGCCACCGTCTCCAACCCATACAACATAGCTGGTCTCACTACTGTCCTGTAAACCTTCCCTTTTACTCTAGCTGGTACGCGTCTGTCACAAATCACTCCAGCCACTCTTCTCCACCCATTCCAACCAGCCTGCACTCTCTTCTTCACCTCTCTTCCACACTCGCCATTACACTGAACTGTTGATCCCAAGTATTTAAACTCCTCCACCTTTGTTACCTCCACTCCCTGCATCCTAACCACGCCACGTTCCTCCCTTTCATTCACACTCATGTATTCTGTCTTTGCCCTACTCACTTTCATTCCTCTCCTCTCCAGAGCATATCTCCATCTCTCCAGGTTCTCCTCAAGCTGCTCCCTACTCTCACTACAGATCACAATATCATCAGCAAACATCATCGTCCACGGAGACTCCTGTCTAACCTCGTCCGTCAACCTGTCCATTACTATTGCAAACAAGAATGGGCTCAGTGCTGATCCTTGATGTAATCCAACATCTACCTTAAATGCATCCGTCACTCCCACTGCAGATCTCACCACTGTTACAGTGTCATCATACATATCCTGAACTACTCTCACATACTTCTCTGTAACACCAGACTTCCTCATACAAAACCACAACTCCTCTCTAGGCACCCTGTCATATGCTTTCTCCAAATCCACAAAGGCACAATGCAGCTCCTTCTGACCTTCTCTGTACTTCTCCATCAACACCCTCAGAGCAAACATTGCATCTGTGGTGCACTTTCTCGGCATAAAACCATACTGCTGTTCACTGATCCTCACCTCTTTTCTTAACCGAGCTTCCACTACTCTTTCCCATAACTTCATGGTGTGGCTGATCAACTTTATCCCTCTATAGTTACTACAGCTCTGTGCATCACCCTTATTCTTGAAGATTGGTACCAGTACACTTCGTCTCCACTCCTCAGGCATCTTCTCACTTGCCAAGATTGTGTTAAACAATCTGGTCAGAAACTCAACTGCCATCTCCCCTAAACATCTCCATGCTTCCACTGGTATGTCATCCGGTCCAACCGCCTTTCCATTCTTCATCCTCTTCATCGCTGCCCTTACTTCCATCTTGTTTATTTGCTGCACTTCCTGGTTCACTCTTCTCACATCATCCAGTCTTCTCTCTCTCTCATTTTCTTCATTCATCAGCTCCTCAAAGTATTCCTTCCATCTGCTCAACACACTCTGTTCACCTGTGAGTACGTTACCATTTCTATCTTTAATCGCCCTGACCTGTAGCACATCTTTCCCAGATCTGTCTCTCTGTCTAGCCAATCGGTAAAGGTCCTTTTCTCCCTCTTTACTGTCCAACCTCTCATACAATTCACCAAACACCTTATCTTTGGCCTTCACCACTGCTTTCTTCGCCCTGCGGTTCATCTCCTTGTACACCTGTCTACTTTCTTCATCTCTCTGACTGTCCCATGTCTTCTTTGCCTCCCTCTTCTTTTGAATACACTCCTGGACTTCTTGGTTCCACCACCAGGTTTCCTTATCCTCTTTCTTCCTTCCAGATGTCACACCAAGTACATTTCTAGCCGTCTGCCTGATCACTTCTGCAGTAGTTTCCCAGCAATCTGGTAGCTCTTCAACACCTCCCCAATTCCACCTTACAGTCCTCCTCCTTCAGCTTCCACCACTTGATCCTCGACTCTGCCCTCACTTTCCTCCTCTTCTTGACCTCCAAGGTCATCCTACAGACCACCATCCTATGCTGTTTAGCTACACTCTCCCCTGTCACTACTTTGCAGTCTCTGATCTCTTTCAAACTGACCCTCCTGCAAAGAATATAATCCACCTGTGAGCATCTTCCTCCACTCTTATATGTCACCCTGTGCTCCTCCCTCTTCTTAAAATAAGTATTAACTACAGCCATTTCCATCCTTTTTGCAAAACCTCCAACCATCTGACCTTCAGCATTCCTCTCCTTGACACCATGCCTACCCATCACCTCCTCATCACCTCTGTTCCCTTCACCAACATGACCATTAAAATCTGCACCAATCATCACGCTCTCTCCCCTGGGTACACTCTCTATCACTTCATCTAACTCACTCCAGAATTTTTCCTTCTCTTTCATCTTACAACCAACTTGTGGAGCATAAGCACTAACAACATTCATTATCACACCTTCAACTTCCAGCTTCAAACTCATCACCATCCCTGACACCCTCTTCACTTCCAAAACACTCTCCACATACTCTTCCTTCAGGATAACACCTACTCCATTCCTCCTTCTATCCACACCATGGTAGAACAGTTTAAACCCCCCTCCAATACACCTGGCCTTACTACCCTTCCATCTAGTCTCTTGCACACACAAAATGTCAACCTTCCTTCTCTCCATCATATCAGCTAATTCTCTACCTTTACCAGTCATGCTGCCAACATTCAAAGTCCCTACCCTCACTTCCACTCTCCTCTCCTTCTTTCTCTCCTTCTCCCTCTGGACATGCCTTCCTCCTCTTCTTCTTCTTCTTTGGCCAACAGTAGTCCAATTTCCACCAGCACACTGTAGGCTAACAGCACTGATGGCGGTCGTTGTTAACCCGGGCCTCGACCGATCTGGTATGGAATTCTGTATCGTTGTCCGCATATTGACTTGGCAAAGTTTTACACCGGATGCCCTTCCTGACGTAACCCTCCCCATTTACTCGGGCTTGGGACCGGCACGAAGAAATACACTGGCTTGTGCATCCCTAGTGGCTGGGTTAAGGATTTTATCCCAATACCTAATAGCAATCAGGGTGCCATTGTTTATCCTGTACAGGTCTGTGCATCCCTGCATGTATATGCCTCCCCAGACCAAAACTAGCCCAACACCAAACCGATCACGCTGAATAATGTTGCAGACAACATAACGTTCACCGCCACTTCTCCAGACCCTTTCATGTCTGTCACATGAGTTCAGAGTGAACCTGCTTTTATCTGTGAAAGGCACAGGGCACCAGGGCTGGACATGCCAATTCTGGTGTTCTCTGGCAAATACCAGTCTAGCTCCACAGTGCCGGGCAGTGAGCACAGGTCCCACTAAAGGACGTTGGAAGAAGAAGGCTCAAAATGAGGCACAGACCCTTGACTGCTCATTGAAGACCCTGAGGGAAGATAATGCCAGGCTCCTGGAGGAACTGAAAGAAAAGGATGGAGGAGAGTCTGTTTCTACTCATGAGTCTGTTTCTAATGGTTTGGTCAGAGACCATTTTTGCCAGTGGCCTGCTGGGGTCACTTTGTAGGGCTCTGGCAATACTCATCCTGTTCCTCCTTGCACAAAGGAGAAGATACCAGGTCTGCTGATGGGTTAAGGACCTCCTAGGGCCCTGTCCAGCTCTCCTAGTGTAAATGCCTGTCTGCTGGAATCTCCTCCATGCTCTTGAGACTGTTCTGGGAGACACAGCAAACCTTCTGGCAATGGCATGTATTGATGTGCCATCCTGGTGAAGATGAACTGACTGTGCAACCTCTGTAGGATCCAGGTATCTCCTCATGCTACCAGTAGTGACACTGACCCTAGTCAAATGCAAACCTACTGAAAAGCAGTCAAAAACAGACGAGGAGGGAAAAAATTTCTGGGGCCATTCCTGTTTTTGAGGTCGTCTTATTGTTGCCCCTTTAGTGCACCTGTTGTTAATTTCATCAACACCAAAACAGCTGACACTAATTAACAACCCCCTCTGCTGCTTAACCGATCAGATCAATATCCCAGAAGTTTAAAGTTCCTTTATCTTTAGCAGTGTATATTTTGTACTGCAGGACACACTTCAATCTGCTTGTTGTGCCGATCCACATCCCATCCCTGGGCTAAGCGACATATTAGACAACAGATGTGGTTGCTGTAAGTAACAGGACTGTGAAAGTGTACCTTGAGCTCTGCCAGCCTGGTCTCTAGGGTAGACACCTTCTCCTGTTTAGTTCCCATCTGATCCTTTACTCCCTGCAGTTCCTCATTCAAAACCTGTGCACAAGAAAAAAACAATCAGATCAATGTCAATTAACAATGCTATTCTTCTCGTCATATTTTATATGTAGTAATATAGTTACAATATTTATAAAAAAAAGAGAGAGAATTTTTATTTGAGAAGGCTATCTGAAAGTATGGAATAAAAACCTTCATTTGGTTCTGATGTTGCGTGGTTTCCTCATTCAGCTGAAGCCGAAGGACTTCCATCTCTTTCTGACCACACTCCTGCAGGACCTTGGCCTCCTGTTGCGCCTTCTCCAACCTCTCCTGCAGTTCCTGCATGGCTTTGGAGAGTACCTCCTTTTCTTTCAGTTCCTCCAGGAGCCTGGCGTTATCTTCCCTCAGGGTCTTCAATGAGCAGTCAAGGGTCTGTGCCTCATTTTGAGCCTTCTTCTCGAGCTCCTGAAACCTAGCTAAAAGCTCATCCCAACGTAGCTGGGCCTCCTCCTTCTGGCTGGTCAACATGCACACGTGGACGCCTAGCTCTGCCGTTTCAGTGTTGGCCCTGTGCAGAGCTTCCCTGGCTTCTCCATTCTCCAGAGCCAGAGTGCTATTCTGCCTCTTCAGAGCACGAAGGTCCTCACGCATGGATGCCAACTGAGCCTGGAAATCGCCTCTGGCAAGCGCCTCAGTGTCCCGCTCTTTTGCCAAGGTCTCCTCTCTTTCTCTGCAGTGGAGAAGCTCCTCAATGTGCTGGCGGTTCAGTTCCTCCACCTGGCCCTTGAGTTGCTCAGCCTGGGCACGGAGGTCTTCCCTGGAAGCTTCAGTCACTTCCTGCATGGCCTGGAGCTTCATCTTTTCATCTGCACTCACCTGGACTTGGGCCCGGAGCTCTACTACTTCCTCTTGTAGTCTGGAAACCTCCTTCATGTTCAGGTCCAGCTGGGCCTCAGCCAGAGCAAGCCTAGAGGTCACTTGTCCAGTCTCAAAGCTGTGGCTGAACTTCTGTTCTCCCTTTATACCTTTAGGTTCCTCTTCATCTTTGAGATTATTTAAGTGGATGTCAGAGACTATCTCAGCCTCCTTAAAACCTGTCCCATTATTTAGCACTTCACAATTCTCCTTCAGAGCAATAGGTAGCTCCTCAACCTTCAGCTTCCTCATTTCAACTTCTCTAGAATTGCTCTTTATCTGGGCTTGGTGGATGCTCTTTTCCAGACACTGGTTCTCTTCCAGGAATTTTCCCTCTTGCTCATCCAGTTCAACCCCAGCCAAATTCAGTTTTTCTTTCAGTTGCTTCTCAGAGGTTTTAAGAGTTGCCACCTCTCTCTCCAGGGCCGCTCTGCCCTGGACCAGCTCTTTGCTGGTCTCTTCTGTCCTCTTGACTGTATGAAGCAATTTGGCATTGATTTCCATAAGATTGGTGCACTGGGTCTTGTATTCATCTAGCTTCTTAGCTTGGCTTTCCACTTTCTGAGTGAACACAGATAGTCTTCTGTTTTGATTTTCCAGCTGCTGAACCTTCTGAGAATTGATTGCAACTTCTGCCTCCTTTGATTTCAGCTGCTCCTGCAGTGATACAATCTGATCATCTAACGTCTCCTTTAGAAATCTGCTCTTCTGCTGCAGCTCTTCATGCTCCTTTTTCATCTCTTCTAGCTGTTGTTCCCTTATCTCCAATGAATTTAATACATCCTGCAGCTGGGTGTGTAGTTTCCCTCCCTCCTGTTCCTTCAAAGATAGCGCTTCATGAAGGCGGTTTATAGTTGCATGGAGCTCTTCAACCTGCTGAACTGCAGTGGCCCTCTCTTCCTCTGTGTACACTTGGAGCTTAGCAATTTTTTCTTCTCTCTCTTTCAGCTTCTCTCCCTGGTTCTTGAGTTCTTGGGCCAATCTCTCAGCCTTTCTGGCATGATCTTCACTCTCGCGCCTGGCTTCAAGTCTCTCCAGTTCAGCCTCTTTCAGCTTACTCAGAAGTTCCTGGATCTTCCAAGCCGAATCGCAGTAGCTGGCCACCTGTTGGCCTTTCTCACTCAGTGCCCCATCCAGTTTAGCTAGCAGCTCCATGTTCTTGTTCTCTGCAATGCTTAATCTTTCCTCTAAGTTTCTTGATGTTGCTTGTGTCGCAGCTTGAGGATTTTCACCCCAATGCCCATTAACGTTTTCTAGTTCCTGCTTCTTGAATGAGTCAGATGACTGGTCACTCTCTTCATGTGGCTTCTGATTGGCTCTTTCAGCTTCAAGTTGTTCTTGAAGATCCCTGACCTCTTGCCTTAACTCTGTAGCTTCGTCAGTGAGCAGACGGACCTGCTCCAGAAGCTGCTGCTGCCTTAGCTCTGATTGGTCGAGTTCAATGCGCAGATCATCCGCAGCATTACATCCTAGTTCTCCTAGGTCTCCAAGCAAACTGGGGCCAAAGTCTGGGCCTGGTAGGAATTCCTGGGCCTGCTTTAAAAAAGCAGGAAATTCAGCACAATTTAAAAACATTTTCTTTTTAGTTTTTGACATAGTAAAGACATAGTAGTTCATGTACAAAGATAATTAACTGAAGATTAGAATAGGCAGCTAGTTGTAAATGTGAAAACTGTGCTTTTCCATTGGCCCACTACCAATTGGCCCAGTTTTATGGTTCTGGTACATGCTCAAACTTAGCAACAGGACCTAAAAGAACTCAAGGGTGCACACCTGTGTCTTTGATTAGTATCTTAGCAAAAGCAAATGAAACTTAAAGTTATCTAAATTAAACGCTTACATGGCAAACAAGTGTCCCAGATGTGTTGAATGCAATCTTCAGAGTTAGGTAGTGCTACATAAGAACACCATTAAGCACACTATGTACAGTGCCTCGCAAAAGTATTCACCCCCCCTTTGGCTTTTTGAAAGTGACTGTTCTTGTCATTGCGAGGTCACAGCACAGCACACAGTGAACCACAACGAAACTGGACCTCTGCATTTAAACACTGTGCAGCAGGTGGCAGCTATGAAAGCTGCCCGGGGACGGTACCTTGCTCAAGGGTACCTCAGGGCATCCTACTGGTAAGGGGTTTGAACCTACAATCTTGTGATCTTGGGGCCAACTCCCTAACCACTAGGCCTAAACTAGACTCTAAAAAACAAAAAAAACAAACAAAAAAAAATACTGAAAATTGGTATTTGCATATGTATTGACCCCCTTTGCTATGAAGCCCCTAAAAAGTCCTAGTGCAAGCGATTACCTTCAAACTTCCTATAATTAGTGAAATGAAGTCCATCTGTGTGCAAGTGTCACATGATCTGTCAGTATAAACACACCTTATTTGAAAGGCCCCAGAGAGACTGCAACACCACTAAGCAAGAGGCATCACACCATGAAGATAAAGGAGCTCTCCAAACAAGTCAGGGACAAAGTTGTTGAGAAGTACAGGTCAGGGTTGGGTTATAAAAAAAATATCCAAATTTTTGATGATCCCCTGGAGCACCATCAAATCCATCATATTTAAATGGAAAGAACATGGTACCACAACAAACCTGCCAAGAGAGGGCCACCCACCAAAACTCACAGACCAGGCAAGGAGGGCATTAATCAGAGTGGCAGCACAGAGACTAAAGGTAACCCTGAAGAAGTTGCAGAGTTCCACAGCAAAAACTGGAGTATCTGTCCACAGGACCACAATAAGTCGTACACTCCAGAGAGCTGGGCTTTATGGAAAAGTGACCATTACTTAACGTTAAAAATAAGAAGGCACGTAGAGTTCTTAAAGCTCATAGAAACTTATCCAAAGCGACTTGCAGCTGCAATTGCCGTAAATGGTGGCTCTACAAAGTACTGACTTTAGGGGGGTGAATAGTTATGTAGTTGATGTTATTTTGTCCGATTTGTTGTTTGCTTCACAATAAAAAAAAAGAAAATAAAAATACATTTACAAAGTTGTAGGCATGTTCTGTAAATGTTCTGTAAACAATCGATTGTAATTCCAGGTTGTGAGTCAACAAAACATGAAAAAAAGCCAAGGGGGGTGAATTCTTTTGCAAGGCACTGTAGATACGCCTCAGTATTTTTTGAAAGAAATAAAAGCTTGCAGATAAGTGCATGTAAGTGTGGAAATTTGTGTGAGTGCTGGAGGGCAGCATACTATCTTCAGTAAGGACAGCTAATGTAGACATTAATGTAGTTAATTTAGCTAATGCAGCGCAATAAATAAATGGCTTGACTCTACATAAGTCTATGCGAATGCAGATATTTTTTTGAGTGTTTAGTTAATGTAGTTAGTAGTTAACCTAACTGTTGACTTAAAAAAAAAAAACTCCTCTGAAATGTGAATTTCATGAAGACATCAGAATACAATAAAGCGATAGAAAATAATTTAAAGTAAACCTGTGAATAGCTGCTGGCAAGGCTGTTCACACTAGAGCAGCGACTAGGCGGCCTCCACAGATGAGTAGCCGATACTGCTGATCCAAGTGTTCTCCTACAAACATTGAAGTTATAAAAGAATCTGTATTTAAAATATTGTCATACAAGCACTCACCACTCACCACCCACGCACCCTTTAGAGTATGAGTACTAGGTCCATTTTACATTCAACTGACTGTATTTATATGAGTTAGGGCTTGGATTTCTTTAATATCAGTAATTTGTTTTTTTTTTATGACTTGTGAAAACAACATGCATCATCTGTTACATGCATGTGCCTGCTGAGGACCACAAGAGGATGTGGTCATAAGCAAACAGGAAGTATGTCTGATTTAGGTGAAGTACACAGGAAAAAGGTATAATACGGCTTAGCAGAGAAGTGAGAACACACCACAAGTTCAACTGAAAAAGTTAAAAGCTACATCACATACATTTTTAACTGAAACTACTGTAAGGTTGCACTTCAGTAAAAACAAAGTATTAACATAAAGGGATTGTAAGAAAGAGGGTAGGACATGATGTACTCTATATTTCTTTAAGATACTATACTGAATGTTCTTATTCTAAAGTGTGGGCCACATAAAACCTTTCCCAACCTGGCGAAGGCAGGCCACTCCGAATCTAGATCATATCCTCTTGATGCCACATCAAACTGGACCTCATTCAGCTCATACAAATGACTGATGATGTCAGCTGTCAGATGGGACTTCAAAAACGGACTGCGGGCATAGTACCAGTCACTGCAAGAAAGATAATAAAAAAAAAAATAGCAAAAAAAGTAATACAACTCTAAACATGCATGCTACTTAAGGAAACTGACACCATATTCATGAACAAGCCTCAAGGGGAAGGGAAAAACTCTTTGGAAATTTCAGAAGTAAAACTAAACCAGGGAACAGAAATCAGCAAATGTCAGTTGCTTTTGCTTTTTAGCAGTGTTCAGTAACTGCAAGCTTTCAAAAAGCCAGCATTTTTATGCATGTTGACTACATGTTTTCAATAACTATTCTATTTTTTGACAATGTGGCACAAATGTAAGGATTGTAAATGAAAGACTAAGTAGCAATGTTCATCTTCTTTCAAAGAAAATGCGCAATTGATGTATTCTAATTATCTGAGCAGTTTTTTGAACACTTCTTTTTGCACAGTCATGTTTCTTGAGCATTTATCTGCTGTTACTTCAGAAGGAAAGGAAGCTTTTACTTGAAATTCAGTTTTGTTGACGTCCTTGGTGTCACCCACCCACCTATCCTATTCCAGTCACTGCTCATTTCCCCATTCCACTGTGCTTGTGTTTCTAGCATGAACTTTCAGTTCAACTCACAACAAAGTAGATGCAGACACTAGGAGCTTAATGGTGGAACCTTTTTATGTACTCATGTAAGTCATAAGACAATACGGCATTTATACTACATATCCCATAGACTCTGAATCTTCTATATGCTTTTTGCATGCACTTAAAATCTAAATGTTAACTAAAACATCCATACTTCTATCTTTGCATCCATCATGGAACCCCTTGGCTAACCAAGTTTAATAGGGGTGCTGGAACCAACACAAGTGCCCATAGGGTTAAAGTCAATAATCACCCAGGAAAATTCACCAGTCCCTCCTTATGAAACTCTTTATACCAAACAGTAATGATGTCCATAAAATGCACTGAAAGCCATCCTATGACATACTTTTTATATGACGCCAGTAAATATCATCATCGCCCACCTGAATTTAAACACTTTATATGATACATCACAAGCCATCTCACTGCTACACTAAAATCTGCATACAAAGCTGATGCCAATTTCCCTTCTCCCTACAAGTCATACTAAAATAAAGCCAGTGCTGGATTAGCAGACAGTGCAGTTTCTTTTCCTTACCAAGTGACCTTTTGGTTCATAAGACATTGCTGAAGAGTGTCTGCCAGCCTCTGGTGCACAAGGCAGTAGCGGATGAAGGCTCGCCCTTTCCCCAGTGATGTCTTCAACTGCGGCATAAGGAATAGTGCATAAATTAATATATATAAACAAAGTTTATCTGTGCATACACTTCACCACTGCACTATTCACCAATGAAAACCAACCCAAACAGCTCTGCAGAACATACATTATTTGGGTGATTAGCCAATCTTAACACAGCAGTGACAGCGATACAGTGCTTGTGCAGCAGTGTGTGTGTCTCAGTGATTGAGGCATTGCTGCGGCTATAGTCTGTGACTGTAAAGAGCATTTATTTGGTAGTTGTTTTATAAAATAGACTGTAAATCCATGGTAAAATTGGAAAAACATTTCAAACAGCATAACGAATAACAATGAAAGGTGGCTTTAATCTAACTTTGCATAAACCTCACTATAATTATTCATGCCAACAAAGACCAACACAACTAAACGGACAAGTCTACAAATACATACTGACAGGAAACACACCATTTATATCTTTAATATCCTGACAACAGTGTGGAAACCTAACAGATAAAAATTGCTGCCTTTGGGTCAAGAGGTTAAAAGTTCTGAGCTGACTTATCAGATTAGATACAGCCAGCCCATTGTGAGTGTATGTGATTCACCCAGCAGCCTGCCAGATGGCTGGATTACAGTAAGTGGCCAAATTAAAGAACATACGGAGAACAGATGGGACTGCCACTACGCAGCTGACAGATAACATGTTTGCAGTTACCCGGATTCCCGTCAAAATGTTTTGTCATGTTCTAAGGGATCCTTCTGAAATCTTTCCCAGTCAGCTGTGTGGACACATGTATGTGTGAAATGAACTCAAAGGTGAGAATGAATAAAGGCAGTTTTTGCTCTTCTACAAGACCAAACTGACAAGCAGACGTGCCAACCAGGAGTTACAAAATTATAAATTAGCTGACCTTGCTGCAGCTTTGGATTTGCGCACAAAAAATTCCCCGGAAGTATGAAAAAGACGTTCCTACTTCTAATGCAATAGAACAGTCTTCTTCTTCTACTACTACTTCAAGGCAACTTGGGTTCTGATAAGCAAAGGAACTAAAGGTTTTGACTTTTTTACTCTTTAGTGAATATCTCGATACACTATGAAATCAAATGTAATAAAAATCTGCAGGAATTTACACAGAAGTAATATATAATCGATAGATACAAATACAGTATATTTTTATATCAAACAGAACTCTGAAAATTGTATTACACACTTTTTAATGTACACTGTGTTCAACTCGTAAACTTGAGTTATATTCAATATTTAAATTCATAAGTCCTACAATTTGAGTTACTCAAGCAGTCATCACTTTATGAGGAATTACTGAATAATAACAATCAAGATTAAATAAAACCTAACACTAGTGTTACACCTACAGCATATCACCAACCTCAGACAGTGGTTCTCTGTGTCTCTCAGCTTCATGTTGCAAGGGGAAGGGCAAAGAAACAGATACAAATACAAATATAGATCCAAAAACAAATGAATCAAAAGAAACTAAATTCAATCAGAAAGGCAGAAAAATAAATCTGAAGGCAGTCAGGTGTTGCGCAGCGATGACCGCAACCTACTCTGTATGTGTGCCGTATTGCGCACATGCTGTGGATTACCTCAGGGATAGATTTGACAAAGCGGATCCCATCATTAGCCCCCTTTATCCTGGCCAAGCAGTCACAGAAGTAGTCCCAGTAGTCTTTTCGGCTGCCCAGAAATGTTGTCTTTTCTTTCTGGTCAAACTGTAAACATCAGCAGGTTAATGTTCTTGCTAATACTCTCAAATTATGAGTTACAGATAAAGGATGAAGGGAATTTCCATTATAATAACTGATAACACTTTGTGGCCAATATCAATTCCAATTACTTATAATTAGAGATATTTAATTGAATTAACAAGTTCAAGCTATAAAATTATTAGGTGTCCAACAGTGTCCAGACAGTCCTTTTCAGCCGTTCAGCCGAGTTCAGCCACTTTAAGGTGATCTCAGTGCTGACACCAGGATTCAAGTGCACACATGCAGTTGGCATATAATTGTCAAAGACAAACAATGCTTATGGAGCAGTCTGAGGTCACATGTCACATGCCTGACAACTAGTGTTGACTAAAGAGGTATAAAGCCCTGCAGCACTAACACTTCTATGCAGTTCTCTGTAGTAGCTATATTTAAAACAGTAGGTGAATGAAATATTGTTATAACATTGTTATAATAATGTAGCTTTACACTCTTACTGCGATAGCGTTAGCTATCTATCCTGACCAGAAAATTAGACTTTAAATAGAAAGGACATTTCTATCCAACACTTAAACTATTCCTGAACATTTTTTGCAATGTAGCATGGTGCTTTATCCTACTTATAGAGACCACTGTCAACACATGAGAGATGCATGGGGTCTGCATTAATGTTTATTTCAGTTATATGTAAAATAGCATTCATATAAATGCAAGGATCTGAAGTTTCCCAGCATAACATTGAACAGAGCATTCTGTGGCTGTTGCTTTCTTGTCTTTTACCCACAGTGCATCCTGGTGTCCTCCTTTTTAAGGTAAGCCAAATCCCATGGCTCTGTCCTTCCTTGGATCATTTTTGGAAGGTGCTAGTCACCACATACTTAGAACACCCCACAAGAGCCGCAGGTTTAGACTACAATTTGGCCTTTGTCAAAGTTATTTATATCCCCCCTTAGCCCATTTTTCTTACCATTATTTAGAGCAGTTGCTCATTCACAGCTATATATATATATATATATATATATATATATATATATATATATATATGTATGTATGTATATATGTTACAATGTAACAAATCATCACATGCATGCAGTTTAAATGTTGTGGCAGATCAGTGCATATATAGAAGTCACATTTGATAAATATATTACAAGTATTAATTCACCCTGCATTGTAACACCAGCAAGTAAGGTACTTAGGACCCACTTGACTTTTGTTATTAAACTGTTAAGAGTTGAACTATTCTGCCATACTTGCAGTAAGTATTCCAGTTTAGAGGAGAACTTGTGAAGGCTGGAGCTATCATCAGTGATTGGTTCCGCACTGTCCACATGCTCCTTACACAACTCAGCTACAGCATCTGCAAAAATTAAATACATTTCAGGGCATGGACTTACACAGCGTAAATCATCATAGTTTCACTATATGAGGCCTGCATTCCCAAAAGCAGACCAACTGAAATAATACTTCTTACAATGTTTTTTTGATCATGATATGTGATTAAAATAGGTAGAGCAACACAAACTGTCTAGCATGAGCAAAACACAAAGCAGGTAGTAACTATTTTCAAAATTAACTCAAATACATACTCAGACTTTGATTTAGACTTGAACTGGTAACAAATGTTGATTTTTGTATATTTGTGAGAAAATATATATCAGTCATATTAATTTCAATCTCTTTTGAGATAATAGAGTAATTAAGCTCTATTTAAGATGAAAAGCATGGCAAAATGAGAAGAAGAAAGCCAAACAAACCTGCCTTTCTATGGTTAAAGATGGTGGCTGTACTAAAATGGGTCACTGCACTTTCACTCAGGATTCCTTCTCTGAGCGTAGGGATATAACGTGATGCATGTGTGCACATTTTGAGGAGGATGAGAGGATTTTTATTTGAATCTAACAGAACTAAACAGTCAAACATGAGAGGAGTGTATGTTTTCAAATACCATGCAAGTCTCTAATTATCCTCTGAAGCTGATTTTCTCCAACCGTTACTGATGCCATTGTGGAGTCAAAGGATCAAAGTGCTTCAGGTTTATGCTGTCATCATACTTTCTGCTGTATGAAGGACACACAGAAGAAAGAACAGACAAGATGATCAAGGAGAAAATGGTCACACACAAACATACACAGACAAGAAGTGAATATTAAAAACTCAATTTATCTCAGTCTCTTTCTTACTGATATTTTCGAATAATAATGTTTACTTTTACTTCAACTTCTATAGTCTAAATTTGTTCTTTTAAACCAAAGTCCTTTCCTAGCAAATTGGTTTGAGCACTGATTGAGCACTGAGTTTGCTTAGTAGTTACTCACTTTGGAGCCAGAGCATTTCATTTTTCCCCAAAAAGAGGAAGAATATAATCTGTCAAACATCGCTTCCTGTGCTGATACACTGGTTACATTCAGTACTTCCACTGTACACGATGTTCTGTTCAATAGCAATAGTTCAATAGTGTTAATTTTCTTTATTTGATTTTACCAGTTTTATTTTTTCCTCCTGAGTTTGCAAGTCATTATTTCCATCAGAATGACATTACTGCTTCATGGCTGCATGTTTCTCTATTAAACTATCAGTAAGAGGCAAGCAACCTTATAAAGTACACTATTTCAAGAAAAAGTAATGCTGCAATTAAAGATGCAGCAGGGGAAAAGTTAAAGCTGTAACTTAAGCTATTGAAGGTAAGTTGCCTGTTGAAATGTAGCAGAACTAGAACCTCCAGCACCTGCATCATCAGAAACATTCCTGAAGCTCCAAATATATTAATCACATTAAGTGAATGTGAATGTGAATGTGAATTGTGAAAAGATGAATCCTTTGCTGCATAAATTAATCTGACACGTTAAGGGCTGCTATTGTGTATGATCATGAACAGGCAAAACTGCGAAAGAAGAAATAATAAAAAACTATTCACAGAAACATGAAGCGCGTGCTCTTTAACCTGCCTACGTCACCGTCTACCCCGTGACGGTGCTTCAGTGTAAACAGAAGAGGTGTGATTCAGACCGGCAGCGGGTTTTACCAAAGAATTACCAACTTTCAAACCACTTTTATCACGTTTTCATCCAGCAAACCCACAAAAGGCTCCAGAGAAACCTAACGTCTCTCTTTGTGCCTGGTAACACCACAGAAATGATGAAAACACCAAACAACAATAAAGTGCACCTGCTCCTCCCTCTACATTTCTTTGGGATAAAAAAACAATATTGTTAAAGTGACACCGTCTGTTTTGCGGTCCGGGCAATGTATCCGATAAAGTACACAGCACAAGAGATTAAAACAAATGTAAACACATACTGTATATCGCACAGGAAAGATGATCCTCCACATCGATTACTGAACAGGTGGGGGGGGAGCGTGCTTGTTTCACGGGGGCGGTGCCAGGTGCTGATTGATAGTTGTCTGAACCAATCAGCTAGAGAGAATCGGCAACAACCGCGAGGCATGTTAGGTTGCACGACATGAAAGTGCCAACTAATGTCACATGACCCGTGCTTCTGCATCCCTGTATTTCTGAGATGCTCTAAAGATCATTAACGTCTTTAGGTGAACGATGGTGCTGCGCTCATATTCTCCTGTGAAAGAAAATCATCTTGAAACTCATTTTAAGATCATGAACCCCACGACTTCTAATGTCAGTTTTCGATTAGGTTGCAACAACAGGAGAGCATGTAAACAGCGAGAAATAAACACACAAGTGAACAATACTGATGCAGAATAATGTAATGGTTCTATGAAAAGGATAACAGTATTGTGTACATCTTCTGCTGAATCAGTGTCTTCATGAACAAGTCAAGGATTAAATGTTGTTTAAATGTGATGACCACGGTGCTGATCATTCATTTCAAATCACTTTTCTTATCTTAGAGAAGATAAGTCTGCATAAGGCAATATGCATTAATAACATTCAATATCACACCTTCATTTCATATTGTTGCAAAGCTGCAGGTAACATCTCTTTTGATATCCGGCACTGTGCTCGATAAAGTACATTTTGTCCACATTTCACAAGAACAAAATAGTCAATTTCATTGTTTTCCACAGGAAACATGATCCTCTTCAGAGATTCCCTCAAAACCATTTTCCATCACTAGATCCACTTACATACCATTTAAAAGAATTATATGTTAAAACCCCTGTTAATCTTGTCAGATTTGATAATGAAAGTGAAAAAAAGCTCCTGTATTATTATTTATGCATTTTTTTCTTAAAGAGAATTTACTTCAAGTTAAGATCACACCTTTGGTCCTTGACAAGATGTCTTGCGCAATAAACACAATGTGGTGCCTGAAAAACATAGTGTTTGTGGAAAAGTCAATAATTAAATATTGATTTCATGTGATGAATATGGCTTTGATTATTTGTATAAAATCCCATTTCTTATAGAAGACAATTCTCAACACTGTGCTGATGGACTGAGAACACAATGTGTTGATTTTTTTTTTTTACCTGACTTTTAATCTGATTGGCTTTGTGTGTGTGTTTTTTTTTTAGTGGGATGTTCTGATTTGTGAATTCGATATTGGGAACAGGGACTTTTCAGAGGGTTTCATAAAGGAAAACACTGAGTATCAGTCATCATCTTCAATCAACCAACCAACATTTGAGAACATTTTGGAGCTCCTTGTTAAGGTATGCAGTTTAGAGGTGTACATTCTAGTTATATCATGCATTGCATGTTATTTAATCCAAATAGAAAATAGATGTGCACATGCAGAGTTTGATTTATGATCAGCTATAAAAACTTAAGCTCACTTTTAGTTAGCTTTGAAAGAACCTTATATTTACTTTTCATTATGTTAATAAATACTGTCTCTTGTTCTTTCTGTACGTTTTGCACATTTCTTTCTTTCCATCAGGAGGAAGATGGGAGATATTGATAATTACTCATATGATGATTATAATACCACTGCTTACTATGACGATGAAGCATGCAATAAGACTGAGGTGAGAAGATTTGGAGCGATTGTCACCTCTATCTTTTTCACGTTGGTCATCCTGTTCAGCTGTGTGGGCAACATACTGGTACTTTGGGTTCTGGTCAAATATGAAAAACTGAGCTCTCTGACCAATGTCTTCCTCCTCAACTTGGCTGTTTCTGACCTGGTCTTTACCTTTGGATTACCCTTTTGGGCCCACTACGAGGTCTCTGGTTGGTGGATGTTTAGAGAACTTGGCTGCAAAGCTGTGAGCTCTATATTCTATGTGGGCTTTTACAGCAGCACTATCATTTTAACCATGATGACGGTGCATCGCTGCATGGCAGTGGTCCGTCCTCTGTCAGTTGCCTTGAGCAGGAAATCATACATCTGCTTTTTCACCTCTGCAGCTATCTGGTTCTTGAGCATCTGCGCTGCAACCCCCCACGTCATCTTCACCAAAGTCCTTTCTGTGGAAGGCAGTACATCTGAAAGCCAGCTTCACTGTGATTATGACGACATCACCTGGAAGCGGATTGGCACGTACCAGCAAAATGCCTTCTTCCTCATTTCTTTCATTACCATTACTTTCTGCTACATCCAGATTCTTGAGCGGGTCCTCAGACCCACATCACACACTCGCCGCAAGACCATAAGACTCATCCTCTGCATCGTGGTGGTTTTCTTTCTGGGTTGGGTGCCATACAATGTGTCAATTTTCCTCGACTCATTTAATGTCACCCCATTTAATAAATGTAATTTCACTACTACCATTGACTATGTTTTTTATGTTTCCCATCTGGTGGCTTTCTCTCACTGTCGCTTAAATCCATACATTTACATTATCATAAGGAGTTCAGAAACCTTTTGAATAAGATGCTGTGGAGCATTTGCAAAAACATGTCACCTGATTTACTAAAATGGAGATGAAATCTCCATGTACCCGAAGAAAGAAAGTTGCCAGTGATCTCTACCAGTCCCATTTTCATTTCACTAATTTTCATTCAGTCCATCTAGTCATAAAATGTATGTTGAGTAATGTAAAAAAAAGGACCATTATAATATACATATATTAACAAGACCAAATTGGACATATGTGGTTCCTTCCTGGAATGATGCTTTTTATGTATGAATATAAATGCACATTGAAATATTGTATGTTTATCATGAGTAATACAGTGCGTTAATCTGTGTTATATCATGCAAGACTCACTTCATAGAATGCCATATGGTATATCTTTTAAAACAAATGTAAGTGCTTTTAAGCAAATGCTAATAAACCAATAAAGCATCCTTGTGCTTGTGTTACATGGACTTTGGTATGAATTGAAAGCAAAAATGAAATTCATTATAAGATAGATGTATTCTAATCCCTGAATATAATTCTAGGTATCCATCATTTAATTTCTATTTAATTTTTTTCAAAGATGATATGTTAGTAAAACTCAATTTCTTTAGTTCTATCCAGAAGGCAGTTATTTAAAAGAAAAGGGTTTCAAACTTATTAGTGTAAAATGTGCACCACCTTTTTTCTTCTTATTCAAATGGCCAGCTCATTGTGAAACAGATGAGTCAAGCAAAAAAAAAAAAAAAAAAGGAAGGAAGAGCATCACACTTCACTTGTTTGAGACTTCAGCTTGTTCGCCTCCAGGACTGTTGAAACCTTAAGGTAAGCATCGTTTTTGTCAATGTGCAAGTCTTTGTTGTTAACTATGATCCTCTGTTGCTGAGTTGCTGGTAAAGATTTGTGAGTGCTATCTGATCATATAATGGATTTGAAATATTAAGCTCAATACAAAAGGAAGCTTCAACATCACATAATTTGCCTAATTCTTCTGTTATCATCATGTTACCCCCCCCCCTCCTAAAATTGTCCATTAGCATGGACTCCAATCACAGCAGTAGCAGTCTGAATGACACATATGAATATGATTATGGCGATTACTATGACAACGAAAGTGGATTGATCAAGCTCTGCGAGCCGGAGAGTTACGATAAAATCACAGGAGTGAGTTACATCATGATCTGTTTTATCAGCATCTTTGGGAACAGCCTGCTACTCTACAGCCTGGCCCGCTTTGAGGACTTCAAGAGAGTCACCACACTCTTCATACTCTGCTTGGCCACGTTCGACCTACTCTTTACCCTGACACTTCCTTTCTGGGCCACTGAACACTTCTACCAGTGGGTCTTTGGGGATGTGGCATGCAAGCTCTTAACTGGGGCTTATTTTGTGGGTATTTATGGAAGCCTCATTCTACTGACAGCCATGACGGTCGACCGCTTCTTCATTGTAGTGGTGCGTCACCAGTGGCTGACCCGCAGGCGCAGGCTCACCTGTGCCAGGGTGGCTTGTATGGGGGCATGGGTCATTAGCCTGGGAGCTTGTTTGAAAGATGCCTTGACCTCCGAGGTTCAAATCAGAAGTTCCACCTACACCTGCAACTACAGCCCTTCCCAGGCTGATAACACAGAGTACTACATTCAGCTCATCTTGCTCTTCTTCCTCCCACTGGTGATCATCATCTTTTGCTACAGCAAAATCCTGCACACTCTCATGTTGACTTCAGGCAGGCAAAAGTACAGGACAGTCCTGGTGGTTTTGTCCATTGTGGTGGCTTTCATCATTTGCTGGGGACCATACCATATTCTTATGTTAGTGAATGCTGTGTACTATCCCCAGGAATGTCAGAAGATGGCTGAACTAAACCAGGCTTATGTTGCCTGCCGCATCCTCGCCTATGCTCACTGCTGTGTAAACCCATTGTTATACAGTGCTGTACAGGGACGATTCAAGAAAATTCTGTCAAGTTTTCTGATCTGCTCTCCTGAACTGAGGCAGCTGGCTCAGCAGCAGGACAGACATACAGAACCAAGCCATTCCAACGTCATCCAGCACTCAGCAGCAGAGCGTGTCGAGAACTCCAGAGCAAAGCAGCAAAATGCAGTGGAGCTCAGGTCACTTTAAGAGACTAGGATGATGAACTCTGAACTGGTACTTTTCTTCATTTCTCTACAAGCTACATGATGTAAGCAAGGGAAATATATATAGATCCATTCGTTTAGCATGGTTTATTTCCCATAAATATAGGTTCTCATTAGCTATTTGAAAAAAAAGTCATAATTATAATGATGGTCATATTTATTATTAAAAGGTTTCTTGAGCTTTGGAGCAACATATTATGTTGGGTCTTAGTTTGGACTAGAGATGACAATAATTTACAATTATTCTTCTCTCCTGCCAATTTGAAGTTTCTAGATCAAGTTTAGGAAATTTTAAGGGGAAATCCATTGAAGCTAAGATCTAAAAATCTGTTACCTATAATTTATCTCTTATCTTTTAAAATTGTAAAAGTCATATTTTTGCTCCATTATCAATAACCACTTAATTATTGTTTTTTTTCAGTATCTCATTATTTTTGTTATAATCATGACAAGTGTTCTTTTCATATTTATGCTTGATTAGTATGACTATACTGTACAAATACTTTACTGTATAGAATAGGAAACAGTGTTGTGCAAATATCAGTCTACTAATAACCAGCATGCTAATACCTGTTTCTTCAAAACTTCATTTGGTTTGATGGTTTTGTTATGTTATTCATTTGTAGATCCCTGTGTTTTTTAAACAAACCAAAAAACAATCCTGATACTGGTCAGGTACAGGGCCTGAACTGAAAATGAAAGTCAGTGGTGACTTCGTAATTAGGGACTAGGCCCTGTATTTGGAAGTGTGCATTTAAATATTGTTCACTGTGTCTTGTGCTGTGTATGATACATAAATACTTTCACTATGATACATAAATACTTTCACTTCCACTTCCAAAATCATTGTTTTTCTGTACACCTGCAGAACTATACTTCACCCATACATTAAAAATAGTAGAAAGTCTGGCTCTAACTTACACTAACTTACAATAAGTGTTGTATTTAATAATACATATAGTTATCAATTTAAATAATTTAACAATTATTTACATTGATTTCATTTAAATTATTAATTTAAATGAATGCAGGGTTGATTATATCTATCCAGCTTATTTTCTAAAGTGTTACTCTTGCCATTCAGTTGGGGTTCTTTGACAGTGTGGTAGTGGTGTTAGTGTTGTAAGTATTATTTGTCTAAAATGGCAAACAAAAGGAGTCATGACTGAAAATTTAGATGTCCACATTTCACCCCAAAACAATTTTTTTGATGTTGAAATAATTGCACATTTACAAGTTTACCTCCAAAGATGCTAGTCACCAGGGCTGTTGAAATAACAAAGGCTGTTTTGTGGATGTGTAATTAAATGAGATGAAACCGGCAAAGAGTGATTGTCAGTTCACTAAAAAACACTTTCCTTTCATTAAATAGGTAGTAAGTCTCAGTACTGAGGTTATGGACTAGGACAACAGCATGGAACCTCACCTGAGCTGGCCCAAAGACTCCAATGTTTCCTATGACAGTTACGATTACTATAACAGCACGGATTTTTATCTTGTTGAGCCGGAATACAAGGAGCTGTGGTTAGCTGGGATTCTCACTACTGTCTTCTACAGCTTGATCATTTTCATCAGTATTATTGGAAACAGCTTCTTACTCTGGGCATTGATCAAGCACAAGGGACTGAACAGCTCTGCCAATCTGCTGCTTCTGCACCTCACAATCTCAGACCTAGTCTTCACTCTCACCCTAGTGCCTTGGGCCATTTACCACATCTGGGGTTGGCTCCTTGGGGAACCAGCCTGCAAGCTGTTCACTGGAGCTATCTTTTTGGGTTTTTACAGCTACATGATGTTCCTCACTTGCATGACAGTGCAACGCTACATGGCTGTAGTGCATGCGCTGCGCATTTCATTGCTTGATGCTCGTCGCAGAAGGTTCTATACCCATTTGACCTGCACCATAGTGTGGGTGCTTTCTGCCATCTGCAGCATGCCGGAAGCCCTTTTTTCAGTGGCTAAAGCAAGTCCTGATGGCATGCTGTGTGACCTCGTCCCTCACTCAGTGAATGTGGAGTTAACCATCAGCTATCTTCAGATTTTGGGCTTCTTCCTGTTACCATTCCTGGTCATCACATTTTGCTATTCCCAGATACTGATGACCATACAGAGGTGCCAGATTAAGAACAGAGAGCACACAGTATGGCTGATTTTGTTCATCATTGTTGGATTTTTCTTCTGCTGGGCCCCTTATAATATCACCCTCTTCCTGTATTCTCTTAGGTTACAAGGTGTTGTGTCAATGCACACATTTGCATGGGAGAAGGGACTTAGCTATGCTTATTACATTACCCACATCTTGGCCTATTGTCACTGCTGCCTTAACCCCCTCGTCCAGATCTTTGGTGGAGCCAAGTTCAGGAGATATCTGCCATCAAGGGAAGGCTTCAGCCGCCTCTCAGAAAAAGAAAAAAGTCACACATTCAGTTCTCAGATCCCTCCACCCATAACTTCTGCTGCGCAGACCAATGTGTGATTATTTAGAGATCAAAGCCAAACTGGGGTTAGTATTCATTTAATGAATGGTTCAGAGAAATGTTCAAATTTAGTTTTCCACTTATCCAGATGCAGACATCATACGAAGCTATGTTTGGTGTCAAAATTTTGCTTTTTAAGATTAGAACTGAAACTAAGAAATTACCCAAATCTTTTCTGCAAACATTCTCTCAACTCTAAGCTGCATCCAGCGCTTCTGGGTGTATTTTAAGACACGGTATGACTTACTGTGATAATTAAAAATTACCCATAAAAATGAATGCCAATGTGTAGATTTTTGGAGCCTTCTAAGGCAACAGGTTCTGTTTTTACAAACAATCTCAGGAGTAGAAATGCTGATGTAGAATCTGTTTTTGTAACCGTCATACATGCAGAGGGGTAGGGCGTTGAAAGTGAAAAAGTGAAAGTCCTTGTCATTGCGAGGTCACGGCACAGCACACATGAACCACAACGAAATTGGACCTCTGCATTTTACCCATGCACACTCAAACCCGTGCAGCAGTGGGCAGCTATTGAAAGCGCCCGGGAAGCAGTGATGGGGACGGTACCTTGCTCAAGGGTACCTCAGGGCAACCTATTGGGAAGGGGTTTGAACCCCCAATCCTCCGATCATGCGGCTGACGCCCTAACCGCTAGGCCACCGCTCCCACATGATCAGAGGATCGGGGGTTTGAACCCCTTCCCAGTAGGTTGCCCTGAGGTACCCTTGAGCAAGGTACTGTCCCCGTCACGCTCCTCCCTGCGATGGGCTGGCGACCTGTCCAGGGTGTGCCCCCGTCCTTCACAATGTGTGCGCTGGGTTGGACTCCAGCACTCCCCCGCGACCCCGCTTGGGACAAGCAGCAGAAAATGACATAAATGCAGATGTTTCTGATCCAAGAACACTCTTCTCCTGAAGGTTTGTTAATATGCAGGTGTTTTAAAATTTGCCTTGTTGCTCCAGATCCCTACTAAAGAAGCAAAATTTAGACTCACCCTACGCTACCCTACCCAAACATTTTTTGACTGATGGCATGTAGGGTAAGTGGAAAACTGTAAAATCAAACCATACCACAGAACTGGTGATTGGTCTAAAAGGCTAATGTAAGTTAGAAACTGAGTGAAACTCTTAGAGTATATTTTTTAGGTGAAATTTTAATACTTCTATGCATGAACATATTTTGATGATTAACTGATTTTGACTGAACTTTTAATGTTTTGTTAAAAGTCAGTGGTCTAGAATGGCTTAAAATATTTAATTTGATTTGAGAAACTATGGAAGAAAAGTGTACTTTTTAGACAAATCCACTTGAAAACCTAGTCTTGGACTACAGTTTCTTTTCAGGCTGTCTTCAGTCAGGATGCTCCAGACCTGGACTAGTCTTAATCCCTGTCTAAGAAACCAAAATTTAACCATTTCAAAAATTTCAACCAGGGGAGTATAACTACATGTTGTGTGAGTTCACAGAAAAGCACAAGGATAGCACAATACGGAAACAAGAAACGGATCTGAGAATGAAAAGCAGATCTACAACTGAGGTGGTGCAATAAGAGAAACTTTAAGAGGAGAACTGAATTATTGAATAGGATCAGATTTATGATCTGTAGGAAGATTATATCCTAAAATTATAAGATTTATACATTCTACTATACAGTAGATGGCAGCAGTGGCCTTAACTCCGAATGCTGAGAGGCTTCACGGGTTTAGGATAAAAGCGAATTACAGTTTATTTCTTGTCTTCGTATTGAAGTGTTAGTGCATTTTGGTCTTTTTGGTTCTCTTACACTTTGAATAAATTTGCCAATTAAATAAATTTCCTGATGAGTGATTAAGTGATTAGCTGATTTTTATGCAGGAAAACTGTACCAATATGTGGCCTTCCAAAACTTTAATTCTCCATGCATGGTTTATAGAGAAAAATATTAAATATGCTTTCTTTTTTTTTTTTTTGGTTGCAGAAAGAGTAGGAGCACTATTTTTCCACTTGATTAATGAAGTGCAGAGACATATTGTTATAATGCAAAAATAAAATCACATCTGTAATTGCCATTTCCTGGCAATGTGTCGGTGCTATTTGATTGCAATCCTGGGGCATCTTTTGCCAGCTTTTACACTTCTCATTCAATAGCATAGCAGTTAGGAGAGTGGGACTGTGTAGCACTGCTTTAAGATACAGCAACTTCTGGGTTTTCTTTACTAGTTAATTAATACGTTTAAATCCCTGCATCTGCTTGCAAAACGTTGTTTTATCTAATCAATACTAAGCAAATGTATGTTGTCACATTTTTAAGTATGAGGGATGAATTTTATCTGAAAGCAGAACAGAGGACTGCTATTTGACAGTTTGATTTAATTCTTTTTTTTTTTCCGTTTTTTTTTTTTTAATAAAATACTTTCTGTTTCCACAATAAGAAAACATCATGGTTTTAAAGCTGTTTTCCAGCTCAAGGTGAAATCCAATATTTACATTTTAGTTTCATATAATTATGGTAGTATACTAAAGGCCTCTGTAAAATATTTAATCAAAGAAATAGCTGAGAAGTGAAACTCACTTGGGTTAAGGTTACAGTTTGTACCAGGGTGGCATATAAGGATGTGGGTTAGGTTTGGGTTTTGGTTTGATGTTAATATAAATTTTAGGATCAGATGTACTATCCAATAAAATTCACCACACAAATAAAGTATTCATTTTTATTTAGTGTATTTTATTTCAATTTCAGTTTTTGTCTGACAAATGCTCAGTGTTTTTAATCTGTGAACTGTGAGAGAGAGGGTTTAGATTTTTGTAAATTTCAGTTTCATTGCTTTAAAGGGTGACCACTAAATTTAGAGTTTACCATTTTACGCTGGTGATACGCTAGTCAGTCATGGCAGAAAACATCTATACCACCAGTATATTTTATAAATAGTTAGGGAAGTGCGTAGGAGGGTGGAGAGTGGATAAAGCAGCGTACCGCATCTGTTTCCTCCTGTCTTGAAAGACATCCTCCTTCACTGTCTCCGTACCTCCCTGGCAAATGTGTTACTTAGGTTTGTAGCCAGGAGCTAAACAGCTGTTGTTTTCTACTCAACTGGGTCTCATCAGCCTTCTCTGCCCTGAGTACACACTTTCCTTTTCATGGGCTACTTTTTTCTTTTTTTTACATTTGTATCATTTTAAGTATGAAGTTTCCAATTACTGGTAATAGCATACTGAATTTAAAACTTTAACATAACAAGAGCAGTTCACTGAAGGCTAATGATTCACATGTGTATATAAATATATATAATTTCCTCAAAAATATGGTGAAATTATGTTCAAACAGAGCCGCTGTAAGCATCGCCTTTAGAAGACCACTCCGGTGACAATAGAGATACCACTCTACTCACATTTCAATAGTCCTTCTTCTGGGAAAGTGGAGCCTTGACTCAGAATTTCACCCCAGAGACTCAGCACTCAACTAATACCATAACTCCAGTGAGACTTGACTCTGATTGCCCCTTACTACCCCTGTGACTTGCTATGGGACTAAGACTTTTGTCTTGACTCATACAATAATCATTACATGACTCTACATGAGCTTCACTTCAGATATTTGAGACTCAAGCCTTGATTTAAACTTGCTCCACAGAGACCTGAGACTCAACTCTGAATCACACGTTTTGTCATTGAGAAACTCGGGCTCAAGCACTTACACACAAAGTTTCTGTTAAATGGGGCATTATTTTTAAGTAAAAGGTAACTGCCTAATTACCCCAATGAATTATTATAATTAGGTCTATCATTGTGCTTGCTGCTACTGCCAAATATACAGCACTGTTACATGTGTTAAAATATATGTTCAGGATCTGTGTGATTGCCAGTGTTTTAGATTTCTTTTCTGTTTTGCTTTAATAAATAGTGATAGACACAAATAAGTCTTTACTGTGATTGGACTGGTCTTCAGTGAACTATTTTAAACATATTAAGACACTATTTACTGTCTCTGTTACTTAGAAACCTCACACAATGTTAAATGTTATTAAAAGCATATTTTCTAAATGCATGCCACCTGCTTCATTAACTCTAATGTAATGAAAATGTTGGAATAAGTCCAGCAACTCAAGAAATAGCCAAAGAACTCGATGAAGAACAGCTTAACTCTTAAGCTGAATTCATTGTTCTCTTTTTTGCAAACATGCCACACCCTGGGAGGGAACCATAACGAACACAACCAAATGAACACAGGAATTTAAAGTCCCATATAGAAAAGCAAGAATTTCTTTCGGTTTTGTTTCTTTTAAATAAAACAGTTTGATATAATATATATACATAACCCATTTAAATTTACATTTTTTCAATTACAATTAAAGATCACTGGTCCAAAACAAATTGCAATACATGTGAATTTGCAGAGGAAGGCAGATTTGTTTATTTTTGCTGTGCAAAAAGCAGCTGGCTTTGAGATTAAGAGACCATATTTTCTGCTTTTATTTACTGAGATTGAAATATGTTTTCTTCATTTGAAATTATTTATTATTTAAATTACATTGTGCATTTTTTGTAATCACACAATTTTTGAAGTGTGCAAAAATGTTGCAACTTGAGAGGTGATGCATGTTTGTTGTTTAACAGTATTTCCTGTTCAAATGACTGTTAACGACACACACTTAGACTTCATCTGTGAAGTCTTCATCTGTGAAGTCTATGGGGGAAATCCATGCCATTTTAAAGCTGAGAAATGAGGGGAAATCCATCAAAAGCAGTTCACAAACATCGAGCATAGTAAAAACGACTATTGTCCTGAAAAAGAAGGGAACCCTGGTGTACTGAGAAACAGACACAGCGCTGGCTGGTAAAAAAAAACCCACAAAACAATGTTTCTGAAACAAACTTTATGGACTGAAGAAAAAGCCTGTGAAGCAGAGTGAAAGTAGAGGCATGGCTTTGGCTTAATAATCTTTATTAATGATGTTGGTCTGTCTCAATCAATTACCAACTAAACCTTATCCTGAACCTACTAAACCAGTATTTATTCTCCTGAAGAGGAGACTAAAGAGAGAAACCCCTCAGAGCAAACAACGACTGAAAGATGTTAAGATTAAAACCTGGAATACCAAAGAAAGAAGAAATCAACAATCTGATGAGGTCAGTTTTTTTTTGTTTTTTTTTTAGTCGGTCACAGAATTGATGAAGTTCTTGCAAACAAATTCTACAGAATTATTATCATGTAGTGTAATATAATTTATAAATGATTCATTTTTCATTTAGTTGAATTTTCTAATTTTACTGTTCATTTTACATATGTTCACCTAAAAAGCTGTTTGGATATAAAAAGCCTCATGATCTTTGAAATGTAACAAATTTAGATGTGAACACCAGATATAAGATAAATGAAAACCAAATGATTTGCTTTTGTTCACATAATGTTGGCAGGGACTGTAAATAGCCCATACTCAGAGTGACTGTATTTAATATAAGTTCCTGGAAGTAAGGCAGTCATTGAAAAGTAAAACCAAACCTTGGCTGAAGGCAGTTATGCCTTCACACCATCCATTAAATTGCTGACAGTGCAGTCACACACTTGTCACCTTCCACCATAACACTGTTCTAAACCTCTCTTTGACACTCTCACTTCCCTCAGATTGCTGCCTTTTGGCTAAGGTGTAAACTTGGCTTACTGGGGAAAAATAAATGTTTTTTTTGTGTTTGAATTCTCACTATGTGAGTGATGAGAAGGCTGTTTATACTCTAACAGGGTGATATAATTTCCCCAGTGCCCAGTAAGGACACAATTTCTGTCCAAATGTGTGCTGTCCACTAATATAGACAACTGCCACAGCCAAATAACATTTTGTTGGCTTTCTAAGTGAAATTTAGTGCAGATCTCCTACAGAAAACAAACTTTGGTGCATTTTAACACAAAATTACTCATGAGTGCTGAGCTTTACATGGTAGGACAATAGAATAATAGGATGTAGTCTGTCATGCCCATATTTGTCATGTTTCATATTTCCCAAAATGTTTAACTTGACTAAATAATATGCATGCCTTATGTTCAAAATAAGTATTATGTAACCGCGTTTTCTGTAGAGGATGTGTAGTTATTTTACTTGTAAATTCAACAAAACAGCCACATTTTTGCATAAGACCGTAACAAGATTAGGAGTATATTGGAAACTGATATATAATTGCTACCAGCATTACCAAACATTACACAAATAAATGCATGATGCTATAAAATGTATTACGGTGAAATATTGACTGCAGGTAACATAAAAAAAGCTGCAAAAATATCAATATATTCATATTGCATACTCCCAAAGATCTTCGCTGGAACTAACACTTCCAGGATCTGTCAACATAGAAACAGAGTTTCTGGAAGACAAAATTCTTATCTCTCTGGGACGCTTTGTTTCAAAATTAAAAGCAAGCTAAAGATCCAAAGTCAGGTGAGCTCAGTCAGAGCAGAGCACCATCTACCCTGACAATGACTAAGCAGTATTCGAGGAATGTTTTTTTATATGCCTGAGAGCTTAACACATGTCAGAAAAGTAAATTGTCCTTAAGTTTGGACAGATATTTTTAAAGACTTTAAGTAGCTATATACACGTAAAGTACCATTTCTGTCACTGCTCCTCGGGCACTTTCAATAGCTGCCCCCTGCAGCACATGTGTGTGTGTGGGTAAAATGCAGAGGTCTAATTTTGATGTGGCTCACTGTGCGCTGTTTCACAATGACAAGAATAGTTACTTTCAGATTTCATTTTAACATTAAACTAAAGTGATGAGTCAATTCAAACCCTGGTTGACATTTAAAGATTAGTTTGGTGGCCAACATGCTTTAAAGTATATCTTAAAGAATGATGTTATTTAGGCATCTGTAGACTGACTTTGACTCTGTGCATGTGCATTGGCTTACTGAGATATTCTAACATGCAGACAAAATATAAAATATATATAAAAGTTATTTAATACAATGCAATAAAAAATATATATTTCCCTAAAAAAATCTTGTGCTTTACCAGTCAGAAAATGGAACACCATATATTCCATTTTCATTTTATTTTTTGCACTTCATACCTTGACTTCGGTACAAAATGTCAAATGCAACATATATATCATGTAAAGCTAGTCAGCCTGCCACTTTTAACACTATTTTTGTTATAATATTGTTATTGTTATTACATAATTATATCATTATAATTGTTGGTGTTTCCTCTTATTTCCACTCATTACCTTTACCACTCATCCTGAGTAAGATCGCAGGTGGTGCTGGAGCCTATCCTGGCTCTCACAGGACAAAAGGCAGAGAAAAACACCCTGGACAGGTCGCCAGTCCATCACTGAGCAGACACACAGACCAACACACTCACACACACGCACACACACATACACACACACACACACCTAGTGGACAGTTTAGCTTCAGTCCCCCAGACGTGTCTTTGGAATGAAGGAGCAAACCAAATCAGTCCCCGCTGATTTTACTCTCAGATACACTTAACAATATTAAGTCACGGCAGTTAGTTAAAAAAAAAACTTTTGAAAAAAGATGCTATACTTTAATAACACCGACAAAATTCGTATATTAAACACTGATTACTGATTATTATTTGACAGTTAAGAGATTATTACAACGTTACACATCATGACAGGATTCTAATAATATACTGTTATTGTTGTAAAATTTAAATCATATTCAGCTCAAAATAAAACACTGTTCTCAAACTTTTTAATAGGATTGGGAGAGTTTATTTTACTGCTTATTCTATTTATTGAGTTCCCAGAGCATCCTATAGAAGCTGATTTTGATGCTGGGATTTAAGGAACATGAAAATACCAGGTGTAGATTTAATTGAGTCAGAAAAACATCTGCTCTTCTAAGGATTTTACTTTTAATCGCATCTTTATCAAAACCGTGACCCCTCTCGCTGTCGCTCAGTCTCTCTGCTTGTCTGTAGATCCATCTGTCCTTCTGTTCTATTAACTACTTTAACAGGTTTAAGGTTTAGAGGTGTGGATGTAACTGCTCAGGCTGAAGTTAATGGCATTTTGTTTATTAGAACATATCATAGCTTATATTGAAAAGCACATTATAACCCAGTCAGTTTTAGGAGAGGGGGCGGGGGCTCACACCAGCTGCCACCTTATGTGCACACATGAAGAATGTACCAATACAGGTGATTCAGAATGACAAGTTAACTTATATTTACTTAATTTAACATTTATTAACAGATTAGTATGGTTTCCCTAAAAGTAATTTTTTCCCAGCTTTTTTATGCCATAGTGTTTTACCCCAACACCCTTTCCCCCACTTCACCCGTTCTACCTTTTATCTTGGCCACGAAACTTTTCAAATAAAGTAATAAAAAGGTGGACATAAGTGATTTTAAACTGCACGGTGAACGACTAATGGTAGAAACATGTTAAAATCATTGCCGGAATGTCCTTGGGAAGACGAATGAATTTTTCGGCAGAATAATTAACTTAATTAACAAATTTGCATGCATATTCATCAGGGCCATTGAAGTCTTTCCAGGGCTGGCTTGATGAGCGTGCCTGTGTAATAACAGCCTCATTTACATTCTGTCTCCCATTGTCGTTTAGGTGGCTTAGAGCACAAGGCCTGGAAGAGGGTTAAAGTAGGCCTTCATGTATGTGCATATATCCCGATTCCGTGCTGCTCGGCCAGGCTGGGGAATTGATTGGCTACGCAGGTAGGGGTAGGGATCAGGTCGAGTTGATTGTGGGATAGATTTCACATTCTGAGTGTGTCCTTCTGCAGAGGGGGCAGGAAGGGGGACTTTATGTGCCCCCCTCACCCACCGCCCCACCCTCTGGTTGGCATTTCTTGGCACAGCTCCAGCCTCATAACTCTCCTGGGCTGCCAGGCTGCGTTATGCTCCCTGATGGCTCTGCAGGGCAATCTTTAAAAGCAGTAAGGTGTGACAACACCGACTGGCAGCTTGGCACACATGCCCGAGGATACCAGTGCGCTGTCAGCCGTGGCATCCTCCAGTCCTATCATCGCTTCTGCACATTAATGTGTGTGTGTGTGTGTGCATGTCCCAAACAACAATGTTGTATTGTGGGTTTATTTTGGAATATACTCATATATTACATTATCTTTTGGGTGTGTGTGTGTGTGTGTGTGTGTGTGAGTGTGAGCATGGAACATATGAGAGTAAAAGATTATATATAGATTATAGTATAGATTTTACTTTTTTATATATATTTATATTTCCAATAAATCTGAGAAATATAACTATGAAATGTAAATATTTAAATATATTAACTAGAACGTCATATTATTACAAACAGGTCATCTATTGTCACTCTCCAATAAAACCATGTATTTCTCTCTTTTTTTTATTTGTTAAGCTTTCATTTTTATTTTTATATCAGGACTTATATTTTATATATATATATATATATATATATATATATATATATATATATATATATATATATATATATATATATACATGCGTCAATGCAAAGTAGATTTTCATATAGTGCACATTTTCTGCCAGGCACAGAAGATAAAAATATGTGTGTGAGTCTACAACCTCAGATGGAGCTTTGTTTTTTATACTTGTTCTTATTTTTTTTCCTTTCAGCTGCATGTCCTTTCACCAATTAACTTGTTTACTTACAGTGCACTGCAGGCAGGTATGAGATGCAGTGAAGGTAATTAGATGGTGAGATGAGACGGCAGCATAATTTTAACCCTGGGTATACTGTACCCTCTCCAGCTGAAGACCTCTGATTAAGAAAGATATGATATATTTATTATATATCAATGTAAATGTATCAATATATAAACTATGTGCATGTTATGTTTTTCCAATGACAGAGAGGCTATTATCATTTCATAAATTAGTCTTTAAAAATTAAAATTAAATTAAAACCCTTTATTTATGACAAGGAGTATAAGGGTGAGAAGTATCTTATAAATGAAATATGAAACATTTATGTTCCCTAATTAAGGTCCTGAAGACTGAAGACCCTATAACATGAGGAGTTCCTTAGTAACAGTTTAGTGCAGTTAATTTAGATTAAAGGAATGGGGTTTAGTCTGTGATGCTCTCAAAAGCATTGCTACTTTTTTATAAGTTATGAGGGATCATATACAGAGCCCTTGACAACAAAGCCCTTATGCAGTGCTTCATTCTGACACAATATTCTGGTCCCAACATTTTGCCACCAACAGTCTGTCATGTAAATGCTGTCACAGCAACTTAGCATATGGAAGAGAAAAACAAAGGTTGTGAACAAGTAAGTGATTATAACATGTACACCCACGTGTGCATATTCCTGTCGTCTTAGGTTGTTTCCGTTACCATGTTCTAAATGTTAAATGCTGCTAACTTTAAACTCTACACCCAAAAGGTCAGTTTACCTCGCAAATATGTCTAAAAACTGGGAAAAATGTCATATAAAAATCATGTTTAAAGGATAGACGTATGATAGACTGTTTGATTTATTGAGGACAAATACCTCCTTTTTACACACACACAGACATACACCCACTCCCAAGTTTAAACACCTTTCTCTTCAATATGTCACTATGCCATGAAATTGTGTTAAGCATAATTAGCACATTGATACAAGGTTTGCAGAAAAAAATACATACAACTTGATAAAACTAGTATCTTTTATGTATCCAACTGCCTCCCATTTCTTTGTTTGTTTAAACAGTATATAACATGTGTATATATATACATATGCCTAAACCAAAAAATATTTTTGATGTTCTTATGATGAAGTTCTTCTTCCAAAATCCCATGTCAGATTGTCACCATTGGTGTACCTGGTGTACATCCAGAGCCCAAACTGCTTTAGTATGTGTATCTAAAAATTTACAGAAAAGCTGATGAACACACACATACACACAATCACCTACAGGAAAGCTCATAACACACACACACACACACACCCACACATAAACGCATATGTACCTAATTCAGCTTTGGGAAGGGATCTCACCGTAGTTGGCTGTGCATCTCTCTCACCAGTAGCTATATGGCTTGATAAAACTAACCAATCAATTACAGATTAATTAAGATAACATATATATATTTATAATAAAACAAAAAATATATTAAAAAAAGCTCAGATCTGCAAATGACACACATTCCAGCTACAGATGATGTTATATCACATAAAACATTGCATATATATATATATATATATATATATATATATATATATATATATATAACATATATATATATCTCTCTATAGGTTTTTTATGTGATATATCTCTTCAAATCAAATGCAATCTAACTTTACAGTAAATGTTGGATGCAATACATGTGGAATCTTGATAAGGCACTTTTTTTCTGTTCCTTGAACATATTTCATGTTTGCATCATTTATGCACCATGAAATGTGATTTCCCTTATTAAGTGGTCCAGGGGATCCGCATAATACCTATATATAATACCTATACCTATATGTTCAGATTTTTGGTGTGTGTTTTTTTCAGTACAGACATGCCTAATAAACATATTTTTGATTATTTTTGGGGGGGCATGGTGGTGATGAAGTGGTTATTACTGTAACCTCATATCATCAGGTTCTGAGTTCAGTTCCCAGCTGTGGTGGCCTGGGTTTTTTCTCGGCGTTTAGATGTTCTTTTTGGGAATTTGTCTCCTCTGTGATAGGCTGTTGAAATGTCCAGGGTGTTTCTATGTCTTTGGTGTATTTCTGCTGTGATAGGCTCCAGTCCCCCATTACCCTGGTTAGAATAAGCAGCCTTTGATGACTGTTGGGTGGATGAATTCCTAAAAGTTAACAGAAATCATTATTCAACAATAAACATAAAACTGTTGCAGTTCAATCTAAAATGGTTGCAGCTGAAATGCAACACTGAAACTGGCCCGCTGAGCTGCTGAGCAAGGTTTTATAGACCGATGAGTATATTTGTAACTGTATTTACCATGGATCAAGGGAAGCCAACCACTAAGACAAGGAGCAAGAAAAACGTCCTCTATACTTTAACATTTAAAACTTAAAGTAAACATCAAATATTTGATCCTGTTGGAGAACTAAATAAATGCATTGATTTTTGGAAAGGCACTGCTCAATAGCCCACTAGATTTTGTCAGTGCCAATACTGGGAGAGTGAGAACTTGCTTCCTCCATGTCATGTCAGACGATCACATAATTTAAACTGCACTAGATAACCTGGAGGACACTGACCACTAAATCTGCATTGTCATCTTACAGCTGCCCACACTGGCTAGTGCTGTGCTAAGTAAAGCGGGAGAGGGAGTCCATCTCTTAGAGAAAGATCAATTACTCTCTAGGACTTGTGGCCACAAATGGCTGTGGCATCGATGGGAATAAAGACGACTGGATAAATGTTTACATGGAAATCAATTTTACTAAGGGGTAGTCTCTGCTTTGGCACAGTACAGTTTATTTTCTATAAACTATAAATATACACTACCATCCAACTCAGACCATGCGTAGTTGCTGGCTTTATGGCATTATGGCCTAAAAGCTGTAGGCTACGTTGAGCCATGAAGTTAGTATTTTGAGTTGGTTGTTTGTTGAATATGGCTTTGCGATGCATTATTTCTTTTTCTTTTTTATTCAGAAAAGATGAATTTTGGCCTACCTCCCAGAAAGGCCTCATGCTGTAGTGTTCAACCATGACAAGAAAGATAAAAGCAACTTTGTAATTTTTGCTTCGCTTTGCTGAAAGTACCGACATATTTATTTTTTATGATCTTTACATAAAAGAGACAGATAGAAATAAAGAGAGTGAAAGTGTGTGTGTGTGTGTGTGTGTGTGTGTGTGTGTGTGTGTGTGTGTGTGCTCCTTGGGATGGTTATGCGGCAGCGTTTGATGGCACTATTGATGACAAAGTTGTGGAGAAAGTCACAAAGCCACAGAGGAATTTGATTACCTTCATCCATTATCCGCACAGTGAGCGACAGAGAAGCTCGCCATCTGTCATCCGTTTCATTTGCATCGTCAACACCTGCCCTAGCTGTTTACGACTCTTTCTCTCTCTCTCTCTCTCTCTCACTCTCTCTCTCCCTCCTTCTCCCCCTCATCTCTCTCTCCCCAACCCAGATTTTCTTTTTCTAACAAGCTCATAATGAAATAATTTATGTTTTTCTTTGCCTTTATAAATATAGCATTATCTTATTTAAATGAACGCAAGCAGTTTTACGTAGGATAAATATTCACATCTTGCAGTTTGAGACTCCCTTAACAGTAAGAGGGAAAGTATATTTTCTCTTGGGAGTTCAAATGCATAATTTAAGAAAATAGTATTTACCCCAGCTGCAGCTCGTCCTCTAACTTGGAGATAAGGAATGGACGGAGGAATGGACACAATGACAGTGAGGGCACTTAACACTGAAACTGGTAAACAGATGCACTGATTAAGTCAAGCACAATCACAATAGCTATATTAAGCAGAATATTTCGTTTTTTGTAAATGTTAATGTTTGTTTCTTCTTTTCTATTAAATGAAGACACTTTCGTCATATAAATTCCAGATATTTACACACACACATAAACACGTATGTACCTAATTCAGTTTTGGGAAGGGATCTCACCGTAGTTGGCTGTGCATCTATCTCACCAAGCAACAACTACCAGTAGCTATATTGCTTGATAAAACGAACCAATCAATTACAAATTAATTAAGATAACATTAAAAAAAAAAAAAAATTAATTAAACAACAGAAATCTAAAGCATGGCACTGACTCCATAAAAAGCAGAAAGAAACACCTTACCTTACACCTAAAAAACAACATTTGTGGCCATTGTATTTAAACGTTTTAGAAACGTTTTTAGGCTGCCGAGAGTCTGCACAGAGGCGTTCAGCATGCAAAGGCATCTTCCTTTGAAAACAATAGAAAAACACAAACCTTGGAGTGCAAGAACAGCAAGAAAACCCAGTGCAGGGTAGCTTGCTCCACTCTGCAAACTTTAACAGCCCATAAATTACTACCAGGAACGTGATTCAAATCTATGGGTATTTACCCAGAAGATCTTAAGTGCAACACCTTTGCCTCTCGGGCGTCCTGGTTAACACTTAATGGAACAGAGAATGGTCTGCAGGAACATGGTGATCAGTGGTTCAACAATGCTAATTATTTACTTAGATACTGTTAGCAAATAGCTTATTGACTAATCCTGCTATTTAATCCATGTTTGCACATTACTTTAATGTCCTGGTTTGAGCCCTGATACCAGGTCAGACTGAGTCTGCGCTGACTGAGTAGGTAGGTTTCACCCGTTTGAGTGGATGGCTGGGAAAAAAAATATATAATCACTTCTGGAAGAAGACAATTAAATCTTAAGTTTAGCAAAGAAATAAAGAAATTCAATTTTCACATTCATGTTTAATTCATTGATTTTATTGTGGAAGCACATTTGATATATAATGCTATTGCTTTAATGTATCCATATTTATGCACTTTTAGTTCAATTATAATTCAAATGAAATAAAAATATTTCAAATGTATTGATTATCTTAAATGGGTACTGCAAAATGGGGAAAGGGAATTATTCAACAATCTGAGGATTGCTGGATGAAAAACACAAACCTGACTGTTTAATTTTCTAATTTCTGCCCCAAATATATCTAAGAATAATTCATTTTTATGTACATTTTCTTTTATCTTAACAGTGACAAAGAAGGGTTTCCGTTACACAGCCTTTACTTCCAAAGTGTAAAAAGGTAAAATAATAGATTTCTTTCTTTCTTTGCTCGTTCTTTCTTTGATGAATAAGTGTTAATGATCCTTTAAACAAAGAAAAAAGAAAAAAAGTCAAAAGTAGTGAGCAAGCATGTGCCATGTGTCATTAATCGGGACCTCTCCTTTATCTATTATATTACAGATATACACGTACAGAAACCTGAAAAACATGTGATTCCAGGTCTCTGAAGAATTTCAGCACCCCTCTTTTTCTTCCTCCCCCCTCTCGAATCCCCATGTGTCTCTGCCGGCTGTGGGGCCCATTAACGCCCCAGTCCCAGCCTCCAGCACACCATGCGTGTCCTGCCTGACGCTTTTTTGGATCCAGCCCAAGTTTGCTCCCTTCTTACTTCCCTCCAATGCCTGCCCCAGGTGGGGAGGGGTGGAGCCCACGAGATGGAAAGGATCCCAAAGGACAGGAGAGGAGCATCATGGGATTGAATGGTAGAGGTGCGTTGGTGTACAGGACACAAGAGGTGTTGCCTGGAATGATAATGTCTGCATAAAGCGCGCTGAAGAAGTGAGAGAACGGGTTTACTGATGGAGAGAACAGCACTGGGAATTTAATTTGGCTTCTGATCTCATTCCATGATAAATGGTGATAAATATCACATTAATACTCCTTAATACTCCAGTTAACTCCTAAAGTGACTTGGTTCACCATATCAATTTATTCGGTAACTTTACTTAGACATGTTAAAATTCAGCATTCAGAAACCTTGAATGTGCTGAATGTTACCGAATTATTCACAGTGGTGATCCGGTTGTCTGAGAAGTACAGGCAAGGTTGGTTTTTCAGATATTCCAGTATTTTACCATAATCATTTAATCAATTAAGCTTTAATGTTTCACTTAGAACATAAAAAAATGGGTAAATATGATTTTAAATTTTTATCACCAAGTGACATATCTCAGAATATTTGCAAATAATAATATTATGTCAAGACACTTTGAATAACTTTCTTCACATGCCAGTGGTTTTTGTACAAAATAAAAAGGAAGAAAAGAAAAGAAATTTGCCTTCTTTTCTTCTGACAGTTAACTAGAAATATCCTTTAAATATGGGTATACTACTGGATAAAATCTAGATGACACAAAGTCTTTCAAGCAGTCCTTGCCAATCAATCATTGTTCATTGCCAATCAATCATTGCTACCAGGTTACTGCAATCAGTATATAATCCTAGTTCATATTCAGGTTATATACTAGCAAAACTCTTAGTGACATGGATTTGGTACAACATACATGCTTTTTGCGTAGCTGTGACATCTTAATCAAAATCAAATCAAGAGCACCATTTTATGATTATTCAGCTTTTATACCTTTGATATTTTGTCTGGATGCACCTATTAAATAATGCAGTCATAATACACTACACAAAAACAAGAACAGGCATGTACTGCGGATTAGACCTCATACATTCTCATGCTCTTTGGATTCTAAATGACTTTGACATTGACATTTTTTGGACTAGTGCACAGCTCGGTAATTACTAGCATAAAACACACACTCACATCTGCCAGGGGTTAAGGTCAAGAACGGCAGAACCTTGAGACATGTTCTCACCGTTTGATATCCAAGGCGAATTTGTGTGCTCAGGATAATCAAAACTTCGGGAATTGTGATATAACTCTTTACTCTATCATCAACGCTTGCATAATATCAGGATTTAGCTTAGCTAAAGCTACTTTTTATCTAAAATACAGTTAATAAATGAAAATCATTCGTTGCTCAATGCCTGGCCATGATTAAATCTGTGCTTTGGGTCTGGCACTAAATAGTAAGCAGCTATGAGCATTAGTCCACTCAGTAAAGGAGGAGCTCAAATGTGTGGAAACTTTATTAACCTAAGGAAATGAACACTAGAAAGATGACCACATTAACATGTTTTTTAATAGACAAGAATTAACATTCTGAGCAGGGGTGCTTTCATTTCGCATGCGTCCCAGCCACCATGGTGTGTCTAGAAATTGCCTTTGTACTCATGAACATTAAATATGTTTCTGATTAACATTTTGCCAGTTTCAGTAAATGTAACATGAGTGTAAATAGAAAAAGCTCTTGCATTTTAAAGCTTTTCTCATTCCATTTAATCTAATCAAGTAAACTGAATTTGGTTCTTCACAAGAAACCTTTTTAAAGCAGTACTTCACTCAACATCCAAACAAGGATCTGCTTCATCATCTAGCTTGTCAGATGCCATATATACAGGCATCGTCTTTAGTTTCTTGACTCTGTGTTGGTGACCCTGCATATCTATAGAGCAGTGACAGATTTGGCAGAGAATGGGTGGACCACCCTATTGAACACGACACAGTTCAACACGAGCCTCTATGGACCATCAGACAAAAGACCAGTTCAAGCATGAGAGAGGCTGAATATGCTAAGAGTCCCATTAAAAGCACTGGGATAACCGCCCTCCGTGTGAATAATCCGACGTTTTCATTCTGGGAAAAGGTTTTCATGAAATACATTGTGGTTTAACTTGATAAAAAGACTAAATTTACACTAAAACCTGGTACAATTACTTGAAGTAGAGCTGGACAAGTTCACCAAAATTAAATTAGTGTTTTCATCCTTGATTTGCTTATTATGCATTGTCACGTTGGTGTTTATGAAGAAAACAACTAATTTTCTCTGTGATCTTAAAATGATGGTCCATCCAAAAAATATTATTTGCATAATTACTCCCTACCCCAACAGCAGTCACTCAGCCAAGACATATTTGATGTTTCTTTTTTCACATTTGCCCTCCAGGTAATGAAGCTAAGAAGTAAAATAAGCTTATAGCTCAGCTATTAGCACTGGGAGAACTGGACACTTTGTGTCTGATTAGCTGAACTGAAGAAAAAAATCATATTTAATTATATAAAATAGAGCCGAAGAAAAACAAGAGATAAATACTCTTTTGAAATAACCTTTCCCTAAAATGCCTCCCAGATCAGCCTCTCCTCAGAAACCCAGTATGATATAATTATTTTTTTCCCATTTAATCAATGCTTTATCAGGTTAAATCATGTTTGCTGCTGATGCAAATGTACAGTTTACTGTGAGATGGCACAGAAAGGGGCAGCGGTGGTCTCGTGGTTAGGGACTAGGCCCCAGGATCAGTAGGTCATCGGTTCGCCTCCCAGACCAGTAAGTTGGCCAAGTTGAGCAAGTTACCGTCCCCATCACTGCTCCCTGGGCATTTTCAATCAACCTATTGCACGCGCGTGTGTGTGTATGGGTAAAATGCAGAGGTTGAATTTTGTTGTGGCACATTGTGTCCTGTGCTGTTTTTCACAATGACAAGAATAGTCACTTTCACTAAAGGTGAAATCTGGAACTAAGCCTATGTTCTTAAAACCAGCTCAAGAGAAAAGAAATATATGATTGATACTTTTTGCTGAATTTGTCTTTATTTGAATGGAATTATGTTATTGCAAAGCTTTTTGGAAAGGCAAACGGTTTTAATTAATAATACTGAGCACATGTGATAATATGCACAGTTTGTTCAGATCACCCATAAATCTCTATGGGTGCAATACATATAGATGTTTTTGCTTTCCTAGACTAAAGTTACTATTATAAATTACTACAATTAAATTAACAGTATCAAAACTTTTACAACTTTCTTTAATTTTTTATTATCCACGAATGGCAATAATATTGGCACTGACTGGAACTAACCAAAATGTTGTTTGTACATTTTATCCACCTTTATAGCTACAAGGACCCTAAAGCTCCAGTGCAGAACTAGATAAACAAACCTCAGACATTTCACTTTATTAATGCATTCTGTTGATGATACTATCAACTTAGACCAAATAGTATCACTGAGTGTGATGAAACCTGCAGGATCCTAGTATTGAGTATGCGTCTGAAGCCCCCTATATACTGTGTTTCCCCCCTAATAAACTACCTTTCTCTCCCACCAGTATCTTGTCCCACCTGCCTCAGTAAAGCCAGACCCTACAGTCTTGGCTTCTGAAGTTTGGCTGTTCTTAGGCCCGCTGCCAAGCCGACCTCAAATCTGCCATGCAAATGAGCCCCCGGCTGCTGCTGTGGTGACATTCCGAGGCCTTGCTGTCCCACGATGCACTGCTTCCACACCACCCCGGCTCCTTAAAGCCATCTAATTAAAACAGCAAATCCCCTCATCACCCTCCCTCGCTCCCAATCTCTCCCCATTCCACAGGAGAAATGATTATTAGGAATTTAATGGGGAGATTTTCACATCCCAGGCCATCTGTGGCCCAGGAAGGGCTGAAAATTTTGTGGAAGGCTGACGACATTACAAAAAAAAAAAAGACCCCCCCCCAACACCACCCCCCACCACCAACCATTATTCATGGATACAGCAAAAGGAGGTTCAAAGCACTAAATCACCATTATGAGGGCAGAACATTTATCACTTTTAATCACCCAGATTGATATTAACAGGCTATTTATTTTAGCTTATCTCTCAGTGGGATTCTGTCCTTTTTCCACATGAAGTGCTTTTCTCTCCAATACCATTTCATATGGCACTGACCTGGGTTCAGGCCTAACTACATTTATCAGTTCGTCCATTATTGGATTCAAAATGACCTTTCTAACCTCGGCCCACAAATGCATTTAAAAGTAACAACTGTTGCTAAGTCGAATAAACTCAACAGAATTACAACAGTTAAGACAAAAATATGTGTATTAACAGCCATTTTATTTTAAAACTTTATTTGCATTGCCTTTTCCAATTATATCCAGGTGACTTTATCTTAAAATGCAAATTCCATCTGCTGTAGTGTTTGCCAGAAATCAAGACAAGACAAGAATCAAGACGCTTGTGTGGTCAGAAATGGTTTAGGTCATTCTTGAACATTCAGAAGTCTTAAGCAAGTCGTGCTCTCTCTCTATATATATATGCCATCCCCATGAGGACGTAAACAGTAACTTTACTTAAAAAGGAAAAAACAATGATGATGGTTCCATTGCCCAAATTGTAAACAGAAGTTAAAAATGTTAAAATAACTAAAAACCAAAAAAACTCTTAAAAGTCTAAAACTCTTAACTCTTAAAAATTCTAAAAAAGTCATGTTTGTTCATATAAATGGGATAAAAACTGTGTTAAGCTTCTGCTACACATTCATGGACGGGGTAGGATGCATTGATAACTCAAAAAGCAAAATCTTTGTCGTTACTGAAATTCTAAAGTGATGTAACTGTGTTATTAGTTCTAGTGATATATAGTTCTAGAAATATAACTATAATTATAAGCATACCACGAAAATCCCTTTAGAATTCCTGCAATATTACAGCACATTATTTCTATTTTAAAAACTATCTGGACTGGTAATATATTTATTATTGCACTGACTCTGCACCGCATCCTGACTCAAGGCTTTCTATTTTACTGTTCTACTTTAAAACATTAGGTTATTTACGCTTTGGCAAACATATTTCAGTTACAAAACTGGACTTCGAGGATCATGTTATACCTTTGAAGGTTCATTTACATTGTTTGTAGCTTGTTGAACGAGAAATGAACCTGCACTGCATGATTTCTGACCGTCACTGTACCCGTCTACAGTATCAAATGTTCAGGTTACACACATGATAAATAGATAAATACAAACTGATTACATGTGTCTGTGTGTGGATTACGGGCCCGGCCTTGACTGTTGCCCTTCTTTCTGATTCTTTTTTTTTTTATTTTTTCACAGATTAATTTATTAAATTCATTCATAAAACCTGTTGGTTAATTTTGATAGATGATATCCGAATGAATGATTGTTTGCATGTGTACATTGTTGACATACATCTACTATAAGATGTGCTGAAGTTATATGTACTATTGCAGCATTAAATGTCTAGCACGTGCATGCAGAACATCAGGCCATCAAGATGACCATGACATACTGAAAGCATCCCTTCTGTCAGCTCTTGCTCCTGCATGACCATATGTTCTCTTACACTTTTCCTTCAGAGAAAAAGAGAGGAAGAAATAGTGATTGCAATGATATTTTGACAAATCATCATCCCATTTTTCCTTATGCCTTCGCTGTAGTCGATAGGTAAGATTGTGCTTGGTGTCTGTTGCACTGGAGCTGCAAGGCTGATGTAGCAAGAAATGAAAGTTTATAGCCATCATGCAAACTTGATTCCTACATAATGTTATAAGCCTGAGGAAGAATCTCATGGTTAGAGACACAGTAGGACCAAAGTCATTGCAATGGAGTGAACGCTAGGGGATCAAATCTGCTCATATCTGAACATACACTGAACTACCACTTTTACCCCTTTACAAGAAAAGGAAAGAGACCTGACTATGGAGCCCAGTCCCACCAGTATCTTTTGACAAGCTCTCTCTCTCTCTCTCTCTCTCTCTCTCTCTCTCTCTCTCTCTCTCTCTCTCTCTCATGCACCCTTCATGTTAGGGCAGTGCAGCTGTCATGTAATGTCTCTGTGCAAGAGTGATGGATGTGGGCTAAGAGGGGATAAAAATAAAGAGCCTGCAGTCTCTTCAGAGACACACCCACGAACTCATATACATTGGTCATTACGTCAATAATACACACACACACACACACACATCAGCATACTGGAATTCTATCTATTCATCTATCTATCTATCTACCAATCCATTCATCTATCCATCTGTCTGTCTGTCTGTCTGCTCCATTCATCTATCTATCTATCTGTCTGTCTGTTCGTCTATCTGTCTGTCTGGTTCATCTGTCTGGTCTGTCTGTCTATCTATCTATCTATCTATCTATCTATCTGTCTGTCTGTCTGTCTGTCTGTCTGTCTATCTGTCTGTCTGTCTGTCTGTCTGTCTGTCTGTCTGTCTATCTGTCTGTCTGTTCGTCTGTCTGTTCATTCATTCATTCATTCATCTATCTATCTATCTATCTATCTATCTATCTATCTATCTATCTATCTATCTCTATTGCCCAATTTATTACAGTATTCGTGAAACATGCCTACTATTAAACACTTATCAATATCAGTAAACGGTTTACGATTATTATGTTTATGTCCGTAAGAAACTCGTAGTGCGATAAAAAATATAAAGCCCAAAAGTAAAAGACAAAAAACGCGCTGAGTTTTCACATCTTCGCCCTTCCGCTCTAATGAGCGCGCCTATCGCTGATTGAAGACATTTCACATCTAATGATCTAATAAATTCAATTTAACACGATTAAGTGTGTCCAGCTCTGTAAAGGTTTACAGTAAACTTCACAATTCAAACAACTGTCCAGTTTAAATAATCTACACACCAGCGGGGCAGACATGTTCAGACTATTCATTAATAATATATTTATTATTGTTGTTATTATTTAACTAATAACAACAGCAACAACAGCAACAACAACAACAATGATAATAATAATACAATAATAATAATAATAATAATAATAAAAAACCTGTGAAGGTGTTTGAGAGAAAGAGAGAGAGACAGACAGAGAAACAGACAGAGAGAGACAGACAGATTATTTTTTATAATTATATATATAAAAGACAAACCTCAATAATCTCAGACGAATCAAGTAAATTAAAAAATGATCAAATTAATAGAGGTTTAATAAAAGTCGTGAACAGCTCTCTTCGTTCACCGCGGCTTAAATCTGTGCTAAAAAAAAACTAATCTAACGAACCTCCTCACACACTCCTGCTCTCCTCCTCACACACTCCTGATCTCCTCCTCACACACTCCTGCTCTCCTCCTCACACACTCCTGCTCTCCTCCTCACACACTCCTGCTCTCCTCCTCACACCCTCTTGCTCTCCTCCTCACACACTCTTGCTCTCCTCCTCACACACTCTTGCCTCCTCTCACACACTCTTGCTCTCCCTCCCCTGCACACCTTTACAGCCTCCTCCCCACACACTCCCAAGGTTTCTCCCTCACACTCTGCTCTCTCCCACACCCTGCTCTCCTCCTCACACACTCCTGAGCCCCTCCTCACACACTCCTGCTCTCCTCCACACACTCCGTTTCCTCTCACACAGTCCTGCTCTCCTCCTCACACACTCCTGCTCTCCTCACACACTCCTGAGCTCCTCCTCACACACTCCTGCTCTCCTCTTCACACACTCCTGATCTCCTCTTCACACACTCCTGAGCTCCTCCTCACACACTCCTGCTCTCCTCACACAGTCCTGCTCTCCTCCTCACACACTCCTGCTCTCCTCACACACTCCTGCCTCCTCACACAGTCCTGCTCTCCTCCTCACACACTCCTGCGCCTCCCTCTCACACACTCCTGCTCTCCTCCTCACACACTCCTGCTCTCCTCACACAGTCCTGCTCTCCTCACACTCCTGCTTGTTGAATGTTAGAGACAAACATTATCTCAAAGAAAATAACTCAAATACAAGAAAAATCATAGATAAAATATAAATAAATAAAATACCATACATGTGATTTACCAAAATCGCGCTTCAGTAAGTAAAGACCAGCGCAGTTATTGAATGTTCCATTTTTTATGTCGCTTAAATATTAGAGTTTTTAAAATAATCCAAATGAAAATATTGAAATAAATCCAACAGTGCGAGAAAAATATTCAGATTACATTCAAGATTTATTCCGAGGGTGATTTAAATACAAACACAGTTTTACACACACACACACACACACACTCCCAGGCTTTTAATTAAAAGAGGTTGGATCATTGATTTATCATGCTGATGCAAAGCCGCTCATTTCGACTGGACTCAGTGATCCCAAGTTGCCCGCTGTGATCCGCCCTGCTCTCCTCCGCCGCGCTGAGCCGTTTGGGACGCGCTGTTGCAGAGCTGCTCTCTAAAACCCTTTATTGCTCAGAGGATCCACTTCTCCCCTCAAATGGCTCTGACTCTCTCTCTCTCTCTCTCTCTCTCTCTCTCTCTCTCTCTCTCTCAAAACAAAAAAGCATAAAAAAATTATAAAATTCTGCTTTAATACAAAAACTAGATAAATAAACGGTTTACAAATAAGCAGATAAATA
>CM029387.1:9936966-10015990 GCA_017165825.1 Hepsetus odoe
GTATTGTGCAAAGTTTTAGGTGTGGTGGTCACAACAAAAAAATGCTTTCAGTGTTATAAATAATAATTGTTTATTTATCAATTATTAAGTGAGCGAACAAAAGAAAAACCTAAATCAAATCAATATTTGGTGTTACTACCTTTTGCCTTCAAACCAGCATCAGTTCTTCTAGGTACACTTACACAAAGTCAGGGATTTTGTAGGATTATAGTCGGTGTATGATCAAACAGTTTTACCAAACAGGTGCTGATGATCATCAATGTCACACGGAGGTTGAAACACAGTCATGTTTGGAACAACCTACCAGCCGAGTTCCTTCAAAAACTGTGTGCAAGTGTACCTAGAAGAATTGATGCTGTTTTGAAGGCAAAGGGTGGTCACACCAAATATTGATCTGATTTAGATTTCTCTTTTGTTCATTCACTGCATTTTGTTGATTGATGAAAATAAATGATTAACACTTCCATTTCTGAAAGCATTCTTTGTTTGCAGCATTTTTTCACACCTGCCTAAAACTTTTGCACAGTACTGCATATACACATCGCTCAAAAAAATTAAAAGAACACTTTAATATCAGAGTTTAATATAATAAACTAAAAATAATAATTAAGTAACAGAGGGGGTTGTTAATCAGTGTCAGCTGTTTTGGTGTGAATGAAATTAACAACAGGAGCACTAAAAGGGCAACAATGAGATGACGCAGACATTTTTTACCTCCTCATCTGTTTTTTTTTGCATTTGACTAGGGTCAGTGTCACTACAGGTAGAATGAGGTGATACCTGGACCCTACAGAAGTTGCAGTCAGTCCAACTTCACCAGGATGACACATCAATACGTGCCATTACCAGAAGGTTTGCTGTCTCACAGCTGTCTCAAGAGCATGGAGGACATTTCAGGAGACAGGCAGTTACTCTAGGAGAGCTGGACAGGGCTGTTGGAGGTCCTTAACCCATCAGCAGGCCCTACAAAGTGACCTCCAGTGGGTCAATGGTGTGAATGTCTCTGACCAAACCATTAGAAACAGACTTCATATGGGTGGCCTGAGGGCCCGATGTCCTCTAGTGGGCCCTGTGCTCACTGCCCAGCACTGTAGAGCTCGACTGGCATTTGCCAGAGAACACCAGAATTAGCAGATCCAGCACTGGTGCCCTGTGCTTTTCACAGATGAGAGCAGGTTCACTCTGAACTCATGGAATAATAAGCCTTATCATTACAAACAAGGCAAACGATTTTAAACTCAATGCATTTTAGTTTTACAGGAAAGATCAAATACGAAATTGTATTCTCTGACTTCAGTTACATACACAGAGGTCCTAGATCATGCTTTACAGAGATAAAAGCAATTGATAAAAGAAGATATATTGAATTAATAAATAAAAAATAAAAAAATTCAAGAATTTTCAATAAATCCATTTAGATTCAATAAAAAAAAATAAATAGATGTAAAAAATAAAATTAAACAAAAATTGGAATGATTGAGACACTGACCAATAGACACTTTTAAGGAGATTCCCGAAACTAAGAAACTATGTTTCACCAAATTCAACTTATTTCGAGTGTTTTTGGTGCAATTAAGAGATACAAACTGCACAAAAAAGACTGCAGGATTATTTACAATAAAACCAAGGTTTGTGGGTGATTTTCCACTTGAAAAAAAAAAATATTTAGACCAAAAACGTTATGCTCCTTAAACATACTTTATTGATTTTTTACTTTAATTGATTATAATTGATTCTGAGATTATGAAATGGATACAAGTGACTTCATGCTAACGCATTGTGAGAAAGTATTTTTTATGTAAATCTATAAATTCTAGCAGTTTTAGATTATTTTCAGCAGTCTTTAGGAGAATAAGTGAAAACTAAGGCTGCAGGTGAAGGGGTTAAAGTGCTGGTTGGCTCTGTATGAAGTGTGCAAATAAAACTCTGAGTGGTGATGGTGATGACAGCTCTAGCTGCTTTAATTACCACATTATCAGCTCTAAAAGACAGCGTGAGCTGCAGATGAAGGGGGGGCGACCCGTCAGATTGAGCTGAGAACGTGAGGGCGAGGGGTCTCTGAGGGTACAGGTGGGGCTCTTAGTGCTGGCCTAGCTGTCAGGCAAGATATTGCAACTTATATATATCACACACACACACACACACACACACACACACACACACACACACACACACACACACACACACACGCACACACACATACACATGCAAACGAATGCTTGCTTTATAGAGTACCAGGACATTGTATATACGTTTAAAAATTTACATCAAAGTTAACTTTTGAAGACATATAATTACTTTTTTGAACCCTAAAACTATTCTTACACTTAACCTCAGTGACTAAAACAACGATTCTTTCCATTTGAAAAATGAAAAATTAAGCTTTCTTAGCAAACCTTTATATCATACAAAAAGGCACACAACATCATCATAACTTAAATAAGTAACAAAAGCAAATAAACGGAAATTAAATGCGAAAGAAAAATAAGGGTGATATACATCAAAAGACTTAATGCTGTTTGTCTGTATGACGTAGTGGAGACTGTAAGTGTAATGTATGTTCTTTATAACAGAAGAAGGTTATAACACTGTGCCTGTCTAATGTCTCAGGACACAACTGAGCTATTTGATAAAGTTCAAAGAGTGAATTTCAAAGGTTCAAAAAAGTAAAAAAAAAATGAGGCAAAACTAAATAGCAGGTTTTGCTTAAATAAATGAATTGACAGTTTACTTTTCCAGCCCAAAGACTTTTAATCACCCTAACGGTTTGTGTGCTTCAGCCATTAAATGCATTTTTTTTGTCCCTCCTGTGAACCTGAATGTTTCAGATTCATCCATCCATCCATTATCTGCCGCTTGTCCCAAACTGGGTCACGGGGGAGTGCTGGCATTCAACCCAGCGCACACAGGGCGAGGACGGGGGACGCACCCTGGACAGGTCGCCAGCCCATCGCAGGGAGGAGCAGGACAGGGGCAGCACCTTGCTCAAGGGTACCTCAGGGCAACCTATTGGGAAGGGGTTTGAACCCCCGATCCCCCGATCAGGTGGCCGACGCTCTAACCTCTAGGCCACCCATGTTGTTTCAGATTCAACTGCAATTCATCATCATTCAAATGTCAATGTTTTAATGTATGATATTAAAAGAATCTAAAAAATTAACGTCAATTCGATTGTTGCAATAGAATAAGGAGGCCTTCAAAAAGTATAACAATTTTCACAAATAAGCATGATTATTGTACAAGAACATTGAGGTTTGTGGGTGATTTGCCACAAAAAAAAACCCTAAATGAATATTTAGACCAAAAATGTTATACTCTTTGAATAATTTTTGTTAAGCTTTCAAACAGCTTTCGTGTTTCATGTTATGTTTGAAAGCTTGCAAAGAAAGGATTATTAATATTAAAAATGTTTTTTGAGCAGCAAGATGTCCCCACACTTTTTTTGAGCAGTGTACATATAATCTTTACATAACCATGGATTTTAGGATGAAATCTCCAAAATACCAGCTTCTGAAGACAAATAATAAGAACAAGATACTTTTAGCGTATAATGGGAAGGAATGTAAATGGACTTCCTTTTTAAAGGTCATTTTATGCCAAAAAAAAATTACAAATGGATGTATAAGGCGTTGTCCTGACAGCAGATGATATAGACATCTCGGTTATCACATTCAAGAACACCCTGGATACAGCCTGAAAAACACCAGAATCTGAAGAATAGTAGCAAATCACAGAGCCTGGAAGAAGCTCTCTTTAAATCTTTGACAGTTTTCCCATCTCCCTTGGCTGTTTATGGCATGTCAATTTGCCAAATAAATCTTACAATCATGTATAACTGGTCCCTAGGCCTTTAGAACAAATCAGTCTGGTTTAAAACGGCAACTGAGTAGCATTATAGGATTTTGGCAGTGTTATGTTATCAAACATCAAATCAAAAGGTATTTTATTATTGATGCTATTTTAAAGGAGCATAAGCAGTATATAATAAGACACTTTACCATTATTATTACAAAAATAGTTTAATAATGATTTTCACTTTATTTTTTTATTTACACTTATTACATGTAACCCCGTTCTCCTACTGGGACAACTACTGGGACTGTGGATCCTCCAGTCCCCTTGTACCAATGGAAAAACAGAGACTAATTATAAAACATTCAGTAAGGCATGGACCACTTATCAGTATTACTTACGATTAGCATTAACAGTTTGGAATGGTTTACATTTGAACACCTCCTTCTCATAACTATATTTGTTACGTAGCTTTATAGTAAAGTTTGAGTATAAAGTATAATGATGATGATGTGAGTGCATGGTTGTGTGTGTGTGTGTGTGTGTGTGTGTGTGTGTGTGTGTGTGTGTGTGTGTGTGTGTGTAGGTGTGTGTGTGTGTGTGTGTGTGTGTGTGGGTGTGTATGTATTGTGACCATTGTCATTTTCTCCACACACCTTCCCTTCCATCTGAGATTCCACCTGTGCAGACTGGCATGGTGGCATATGGAGCAGGTAATTGGTAAGAACAGCACAGATGCAGTACACAGCTCTGCGGCCTGGTCTTCCCTAAACACACACACACACACACACACACACACACACACACACACAGGCTTGTATACATTGTCAAGGTCTTTGCTCCCATATACACTGGTCACAACATTAATCCAACTGACAGGCAATGTGAACAAATTTGATCATCATACAAGAGCAATCCAGTGTCCATTGTCATATGTAGTAAAGTGTATCTGGAGTGTATATGGAGTCTATTCATAGTGCTACACTTTTTCCACATTTTGCTAAGCTACAGCCTTATTCTAAAATTAATTAAATTCATTTTTTAATTAAAAATTCTACACACAATACCCCATAATAACAAAGTGAAAAAAAATTCATTAAGCTTTTGCAAATTTATAAAAAAAACAAAAAACAAAACAGAACAAAAATGTTTGAGCTTGATGTTACAAGCGCCCCTATTTTTGGGCAGTTTCTCTCATTCTTCTCTGCGGAACCTGTCAAGGTCCATCAGGTTGGATGGGGAGCATCGGGCATCGGTGCATAGACATTTTCAGATCTCTCATGAGGTTCAAGTCTGGGCTTTGCCGGGGCAGCTCAAGGACATTCACAGAGTTGTCCTGAAGCCACTCTTTTGTTGTCTTGACAGTGTGCTTAGGGTCGTCGTCTTGTTGGAAGATGAACCTTCACCACAGTCCTCAGTCCAGAGCGCTCTGTAGCAGGTTTTCACCATGTCTCTGTTCATTGCTGCATCAACTGTTCCCCTCGACCCAGTACCTGCTTCCCAAAAACATCTCCATATCATGATGCTGGGGGCAGTGGTGGCCTAGTGGTTAGGGCGTCGGCCACATGATCGGAGGAGCGGGGGTTCGAACCCCTTCCCAATAGGTTGCCCTGAGGTGCCCTTGAGCAAGGTGCCGTCCCCATCCTGCTCCTCCCTGCAATGGGCTGGCGACCTGTCCAGGGTGCGTCCCCCGTCCTCGCCCTGTGTGCGCTGGGTTGGACACCAGCACTCCCCCGCGACCCCGTTTGGGACAAGCGGCAGATAATGGATGGATGGATGGATGGATCATGATGCTGTCACCATCATGCTTCACTGTAGGGATGGTATTGGCCAGGGAATGAGCGGTGCCTGGTTTCCTCCAGACATGATGCTTGGCATTCAGGCTAATGAGTTCAGTCTTTGCTTCATCAGACCAGAGAGATTTGTTTCTCATGATCTGAGAGTCCTTCAGGCACCTTTTGGTAAACTCCAGTCTATTATGTGCCTTTCACTGTGTAGTGGCTACCGTTGAAGGTTCTGTTGGGACCTTCAATGCTGTAGCAGTTTTTCTGTATTCTTCCCCAGATCTGTGCTTCGATACATTCCTGTCTTTGAAGTCTACAGACAATTCCTTGGACTTCATGGCTTGGTTTGTGCTCTTACATGCACTGTTAGCAATGGAACCTTATATAGAAAGGAGTGTGCCTTTCCAAATCATGTCCAATCAACTGAATTTACCACAGATGGACTCCTATCAAGTTACAGAAACTTCTGAAGGAAGATCAGTGGAAACAGGATGCACCTGAACTCACTGTTAAGTGTCAAAGCCTTTTGAGCACAGCAAAGACAGTGAATACTAATGTACATGCTTTATTTTTGTTTACTACATAGAATACGTTTGCAAAGGTTTCATGCAAAGTTTTTTCAGTTTGTCATTATGTGGTATTGTGTGTAGAATTTTGAGGTAAAAAATCAATTTAATCCATTTTGGAATAAGGCTGTAACATAGCAAATTGTAGAAATAAAAGTGGAGCGCTGTGAATACTTTCTGGATGCTCTGTAATTCCGACAACACTATAAACATTATTTGTTGGATGCAGAAAAAATAGCATGCATGAGCCTCACAACACATTTGTTGGGGTGTTCGTAGTGTGCAGAGGTTAGTACACTCCAAAATTTGTCCACAGAAGGTAAACTGGTGAAACTGATCTGTTCTCAAAGAAGAGTTACTGTCGATGGTTACAGGATGCACTATTGGAAGAAGGCAAGTAGTCGATGGAGTATGATGTTCTGGGATGCCACTTATGGTCTGGCATTCATGTTGCATCACTGTTGCAGACTGAGAATATCCTTAAATGGTAATTAAAGCTCTGATGGTTGGATAATGCATACTTCCACACTGTAAAAGTGTTAAAGTCTGAGCTTTAGTTGACTTAAAAGCACTAATAATTTGGTGCTAGATACCACACCTTGTGGAGTCCATGTCTTAATGTGTAAGAGCTTTTTTACCTACAAAATTTTGGAAAAGTGGATTTAAATGTTAAAGGCTAATGGTTTAAATGCATACAGCTAAATGCTGTATATTCCTTATGTGTTACATAAAATAGCAAGCTTGGGCACAGTGGAACCAGGACAAAGAACTCTGGGTGTCCTTTCACTTTTTTTTAAGTGAAAATAAATGAAACTTCCTCCAATGCTTATTGATTTCTGACTTTCTTAAAAAAGATTTAATGAAACATCCAGTACTGAAATACAGAAACTCCCAGGAATCATTGTATATCACTCCCAATAGTATGAAGGCAATCTCATTAACATGATTATACATCAATTACAATCTTCTCATAACATATTTTTCTTTATGGCGAGTTTCTTTTTTTTCTTTTATTGCTTCTCACTCTCTGCAAATGAATACATGATCTGAGGAAATGTATTCACTCCAGCGTACCCAACAATAGCTAAAAACACAATGACTACACAGATGGAGCCAATCAGTTATGCTAATGACACTGAAATATGGAGGCATGAATAATTCATATGTTTTTAAAGATGGATAAGGTAAACATGTTGGTGGTTGGATTTGGTGGGCAGGGAAGCGAGTGGAAGAGAATTGACTTTGTTGTGCCTCAAGTCAAAATGCACATAATGAAAAAAAGAGAAAAGTCTCATTACAGCAGAATGCTGTCGCTCAGCCTGCAATAAATTACAATCTGCTTATTAGCTCTTTATAAACATATCATACATCAAACAGAAACAAACTTGTTTTGAGTGTCAACGTCTATTATAAATGAAAAGTATCTTATTTTTATAATTCATGTGAATGTCTGTTATGTGGAACTACAACAAGAGGATTTTTTGGATTGATTTTAAAGTCTTAGAAGAAACAAATGTGGAATAAATTTAGTCTTAAACCCTGACATATGATGCTTTCCATGATGTGAATGTTTCTAAAGGACAAAGGGAGAAACAACGTTCAGTAATCAAATATTTTTGAGAAAATCTGTCCTTCCATTATCCACACTCCTGATGAACCAGGGTTATAGTGGTGCTGGAGCCTAGACAGATTTCATAGGACAAAAGGTGGAGAAACACCCTGGACAATCCACCAATCCACCATAGGGCAGACGCACCAATACACTTACACAGAGTTCAGGGCAATTTAGCATCTGTGTCATTCAGTAATCTGGGATGTATTCCATGTCAATTGATGGTAATTATATTTATTTTCCAAAAATCTATCAATAAAATGCATGTCATACAGTCACACAGACCTTATGCAACATATGCCTCATTTAATTTAATTTGTCATGATGTTCCTAAATGGACAGATTTTGTATTTAGGTTATAAATTAATGATTAGAAACCAAAATCAAATACTACTTCTTTAACGTCAGTCAGTCATTTTCTGCCGGTTGTCCCAAGTGGGGTTGCGGGGGAGGGCTGGAATCCATCCGAGCTCACACGGAGCAAAGGACGAGGGACACACCCTGAACAGGTCGCCAGCCCATTGCAGGGAGGAGCATGACGGGGACGGCACCTTGCTCAAGGGCACCTCAGGACAACCTATTGGGAAGGGGTTCGAACCCCTGATCTTCCAATCATGCGGCCAACGCCCTAACAATTAGGCCACTGGTAAATGACAATTTACAGTACTAGATGTTTCATTAAATCTTTTTTAAGAAAGTCAGAACTCAATAATCAATAACCCCCAACATCAACGTTTTAAATACAAAATTATTCACACACTCATCTCGCTCATTATCTTTAGCGCTTATCCTGATCAATGATTCAGGAGGTGCTGGAGCCTATCCCGGCTCACATAGAGCGAAAGGATGAGCAAAACTCTGGACAGGTCACTGGTTCATTGCAGGACATCTATCTTCCTATGAAAAAAAGGAGAACATGCAAACTCTTTACAACACTGGTAATGTACACAGAAGTAACTTGCCAGCAATTTGGTGCACTGTTTTTACTTGATCAATAATTTATTCTAATCACTCATATTCCACTCATTGACTTGGGAAACAACCTTTCTAGAGTTTCTAGGAGCCTCTGCCAGCTTCCTTAGGACCTTGTCATGTCTCCATCTTTAGCTGTCTTGGCATAACACAGTTCGAAACCCTGACAGGATGTGCTGGAGACGTACATTGTTTGTATGACATATTGGACAGTTCTGCTCCTTGACAAAGCACTGGTGCAGAGTGACAGGGGAAGACATGGTTGCCTCAGTAAAGAAACTGATTTAGAATTTTTCAAAAGTAATGCCAATTCTTTGACCAGTCAGCCACGTTCCTCTCACTTCATACTGCTCTTGAGAGACTGCCTTGAGCACCCCTTGTCTGTTTTAAGGACCTGTTATGACCTTATGATCCATTCGTCCCACGTTGACCTATTTCTGATACAAAGCACCTCTTTAATCTGTCATGTAACTGACTCCCTCATTCATGTTTAGAAGTAATGATGATTCTCCACAAGGGGGGGTGCTTTTTGTGATGACTTAAAAACTGGACAATTTTTTAGCCAACTGTGCAATGATGTAATGACATGCTTACTAGCTTATTACATTGCTTATTACTATGGTATAAGCTCCAAGTTAGACATGTTAGCCTAGTAGCTTCAGTGCAAAAGAAGCAAAGAAGCAAACTACAATCTGACTGACAGCGTTGGGGCTAAGGAACGAATTGTATATATGTTTCTCTAAACTATTTTAAGCTGAACCTGATTAAATCACTGCCTGCAAAACCAATAATTTGCATATTGCAGTCTTCAGTGTTAACAGTAAAGCAGAGATTGAAACTGCAATAATGATTAACAGGCAGCGTGTTACCTCCCTAACCTAGCAGCAGGTTGCCCTGAGGTACCCTTGAGCAAGGTACCGTCCCCGTCACTGCTCCCCGGGCACTTTCAATAGCTGCCCCCTGCTGCATGTGTTTGTATGGGTGAAACGCAGAGACTGAATTTCGTTGTGTTGTGCTGTTCTGCATTTCACAATGACAAGGGTAGTCACTTTCGCTTCACATACAGTACTGTGCAAACATTTTAGGCAGGTGTGGAAAAAATGCTGTAAACAACGAATGCTTTCAGATATATAAATAATGATTGTTTATTTTTATCAGTTTACAAAATGCAAAGTGATCGAACAAAAGAAAAATCTAAATCAGATCAATATTTGGTGTTACTACCTTTTGCCTTCAAACCAGCATCAATTCTTCTTGCCCCCACAGAGCCCTGATGTTTGGAACAACCTACCAGCCAAGTTCCTTCAAATATTGTGCAAGTGTACCTCAAAGAATTGATGCTGTTTTGAAGGCAAGGGGTGGTCACACCAAATATTGATCTGATTTAGATTTCTCTTTTGTTCATTCACTGCATTTTGTTGATTGGTGAAAATATATGATGAACACTTCCATTTTTGAAAGCATTCTTTGTTTACAGCATTTTTTCCACACCTGCCTAAAACTTTTGCACAGCACTGTATATATTGTTCAGTCTTCTAATTTATGTAAAAAAAAAATTTATATAAAACTGTTATATACTCCATCTGTGCTTCCATCCTAAGGGTAATTTTACCGAAACTACTTTTAGCACTATTTCCATTTTACTTCTTGCAATGGCAAAATAAAAAACATAACACAGCAAGTGTGAAGTGCTACAAGATACTCCTGCTGGGGGAAAAAGCCCCAACCTGTTCTTCAGAAAACAAGAAGAGCAATAAAAACGTGAACACAGGAGGCCATTTAAAGCAATGCATTTTAATGAGACATCTTCATGTATTGTTTAAGGTTAGCTAAATGCAGGCATTTACGCCAATGGGGCTAATTAACTCCAACTGCAGTGGATGTGTTTTACTCAACATACTCCCTTTGCCAAATATTTCATGGTTTATCTTGTGAGAAAAAAACAGTTTTTTGGACAAAAGATCTTCACAGCTAGTCATGAACGCTGTTGTTAGTTAACTGTGGCCAGAGGTGGAAGTAAGACTAACATTTTCAAGTCTCAAGCAAGTCCACATTTACTGTGTAAAGAATCAAGCAAATTGATTGCCTGTATAAACGAAGCACTACATTGTCAAGCCATTGCTTATGTTAATCAAATTACAAGTTGAGTCATATGAAATTTAAATGGCCTTTCTCAATTCGAAAAAACGAACAAACAAAAAAACAGTTTCAACATGCTTAAAAGTTATAAATCATACTGATATCTGACACTAGAGAACGTTAACTTTACTTTTACAGTTTACTGAATGCATAATTGATTCAAAGTCTAGTATAATATAGTTTTAATTTAACATTAGCTATCCAGCTAATATTTGGGCATCCAATATGTCCAATATGTTAACTAAGGAGATAAAAGATATATATATATATATATATATTTTTTTTTTGTAATTTTTGTTTTGTTTTTAAGGTTAAACAGAGTAAGTTGGAACTTTTAATGAGAAATTAATGACTTCCTGTGTCCCTGGGGTATAAATATGACTTGATATAGGGGCAGCCATGACCTAGTGGTTTGGGAGTTGGCCACAGGATCAGAAATTTGTGGGTTCAAATCCCTTGCCCGTAGGTTGCCCTGAGGTACCCTTGAGGTACTGTCCCTGTCACTGTTCCCTGGGCACTTTCATAGCTGCCCCCTGTTGTATGGGTTAAATGCAGAGGTCCAATTTCATTGTGGTTCACTGTGTGTTCTGCTGTGACCTTGCAGTAACAAGAATAATCACTTTCACATGGAGTCCCATTGCCCTTAGCCTCTCTTCAACATGGGAAAGACAAGAAAACATTCCTTTATATTTTCCTAGTAAAAGGAGACAATAATCACAAGGGTTTTTTGCAAATATAAGTGTAAGAGTTTGTATAATTCTAACAAGCTTTAAAGTCAATATTTGGAATGAACAAAGTTATTCTTCATTTTCTCTTTTTCTAACATTGGCTGCTTTTTTCTGCTCTCTGTCAAGATGATTGTACACTGTTTTTGCCTGGACTGAAAATGAGAGCCAAAAACTGTGAAAGTTCTTGGGGAAGCTTGGAGAATTATTCTTCAGCAATACATTAAATACAAAAATTCTAGCAAAATATGAAGGAATTTCAGAAGGCTTTAAACTTTTGCACGATTGCACATGCTTTTTGTTACTGTCTTATATACAATACATGAAAATGTCAGATATTAAATCCTTCAACCAACAAAATTTCTATCTAAGGCAAAGGCATCCTCCAATGAAAAAATCTAAAGATCCCAATACTAACACCCACCCTGACACCTTCTACTATGCACCATTGTTCTGATCCTTTGGCATATGGCCTGCTGGTGGGTCTCACACTTGGCGCTAACAGCTCCGTTTGCAATGCCAGTGTTAACACCCTTGCTGCAGGAGAGGGGGACAGATTGGGAGGCGTAGAGTTCGTTCTCACTCTCAGATCACATTGTGTTGGAGCAAGATGTGTTAAGTAGAAATTAAAATATAAATTGAAGTAAAATTAGTGGTCGTGCCTGAGGGAGCTGAAAAAGGATATCCCACCGATTAGAGACCCCCATGTTCAGATGTAGCACCCCATACTGATATGAGATATGTATTTCTTATGAAATATGATGATGCCTGAAGTTCAGGATGTGTCTCAGGACGCCCACATCCCTCCATCTCTGACATCTGTGCATCTCATGTTCTTCCCTGCATGCACACAGTGTATTAATCACTCTGATGATGGAAGTCACAGTAGAAGAAGGCCTTAATGCATGTGCACACTCATATTCAGCTGTATGTATACTTACAGTGTATATACTGACGAGTCCCTTTAGCAGGTTCAACTTCCTTAAATCTACATGAATTGTCTTTTTGATTTTTTTATTGGCTACACTACACCAGTGACAAGTCGGGTGATATTTGGGGCAGCGGTGGCCTAGTGGTTAGGGCATTGGCCACATCATCGGAGGATCGGGGGTTCGCACCCCTTCCCAATAGATTGCCCTGAGGTACCCTTGAGCAAGGTGCCATCCCCATCACTGCTCCCCGGGCGCTTTCAATAGCTGCCCACTGCTGCACGGTGCTTGAGTGTGCATGGGTTAAATGCAGAGGTCCAATTTCGTTGTGGTTCATTGTCTGCTGTGCATTGACCTCGCAATGACAAGGGTTTTCACTTTCACTTTCATTTGTGTAAACTGACGATAGATGAACATTAGCGTGTGTGTGTGTTACACACTTCAGCACTACTAGAACTGTATAAACTGCTGAACTGAGTGTCATGTGCCCTGCTGTTAAAAACTGAACACTGAGAAGGGGTCACCAACATGCAACATGCATCATGTGATAACCCTAAGGACCACATGAGTCGCAGACCTGTTCTAAAAATAGCAGAACTCACCAGTGAGCAGTGTCTAAAATGAAATTTTATCCCGTTGCTATTCTTCTTTAATCACATTTACGTTTATATAGATTTGAAAATGAAAATATCTTTTTTAAATAAGCATTTAAATCATGTTTATTATACATGCAAATTTGTTATTTAAGAAGACTGTACCAAACTGGTAGCTCTTCATAAGGCTCAGTACCCATGAAGTAGCTCTCAGTTTCAAAAAGGTTGGTGACCCCTGTATTAGAAACTGGCCTCAAAACTGCACGTACACACACACACACACACACACACACACACACACCTACACACACACACACACACACACACACACACACACACAGTACGGACTATGCTGACACTGATCCAATGTTTTAAGAATCTGTCAAGAAATGTTAGTGAGACAATCAGACAATGAACCTCATCCCTGCTGTAATATCTTGGGGCCTGTTTCTCACTCCATGATTTGAACACATGACATCATGGTCTTCTTGCAGTGGCTGAAGATCTAAAATGAAAATCTAGCTGCCTCTGTCACTGGGTTATGGCGGTGTCTTCCAGTACTACATTAAACCAAAATAAACTGCAAGAATTTACCATGAAGTGACAGAACTTTAATAAAGTTTTAATCTTAAAGGTAGGCTGCACTTTGTTCCCCATGCCTTTAACACTTTGCTCCACCATCCTGGTGTTTTACTCCTCAATAGATAATGTGTGGAGAATGACGTGCTTGCAAGTTTTGTGTGAAAGGAGGGGAAAGCTGCAGAGTGCAACAGCTGCTAGATAATTAAATAACTGCCTGCCTGCTGTTAAGATACTCTCTCAATGTGATAAACACAACCATTAAGCAATTCCATCAAACCCTACAGAAATATGCAAATAGGTACACACAAGCATCCACCACCTACACACACATACTCACACTCACACATACACACCACGACTAACGCATACACACTTTTGCATAAATCCTTTATCTTAAAGACAATGCCATCTAGTGGTGAAATCTGTGAACTTGTTATTAAAGCATATGTGTGTGTGTGTGTGTGTGTGTGTGTGTGTGACCATTTTAAGTCTCCTGTCATTCTAAGTCTACTTTTGCACCACACACACACACACACACACACACACACAAACACACAGGTATACCTCTTAAATAAACACACACTGAAAGGAAAAGAAACACCTTTGTTCTGAGCCCTTTGAGTTCATGTTTATTGTGGATGACGGCTGTGCAGTCACAGAGCGCAATGAAGACAATCTCCTTTTCTTCCTCTCTTTCTAGTTCTCTTTCTCTCCCATCATAGAGACGTCTACACACCACACATCACAGTGTCTTAGAATTGCACATAATCAACTCTCATTCATACACACACACACACACACACACACACACACACACACACACACACACACACACACACACACTCACTCACTCATTCACTCACTCACTCATTCACTCACTCCAAAGCTTCATTTAAATGTAAATTCAAACATTCACCTGTCCCATTTTTTTATAAACCTAGCATGGTCACATGTAGGCAAAATTTACAGTGCTGGGAGCCTAGGAACAAACCACAAACGTGAGGACATGAATAATAATAATAATAATAATAATAATAATAATAATAATAATAATAATAATAATAATAATAATAATAATAATGATAATAATAATGATAATAACAACAACAATAATAATAATAATAATAATAATAACAACAACAATAATAATAATAATAATAATAATTATTATTATTATTACTTTGTAGAAGTACTGCATGCTGATTGGAGAATGTTGTTGAAAACCTGTATGGTATGCAAAAGACCTGAGGACTTAAAACAGGTATGTTAGAAATATTCGAAATATCGTGAGATATATAACAGAAATAATGAAAATCAAGGCATCGATTTCAAAAGGCTTACTTCTCACTTCACCTATGAATTTTTATTCTTTTCAACTTACTCCTCCTGGTGGACACTGGCTGCAAGTCGGTTTATTAAGTATAATATACAGTATATCACGGTAAGGGTGACTATTTAATCTTATTTAATCTTTACAAAAAAAATAAAAATAAAAATAGTACCAAACTTTGACCAAGATGAAAATGTTTTGTTTCTATTCTGAGAGCCTCTCATTTGGCATCTTCAGGGAAGAACAGTAGCAAAGATCAACACTCCAACCAGAGCAAAGTGGCAAAGTGGATCCAGCCTATGTTACAGTTCTAGAGGTTACGATTTTCAGGGATAGTTTGGGGTTGTTTAAATCAATCCTGGCAAAATCAGATTTTTGAATATGGAATTAAAATTTATATTTAAAATATGATTTCTAAAACTGAGTCCAATATAGACCTAAGAATGTAAGTGTTTAGTTTGAAGACCATAAAAACCTTATTATTACATTATTATTACATTATTGTGCTATTGTATCGTATCCTATAATATAGGCAATGTAAAGTAGCGCATAATTATTAAAATATCATTGAAATTGTTTACTTGACATACAAAATCATCACATTTCAGCCACTGTTGGATAGAGATGGTTATGGATTTTAGTGCATGGCGAAAATTGGTAACAAATAATGAATCTAAATCAAACTTTTGCTTTAACTTTTTGCATTCACTGTCCACTGTAAGTGCTTGTGATTTGTTCTCTATGCTCAAACAAAATAAAAAATAGCATACTTTATTAAATGTGTATACAGTTTCACACAATTATACAAATAAAATAAAAACAATAAAAGAAACTATACATTTTATATACAAATGCTAATTCTGGCCTTTTAGATGGGATCATAGAAGTAGCTGCTGTAAATGTGAAACAACAGGAAACCTAGAAATCCATAAATCAGCACAAATCACGGATGTACCAGCACTCAGGCCCTCAGTGTTTACATGACATTGTAGTTCTGGTTGTTAAATGCATATTATTGTCCAAACATATTAGAAATAGAAAGGTCAGTGGCTCTACCAGATATTAGGACAGAATAAGCAGAAGTTGGAGGTATTTCAGAGACAACAGGTGGAAGTGAAGTTCACTGCATCATGTAGTAGGTATTGATGACGATGCACAGTGGTATGGTTCAAATGTACATTGATTTACAAATGACATGTGCCATAATATGCGCTTGCTACCATTTTCTCAGTGGAAAGTCAAGTCATGTTTTCCTTCCGTGTCTTTTAGTCTTGATCAATGGCATAACCAGAAACATCTGTAGCGAAGAACAGTGAGAAAGTGACTCACTAAGCGAGTTACTTTTAGCGACACACAACTGTAGGAAGGAAGTTGGAACATGTCTGAGATCTAGGCATACTAAGAGGGATAGATGGCATACACTGATCAACCAATACATGAAAACCACCTGCGGAATATTGCATAAGTGTGCCTTGTGATACCCAAACACTTCTGACTCTTCAGGGCATGGACCCCACAAGATTCTTGAAGTGCAGTATCTGCCACTTAGATATTAGCAGCAGATTCTTAACATGCATGAGGTGGGGCCTCCAAGCTGGATTTTTCCCAGAGATGCTAAATAAGTTCAAGGAGGTCAAGTCAACACCTCTGTCATGTTCTACAAACCATAATTTTCTTAAATCATCTTTTGCAGTTGGGTGCAGAAAGAGAACATTGCTATTGGGAAATACCACAGCCATGAAGGGGAGCAGAGAAGGTCTGCAACAATGTTTAGGTTGATGTCTCAAAATGACATCCAAGGGATTGCCTTAAATGTCACACTGCTTCTCCATTCCTTCCGTAGTGCATCCTAGTAACACAGGGTGTATTGGACAGGGGTCAGCATGGGCACTTTGACCAGTCTGTGGTTCCACAGCCCCAAGCATTATGGGTTCCAAAACCTTCCTATTAAAATCAATACTAAACAATTTATTATGGGATCAGAGCAGGTGGGCTGTCCACTTCCAACAAGCATTAATGAGCATCAATGACCATGTTGCAAGGTTCACTAGTTGTCCTTCTAGGGACCTCTTTTTGTAAACAACCCCAAAGTAATATCTAGGCTTTCACACTTTGCCTGCTTCCAACATAGCACTTGCTGCCTAATGGGTCCCACCCCCATAAGGTGCCACTGTAATGTTATCCACTTCACCTGTCATTGGTTTTAATGTCGTAGCTGATCAGTCTATGCAAGGTCCAACAGGGAATACTGCCAAACAGAGCTTTTCACAGGTATAAAAGCCAAAGTCTAATAACAGTTGTGTTAATATACATTAAAATACACTTACACATCCAGTGGACTATTATACGTCTTCTATATACTTTACTTTTTTTACAATCATGACATTGCAACTGCTGTGTGGGAGCACTAAAATGAGTGGTATATATGGCATTTTACATCAGGAACATAATAAAGCACAACTGACAAGAACAGAAGAGAACTCCACTTTACCATCAGACTGGGAAGGACAGCTGTGGCTGTATGCATATGGGACACCTCCATTCAAACCAGTTTAGAGCTGCAAAAATGTGTGTTTCGCATGTATATTGTCCCTTGAATTTGATATTGACACTCTAAAGCAATGCTCAATACACATGCCAAGCTTTGAAGTTGCATCAGATGGCAGAAAATGTTATGTTCAGTGGGCCAAGGCAGGAAGAGTTACTATTTATTAGGTAAATCTGTGTAAATTTACTTAATAAATGCATATAAATAATACATAGCTTCAGTGCATTCATCTATCTCCTTGCTCCCCTCTCGCAATGTGGCACACTATATAGATAACTGACGGAAATTGGAGCGGTAATTTTGTGTTTGAGACTGCCAAGCAGACTGGAAGTTGAGAAATAAATACTAAAGTGTAATGAGAAAAGAAAACGCCTGAGTCAACTGCAGCTTCTGACTGGAAAGGCCATCAGACATGCTGACACAAGCAAAAGGAAGCAATGAATCAAAGGATTAAAAAGGAATAGAGAGAAAAGGGGAAGTATCCTACAGGAAGACATTCGTGCACTTTTTTTTTTCTAATGCCAAAAAAAAAAAAAATAACCAAAATGACTGTGAAGCAGGCTGCTAGGCTCTGCTTTCCAAACTCACAATATAGGCAAGTAATAAGATGGGCAGACCACAGTGTGTGAAGGAAAATGAAAAAGTGTCCACCTCCCAGCCTCCTCACACACTCTCTGTTTGAGTGCCTGCACGGGCCTAGAAGAAACTCTTAAGTCACTGAATAAAGACTGCAAGCAAAGGGCCTTTCTGTGAGAAAGGAGGCCAGAAAGCGAACAGCATAAGCAAGGGCTGTGTGCAGCAGAGGGCACTGTGGAGCTTCAGTTACATTCCTCAGGCCACTGGAGAGGAGCAGGAGGCAAGTTTACAGCACAGCGGCCTGGCAACAGCCAGACTCCTCCAGCAGGGCATGCTAGTCTCCTTCAGTCTCTATAAGAAGAAAAGAGAATAATTTGTTGAAAATGTTATACACTATGTAAATATAAACCTAATTCATTGTCACTGCAATAAGAAACAGTTTTTCTCTTGAAAATGCCCATTTCTTTCAGAATGTCAACATTTTGTGATAAAGTAGATCCATAAAGATAAGCCATTCACTTGAATAAGAAAACACTTAATGTTCCTTTTTCATTTTATTTACACTATTTGAAAATACCAATTTCAATGAGTACATTTTTTACACTGTTTGAAAATGCTCACTTCCTTCAGAAAGTATTAACATAAATGGACCAGTGAAGGAACTCCTGCAGCAAAAATGCTTCTAAGCTTTTTCTTTTTCTTTTCACCAGCCACTTTATTATTAATCTATCATAAGACAGTGCTGTAGACAGACTTTAAAAGATCTATAAGGATTTATCAGCCCACAATGCAGTTCAACTACTGCTGTGGATCTTACAGACATAAGTGTAATAGCTAGACTGACAGTAGTCCACCACCCTAAGATATCCAGCCAAGTGGAGCTCTGAGGTCTGAAATTCACCATTAAGAAGAGCTAAAGTGTGTATAGCATGTTCTCTGAATTATCGGTTAGTCTACAGTATTTAAATGTACCCAAACAAGCCTGTATCTACACTGATTTACTGAGCTGGGATAATTTTATGTTGTATTACCTTTGAGTGCTTTGTCCTCTCCTTCATCACTGCCCAAATCCTCTGACACTTCCCCTGTTTTAAGGAGACACGTTTATAGTTTTTTAATTTTAGGTAGAATTTACCTTTTTTCTTTTATTTTATTCATTTGTATTGAAAGCAGTTGTAGCGGGGGCAGCGAGTGGTTAGGGAGTTGCCCCGGATTGGAAGATTATGGGTTCAATTCCCTCACCAGTAGGCTGCACTGAGGTACCCTTGAGCAAGGTACTGTCCCCATCACTGCTCCCTGGGTGCTTTCAATAGCTGCCCCCTGCTGCACGTGTGTGTATGGGTGAAACGCAGAGATTGAATTTCGTTGTGTTGGGCTGTGCTGCATTTCACAATGACAAAGGTAGTCACTTTCACTTTTTTCCCTTGTAGTAATAGTTGAAGTAGTAGTAGTTAAAGACTGGTTGGAGTTTCTGCACTGGCACAAGTTACTTGTAGTTAGTGTAAATTTCACTGACAAATTTCTACCATGACCTGAAGCTTTTCCAGTAAACAGTGTATACATTGTGCTTCTGATGCTCATTGACAAGAAGGCAAAATACCGTTTTGTAGTTGCTTGTCACCCTTTTTGTTTTCGTCATGGGGGCTTTCCTCTGGAGGTACATTCACACCCCCAGACTCTGGGTCATGCTGGTCTGAGCTTTCACTCTTTGGTTCCAGTTTTTGTGACTCTGGCTCTTTTTGCCCCTCCTGGCTTGCTGCTGCCCCCTCCAGCTGAGCCTTCTCTTCAGATTCACGCTTGGCCTTCTCCTCCATCTCTGTGGCCATCAATAAATTGGAGAAAGATGTTGACTGCTCCATAGTAAGCAAGTTTAAAATTCATTCTTGATTACCTTTGTTTTTAACTACAGGCTAAGTATTGAAGCCAGTGCTAGCTTGTTATTTGAACTTTGAACCTAGAATGTAAGAAAGTTCACAAATACAGTTTTTCTTCTTCCTTCAGCTGCTCCCTTTAGGGGCACAGTGGATCAACCATCTAAATTTCTTCCTGTCCTCTGCATCTTCCTCCTTCAAACCAACTGCCTGCATGTCCTCTCTCACAACATCCATAAACCTCCTCTTTGGTCTTCCTCTTTTCCTCTTATCTAGTAGTTCCATCCACAACATCCTTCTCCCAACATAAACCTCATCCCTTCTCTGTAAATGTCCAAACCAACACAACCATGCTTCTCTAACTTTGTCTCCAAAATGTCCAACCTGAGCTGTCCCTCTAATACACTCATTCATAATCAAGTCTATCCCCCCAATGAAAATCTTAGCATCTTAGCAAGTCTGAAACCTCCAGCTCTGCTGCCTGTCTTTTCATATCCAACATGTATAGCATAGCTGGTCTCACTTACAATCCTGTAAACTTTTCCTTTCACTCTTGCTGGTACTCATCTGTTACAGATCACTACTGCTATTTGTCTCCATCTTTTCAAACCTGCCTGAACTCTCTTCTTCATCTCACTTCCATATACCCTGTTATTCTGAACTGTTTATCCCAAATATTTAAATTCCTCCACTTTTGTCACCTCTACTCCTTACTCAGTTCCATTCCTTTCCTTTCTAGAGCAAATCTCCATCTCTCCATGTTCTCCTCAAGCTGCTCCCTGCTCTCATAACATGTCACAATATCATCAGCAAGCATTATAGTCCACAGGGACTCCTATCTAACCTCATCTGACAACATGTCCATTACAAATGCAAACAAGAATGGGCTTAAAGTAGTGCTGACCTCTAATGTAATACAACCTCTACTTTAAATGCATCAACCACTCCTATTGTAGACTTCACCACTGTCACACTGCCCTCATACATATCCTGTACTACTCTCACATAATTCTCTGCCACATCTGACTTCCTCATACAAATCCATAACTCCTCTCTAGGCACCCTGTCACATGCTTTCTCCAAGCCCACACAAAGGCACTACACAACTGATCTTCGTCATCAAAGCAACCATTGCATCTGCTGTGCTCTTTCTCAGCATAAAACCATAGTGCTACTGACTAATCATCACCTAATTTCTTAACCTAGCTTTCACTACTCCATAACTTCATGCTAAAGCTGATCAACTTTATCCCTCTATAGTTACTACAACTTTGCGCATCACCCTTATTCTTGAAAAGTGGTACCTCTTCTCTTCCACTCCTCAAGCATCCTCTCACATTCCAAGATTGTGTTAAACAATCTGGCTAGAAACTCTGCAATCGTTCCTAAACACCTCCATGCTTCCACAGGTATATCATCTGGGCCAACAGCCTTTCTATTCTTCATACATCTTCATCACTGCCCTTACTTCCATCTTGCTAATCCGCTGCACCCCCTGGTTCACTATCATCATGCAATCTTCTCTCTCTCTCTCTCAGGGCCTAGTGCTAAGGGAGTTGGCCCCAGATCACCCAGAGGTTGCGCTGTGTTTCAATAGTCACTTTCACTTTGAAAATATTTCTTCATTCATTAGCCCCTCAAAGTACTCTTTGCATCTGCTTAACACACACTGCTCATTCGTGAATATGTTTCCATCTCTATCCTTTATCATCCTAATCTGTGGCACATCTTTTCCAGCTCTGTCTCTCTTTCTAGCTAATCGGTATGGGTCATATTTCTCCCTTCTTACTGTCCAGCCTCACATACAAATCACCAAACACCTTATATGTAGCCTTCACCACTGCTTTCTTCTCCTTGTACACCTGTCTACTTTCTTCATCTCCCTGACTATCCCACTTCTATGCCTACTTCTTCTTCTGTATAAACTCCTGAACCTCTGGGTTCCACCACCAGATTTTCTTTATCCTCCTTCTTGCTTCCAGATGTAACACCTAATACCTTTCTAGCTGTCTCCATTACCACTTCTGCAGTAGCTGCCCAACAATTTGGTAACTCTTCTGTACCTGCCAGTGCCCATCTTAACTCCTGCCTGAATTCCACCTTGCACCATCTGCCCTCACTTTCTTGCTCTTCTTGACTTACAAGGTCATCCTACAGACCACCATCCTATGCTGTTTAGCTACACTCTCCCCTGTCACTACTTTGCAGTCTTCAATCTCCATAAGAATGAGCCTTCTGCAAAGGATATAATATATACATAGAGATTAAACGACAGTGTGCTCTAAAATATTGACATCCATGGTACGAATGAACAAAAACAACCAAAAAACAGTTCATTTGGATCTTTCATTAACACAAATGCATGCATACACAATAGTGTTTTTACAGCCTACATTGCCTCATGTTTAACAGAAGTGTACATTTATAGATGCAATATAGACAATATGGAGATCAGAAACATTTGCCATCACTGTGGAAAAAGTTTGCCTTATTCTTACCTATAAATGTATTTTAGTTAAATTATATTGGAAGGTTTTGCCCTTTTCAGAGCCTTCCAAGGGTGCATTAGATTGTTCTTCTCCTGCATAAACCAAATTGCCCAAGTCTGGTTCACAGATTTTAGTTTAGTTGACTAGACATACTCTTAGTTATTTCATATACTGATCCAACCATTTTGGGTATGGCTAGATTAATGTAACTCTTCCTTAATTAAATTTGGCTCACTGATTGATTGAATGACCTTGGCGGGCCATTCATGTTTGGAATGTTTGTGTATTTCTTCAAATGCAGTGTATAGCACACCTTTATCAGCCCGGGCCTTCCATCGCTCACGGTTCTGGTAGACCTGTTCATTCCAGATGGCCTTGAAGTACTTGAGGTCGACAGCCAGCAGGGAGCAGTTGTGAGCAGTGCTGGTCTCTGAAGTTGCACTGTTCACACTGCTCCGCTTATCTCCTCCAGAAATGTTGCTGAGACTGCAGGGATACAACAAGAGTTTATACAGTGTTATATTGTGTAATAGCTTCTGTTCAAGGATATGTAAAAGCATGAACTGTGAACATTGTTGAGATGATGTCTGCAAGAAGCTGAACACAGTAAATTCTTAGAAAAATGACATACTAAATACACACAAACTAAACACTGCACCAATGCCTTTTAAAAATATTCTAAAAGCTCTGCACATTAAAAATATGCAACCCACCCTGTCATGTTCTAATCCAACACGTTCATGTTTCAGAAATATACTGCAATAATATAGTCAATGGGAAGTATGGGGTAATTTTCTCTTACTAAGAGTAATAGCTCTAGAATGTGCTTTATATTACATTCTTAACGAGAAGCCCGAAGAAGTACCATGGCCATTCATCGAACCCTGAGTGTACATTAAAATGATTAAACTCTGCAGAATGAGTGGTACTGCTTTTTAGCTTGGTGATACACTTTAGTGTGCTTGAGATTTCTGAAAACAAATGGTGAGTTGTGTGATGTGTCATGCAGTTTCCTTGACGCTAATTGGTGAGGTATATACTACCATTACTTTAACTACATTAACCTTGTAGCTTAGGTTAAATTGTATGGTCATAATTACACAGAATCTGTTAGGTCCTAAGCAGTTGTTGCTCTACCTGACGGTGAGGTCCTCCAAACCTGTAGTGGCGCTTATTATTAAATACAGCCACTCCTGGTCCTGTTTTCTTCTTCAATGGTAAGCCCCTATAAACTTGGGATCTCTCCTTGTCCCCTCCCTCTTTCTACAATTCCCCTGAGGGAGAGGAGCTGGAGTGGGCGCCACACTTATTTGGAGGTCTATGTTTCTGTTGTGTACTGTCAGAATAAAAGGAGAAAGACCAAGGAGACTCCCGTGTCATGCAAAAAAATCACACAATGCAGAAGTTCACCGGTCACAGCTGTAGTACAAAAAGAAGCAAACTGTGTCGCTGTGTTGATCAATCAACTACAAAATCTGGCATCCCTCATGGAACCCTCATAAGTTGAAACACATCACACTTTTGTTTTTACAATGGAGCAAATGAATAAATTACAGACATGGCACAAAACAATTTTCCTCAATCATTTAAAATAAAACAAAACGTTTTAATTTAATTCAGTTAATATTTTCACATCAAGCAGAAGAAACCGTTATGGAATCCAATTTTCTTTTCAAAAACATCAGTGCTTGTAGACCTCTCTTTAAAGACCTGTTGTTTGATAAGATCTGCTTAACAAGCTGTTGGACTTAGCTATTGAAAGGAAAACAATATCCCTCGCACAACAGGACAAATGAAAAACAGGAAAAAAGGTGTACTTTGCGGTTTTGAACACTTTTCTACTTCTAGTGATAGAAAATAGGTTTTGTCAAGATAATGTCTTGTCACAAAGCAAAGGGTGTTAAAGATTTTCTTTGGAAAGGCAAAAAAAATCAATGGCATTTGCAACAATCTGTCAGGATCTCAATGCAAATAGCTCTAAAGCTATTAAATAAGGCTCCATCCTGCCAGACTTATCTGTCCACCAGTATTTAAGAATGTTAAAACCAAAGTGATGAACAGCATAATTTATAATTAGTATTAGTATTAGTATTAGTATTAGTAGTAATCTCAATGGCTCAAATAAGCAACAATGGTACTACTACTGATGTATTTGATGATAATTCCATATTTTTCCTTGTTTAGTCCTTTTTCACCAACAGGGAACTGGTTCCTGAACCTGTTACATTCAGAATCCTTTATATCTTGGTGCCACATTTCCACCAGTCTGAACTGGAACCACTGTAATGCTAAAGCAATTTATTATTGGGCAAAATGCTCCAGCCTTTTAAAACTATGTTCCCCGATTCAGACCAAAGCCAGTTCACTGCTGGTGAAAAAGGGCTGATTAAGTGATTTCATAATATTTTAATTGATCTGGAGGCAGACACAGCCAAGCTATTTTTTTATTGGTTTGAATTTCAGGATCTGGACTTACATGTTAGAACAAAATCTGGTTGTGACAGGATATTCCACCAAATATATTGCCGTACTGAGGAAGTAATCAATTTTATACAAAAGAAACACTTTGAATACAAGCGGTAGCCATAAACCACCTGCTTTTGCAGGTAAAAACTGTAAGCAGGACATTATAAGTTAATGTCTGTTGTAATCTACATGCAAAACATGACCTGCCTTTTACAAGCTGCAATTGCATGTGGTTGGTCTAGGAAAAACAGAATAATACACCAGTGTTAGCACTAGCACAGCAATTGAGGATCATTATGGTAGAAAAGTGTTTTCTCTCTTTATTTAAAATATTTTTAACTTTTATGACCTGGACTGAAGGCCTAGCTCAAACAGTTGTGGCCTTGGTGTAAGGGGCTAATTATGTAAATTGGATTTTCAGCCAAACTATCGTGCAGCCAATCGATAGCAATAGCTGCTGTCTGATTTAGGAGAGTGATTATGCAAGCCAGCTCCATTATTAATCAGCACAAAGCAGTGTCCTGAGCACACCAGCCGCAGCACAAAATCAGCAAGCGGTCACTCCCTCCCCTTGTCTGGCTGTGCAACCCTTTTGTGATTAGCCCTCTAGCTCGTATATCTTGATCGCTCTGATTTTATCGGTGCACTAGCTCAGAGTGAAGGAGCTCTGCAGCGCAATGTGCATGAGCCTCGATACATTAATTACTGTCTGCTGAATGGATTCAATTCAATTGTTGTTCAAAGTGTCCTGACGACCTGTAACATAAAACAGTCAAATGGCCCACTCAGTAATGTCAGGCAAAGAGGGTCAAAGCTCCTGACCTTGACCTGCGGAAGCCAGCAAGGCCAGAATGGGTTGCCTCATCTATCAGTGGGGTCACTATCTTCTCTGTCATGTCTGTAAGGACGGTGAACGTGGGAAGGACGATGAAGTCAATGAAGCCTGGAGAGACATCAAACAAACGAGAGACATCCCCTTCAGACTTTCACAAAAGAAAACCTACACATAGAACCCTTAAATGCATGGATTATTCCACAAGATCTCATGAGTTCTGCTAAGTGGGCAGCGGTGGCCTAGTGGTTAGGGAGTTGGCCACAGGCTCGGAAGATTATGGGTTCAAACCCCTTACCCTGTCACTGCTCCCCGGGCGCTTTCATAGCTGCCCCCTGCTGCACAATGTGTGTCTGTATGCATGGTTCAATTTCAATTGTGGTTCACTGTGTGCTTTGCTGTGTCCTCACAATGACAAGAATAGTCACTTTCACTTTCAAGTGTTTGTAATGCAATTAAAAATGTGCAGTGTGAACACATGATTATATCTGAAGGGTGGTCTAGGTGGTGGCCTATGGATCTATGGCTCAAGAGGTCCCAGCACTACCACCACTGGGTCCCTGAGCAAGAACCCTGAATTGCTCCTGTAATTAGGACATGGAATAAGGATAAGAGCATCTGCTAAATGCTGCAAATGTAAATGTACCCAAATTGTACATCTAATCCACACTGATCTGCAAACTGGCATGATTGCTATAACAATTGACTTTCTACTGAACTGAATTTCTACTAATTCCACCACCTTCCATTCCTATTTTATACTGAATATACTAGAGCTGTATACTTTACAAAACTATTATAGTTTTACAAAGTAGTGTGTAATATTGTAAAAACATTTGAAGATATATTTTTGTGTGTTTCTGGCCCTTGGTCCAAAACAAAACTTGTACTGTGACAAAACAAATTGGGCACCTCTGACTTAAATGTTTTATTGGCAACAGAAAAATATTAATGGGACAAATATCAGATTCCTCTTCAATCTCTAGCAAATCTAGGCTAAAATATCATATATGAAATATGATCCTGATATGATGTTGTTAGCTTTGTATTGCTTTCTGTGGAAAATTAGTGTTTGAAGACTTTTAGACGCTCATCTGTGAAGTTCCCCTAAAGCATGGTTGTTTTTAAAAAAAAGATATCAAAGACATCAGAAATCTAATGTGTCGTCTCTATTTGCATACAAATAGCTTTTTTTAAAATAAATCACATACAGTTAATAAGTATGATACATTCACACCAATTGGAATTATGTTGGATATTAATTATGTTATAATTTGTGGAGTTCATAATTATTTTGATTGTCATCTTTTGCCCAATGGGTTCTCAAACGTCAAGCCACTGGCAATAAATGAATAAAATAAGATGTATTATTTCATTATAATATTTTGTCACTTATGTGAAAAATATGGATGAGACAGAGGGGATGACATTAAGTCATGGATTGGTGAAGTAGATATTTTGGGGTTAACTGAAGCAGATGTACATTTAGTACTCACCAATCTGAGACTGTGCCACCATGGTAGACTTGCGGTCACAGAGTGGTGAGAAGGGTAATCCAAGATCTGCCTCCTTGTCACCCTGAAAGTACAGACAAACAAATAAAAAAATAGATTAAATAAAGAAATGAATCAAGGCTCACATCTTCATTCCACCAAAACACTGGTTCTGCTTCATATTTTCTCACTGTAAGAGCATAATGTTTCCAGGTTGCTGCCTTACTGAATGGTGAAACTTTGTTACGTCCTATTATTACCAGCTAATTAGACTCGTTTATAGCAGAAGTGATATAATCAGCAATGGTACATAGCCACTTAAATGTTTCTATTATGAAAGGCCTTCTGGAATAACAGGCTTTCGTGCTCATGATGAGAATGTTCGCTGCAATATTATTCTAAAATCACTGTGTTTGAACTTTTTATGTTTCATTCGATATCCCTGCAATATCCCATTTGCCATCATCGATCTACGGATATAATGTAAATGTAGCCCTTCACTCTCAAAAGAGAAAGTGAGGTCGACTTCACACTGTGCTGAATATTGGGTAATCATTCTGTTTAGGCGCCATGTTGTGAGCTGCCTTTCTTTTTATGAGTTCGAGGCTGCGTTTTGATTTTCTGTTGTGATTCTGAAAAATGTCAGCATAGCAGGTCAATGATGCTGCATCAAGAGCTGCCATTGTTGGTCACATCACTGTTTAAGAAGGAAACTGGACAATGGAATGGAGTGCAAGTTTAGGAGGCGAAGAGAAGACACTAGATATTGCGGCAGTTAGACGTTAGTATGATAATTGCTTTTGATGAATTCAATGTTCATGTTATCCAGTAAATGAAACACTACAAGGCATTAAAAGCCAGCCCACATTAAGAGATTTCAGTGAACAGATGTGTATTTTAGTGTAGGTAATGCACTGGGGTCTGAAACCATGGGATGCCAAGTCAGATGGATCATAGCAGTTTAATTTCTCCCAACAGGGTCCATTTTCTTGTCCATGAGATTTGTAGGACCTAAACACATATAAAAAATGTATCCAGGTTAACACTGTAACACATCGAGACAGCAGTGGCCTATTGGTTAGGGACTAGGCCCCAGGATCAGAAGGTTGTGGGTCTGAAACTCAGACCAGTAGGTTGCCCTGAGGTACCCTTGAGCAAGGTACCGTTCCCATCACTGCTCCCCAGATGCTTTAAATAGCTGCCGCCTGCTGCACAGTGTGCATGGGTGAAAAGCAGAGGTTGAACTTTGTTATGTCTCACTGTGTGTTGTGTTGTGCTTCACAATGACAATAGTTACTTTCACTTCACTGTAAAACTATAAACAAGGTACACATGAAACAAGGCATGTCTGAAGTTCACTCTCCCTATTACAACCATATATTCCATATTAGTTTAATAGCTAGATATACAATGAGAGAGAAGGATGCATGTGCAGTGTAAGCCTCATAGTGTGTGGAAGCTAAACATTCCTTCAAAGGGTTAAAGCATCACTCTGTCTCTCTCAGGCCTGTGGAAGCCTTTAGCATTCAATACTCATTAACCTCCTGCCCTGCACATCTCTCAATCCCACCAGGCCTGTGGTGCAGCTGACACATTCACACACACACACACGCACACACACACACACACCTACACACACACACACACACACACACACACACACACACACACACAGTATCACTTTTTTACAACATAAATTGCCTATTAAGTTTTCTCTCCACATTGCACACACTCACATACTGCACATGTATTCTTGTCCTCTGTCTATTCTCTCTCCTGTATTACACCCAAACCTACACACACATGCATGCAGACTCATATTGCACACAAACTTTACATGCATAAACCAATGAATCTTAGACACAGCATGTGCATCTGTCCCCACACACACACACTCTAATTCTCTAAGCCACAGTCCAGTCAGCCAGAGAAACAGCAGAAGCAGAGGCAGTTTCATTTTTACATAGTGGTAACACCCACAACCCCTAAACACACTCGGTGTAACAGAGGAAGGAGAGAGAGAGAGAGAGAGAGCGAGAGAGAGAGCGAGAGAGAGAGAGAGCGAGAGAGAAGTTTCTTCTCTGGTTAAGACTAAAAACTGGTTTCCTGAAAAGGCTGTCACCTTCAGAACAATTCAGAACATTTTGTTTTATGTACATTGAGTGACATTCCTGATTGCATATATAAACAGCATTTACAGAACATTTACCACATATACAATATACATATATATATGAAGTGTTAATATATTTGATACTCAAGCAAGTAGGTCTGACATACAGTAGTTCCTTACAAAGTGATAATGGGGACATATCATTCATTACATGCATGCTTTTTTGCAGGTGCTACACTGATTATACATTGCTATATATACCTGCTATAAGCCCCTGTACAGCTGATATTTGTCTATTTTTCTCCCCAATTAATACATTCTGAGTTACACACCCCTGTGTTTGGCCTGATTCTTCATTTGTCTAGTTTCTTTTCAATTGCTTTCCATGTCACTGTTTCTGTCATGGTTCCTGTCATTGTCCTGATCCCTGTCCTTATGTCCAAGTCCCAATCTAGTCCTGTATTTGTGTCCAGTTTAGTCCTGTGTGTGCTCCCTGGTCTAGTCCTGTGTTTGTGCTCCACTCTAGTCCTGTGTGAAGTCCCGAATCCATACCCCAGTGTAGTTCTGTGTCTGCGCCCCAGTCTGGTGTCCAGGTGGAGCTGGGTGATGTAAGGGTTATCTGGTTCCTGTGTGTGTCTTCTTTGTCTATAAGTCTTTATTTATCATGTGCTTTTGCTTTTGTCCATGCCCTACCATAGTCCTGCCCCTGCATAGTTAATTAATCTAAACTCAGTACCCAATGATGAAACTTAATTTTAGACATTTCGTGAAATTATTTAAAATAAAAAAAAGAAATATCACATTTACTATGTATATGTATTCAGACCTTTGGCTACAACATTTGAAATTTAGCTGGTGTAACGGTGGCGGGGTGTAGGGAGGACGCCAATGCTGAGCCAGGAGTTCGCAACATAACTTTATTAGCTATATTTACAAAACAAAACAAAGGACTTCAGTTCCTAACCAAAATCAAGGAACTGCAGCCTAAACCAAACCAAACCAAACCAAACCAAAATACCAAACCACCACAGAGTGTAGGCTTAGCCTAACAAATGAGCCGCGCTCTGTTCTGACTCATCGGGGCTTAAATAGTCAGCCCCAATGAAACACACCTGTGCCTTCATTAGCTCAGGTGTGTTCAGTCAGAACAGAGCGCCCTCTATCGTGCACAAAACACCTCATCCGTGACAGTATGTGAAAGGGGATACAAGTCCCTTCCACTATTGTTCCATATTTTCCCAAAAAAATCTAAAATACTGTGGGAGGTTTAAGTTTTTTAATTTTTTTTGGAAATACAGAAAATACAATAACAGATCCTGGATAGATCTGAAAATTCAGTCTGGCAAGAGAGAATGAAAAATAGAAGCATATTACCAACCCAGCTAGGACATGAACAATTACATGGTAACTTCAATTTGTTACACATTTGTCTCACGTGAAAAGATGTTGAAAAGTCTTATGGTGTTATAATTTTTATCAACCACCATGGTCTGTTAACTGAGGAATTATGAAACTATGAAAGCTTTCTCTGATTATTTACAGCCTGTGACTCAAGTGATCATGAACAGTTTATATTAGCCATCCCTTGTTCTTCACCAGGCAGTTTCTGGTCAGAGAGGCATTTTTGGGGGATCTCTCTGTTTGTTGGAAATGATCTACTACTAAAACATATCTGGTCAGTAAAGGCCCTGCAGCCTGAAGCATTAATGACTGATAAATTGCACATTACAACAGATTGGCAAGAGTTGTACATTATACAGTACTGCGCAAAAGTTTTAGGCAGGTGTGGAAAAAATGCTGTAAACAAAGGTGTATGTATGTCGAACACTAAGCCAGGACCTTATAAATCTCCCAAAACAGATTTCTAATAAAGTGAACAGTGCTCTCATTTTCCAGTAGATGTCAGCCTTTGACTAGATGACAGCACAGGATTTTCAAACAATAGATCATTCAGCTTTGTGTACCTATGCCTCCTTCTTGTGGTCAGACTGGGAATTCCTTTTGTGCCATCTATAATAAACAGCATTGGCTAAGGAAATGTCCGAAACAATCTTTGGCATAGAACAAACATTAAATTTTACAAAATGTTTTATCCAGAGTATCATGTTAGATTTTGTTGCGATGTAATGATTTGACTTTCTATAAAAAAAGAAAGAAAAAGAATTTCTGCATCTTCTGAACTGACTGTAACAGATACAGATGATTCTTAAAGTAAACAACTCTAAGTCTCTAATCACCCTAACTGGCTTTCACAAACTGCCAGAGAGTTTCAGCTTCTACATAGATTTGAGCAGGCTTTGGGCCTCTAGTAGAGAGCTGGAACATTGTTCTTCCAAAGATATTAACACATTTGGTTTTTGATGATGATGATGGTGATGAATGCTATCCGAAACATCAGTTTTAATCTTCCAAGGAAGTTGAAATTTTACAAGGAGTTGATGTTTCAGTACTTATTCTATTCCGTGACTCTTTGTGCATTGAGAACAGGGGTATCATTGTCTTGGAAGAGACCACTAAGTATGTTTTGGTTTGCAGTGACTTATCTAAGGGACTAATGGACTTAAATCATGTCAAACAAAATACCCTTCATAGCTTTACCAGAAAAAGGAGAAGGGTTAAACCAGTAAGGCATGTACTGTTCCCTTAGTGTATACTGCACACACTTACCTGCCTGAGAATATGGTGGAGGATGGCTCATCTGGTCATATCACTTTTTCCACGTGTCTATCATTTTTATACCACTCAGCTCTCAAATGTGCACTTGTCTTTGAAATGGGGGGTTTTATGTACTGTAGTAATACTATAATATCACTCCCCTTGTAAGATGGCTCTTACTCATGACATCCTGCATTGACATTCTCAGTCAGAGAAAGCAGTTCTTCTGTTCTTTCTTATTCTTTCTTTCTATCACTCCTTATTGAGTGCAATATCTAACCCTCTTTCCCATACATCTAAATGCAGATGTGTCTTTAGTCACAGTGTCTTTGGAAACCTTAGCCAGTGAAGCAGACTTTGTGTCCCTATTATGAACTATGTTTTAATGTTCTTTTGATCATCTTCTTCTTTTTCTTTCGGCTGCTCCCGTTTAGGGGTCGCCACAGCGGATCAACTGTCTCCATTTCTTCCTGTATTTTGCATCTTCCTGCTTCAACCCGACCACCTGCATGTCCTCTCTCACCACATCCATAAACCTCCTCTTGGGAAGCTGCCTGATGTTGCAGGATCACCTCCCTTTTCTGACCCTCTGACGTCTGAAGTGAGCTTGCAGAACATTGCAGCAGGCGCAATTTCAGAATTCCTCCCTCTGCTTTGTATCAGGGTGTGGAAAGCGATACCTAGCTGGATGGCAATGGCAGCATACTTGATCACGTCAAATATCGGTGTCCGAGCGACAGGCCCTGTAAACCTGATGTATCACAGTTGCAGCCTGAATTGCTTCTGTTTCAGAGTCTGTCTGGTCTTTATCCCTAGGAATGCGGCTTGCAGAACAACAGCAGCCATCTTTTTCTCCTTCAAAGACTTCATTTCTTGCTTCATCATCTTGTTAGCTCGGTAATGTTGCTGAACAGTCCTGGCTGCCCACAGCTGGTAGTACTTTCTGCTCAAATGCTTCCCTCACCTGTGCCTGAATGGTTGCGGCCTCATGTTCAATTGCATCTGAACCCGAACTTTCATTCTAAACTTCCCACTAACCTGGAGCTGCTCCTTCTCGGTTTGCTGTGCAGCGGATGGCTTAGTGGGGCTGGGTTTATCGGTCCGACTCCTGATGCCGCTTTCCTTGCTGTGAAGGGGCTTCCTTGGTGGAAGCCTCCCCAGTTGCCTGCCGCGATGAGACGCGGTCTCTGCCGTCCTCCAGCTCTCTGTGTCAGGAGCGACCTTCTTGACACTGCCGCCGCTTCTTTGTTGCTGGCCTTCGACCATTCCCTTCCGATTGAAGGCGGCGGCGTGCTCTCGCGTTGCGGCGCACTGGGCGCCGTGCTTTCGCGTGGCGGCGCGCTGGACGCCGTGCTTTCGCGTTGCGGCGCGTTGGCGCGTGCTTTTCGCGTGGCGGCGCGCTGGCGCGTGCTGCGTGCGGCTGGGCGCTGTGCTACGCGTTGCCGGTGCGGCGCACCGGGCTGAATCTCCGCGGCGAGCGCCAGTTAACGTCCGTGCTTCGCGTTGAGCGCGCTTGCGTGCGGTTGGCGATGTGCTTCGGTTGAGCACCCGCTTGCGGCGGTTAGCGGCGTGGCGGGTTGACGCTTCGCGGCGCGAATGGCGACGTGCTTCCGGGTTGAGCCGCTTGCGGCGCGGTTGGCGCCGTGCTTCCGGGTTGAGCTGCTTGCGGTGCGGTTGGCGCCGTGCTTACGCGTTGAGTCGCTTGCGGCGCGGTTGGAGTCGTGCTTCCGCGTTGAGCAACGCCAGCGAGTCAGCGAAGCCCGCCTTCCGTAACCGTTTGCGGAGAAAAACCACGCCCGGTCCGGCGTGGCCGAGATAAGCGCTGCGCCCGCCGCAGCCATGGAGACCAGCATCCGGGGAACCGTGGCGAACGATCCATCGCGGCTCGGGATCTGGGATGATATCAGTGGGAGCAGCGATATGCGCATTCTTCAGGCGGCGCTCAAGCTCCCTTGCTGCAGTGGCCATCGGCGTCAATCGCACCTCCCTCACCGTCCAGATGCTCGCGAGGAGGTCTGAAAGTCACCTCTCTGTCTCGGTCTTTATCAGCTGCAGCGTCCGGCTCGACAACGTTCGCTGCCGCCCGCAACCACGCGCTCCTGCTGCGCCCTCATGGCTCGCCCGGCGTCAGAGTACTGGCGGCTCATTCTGTAATGGTGGCGGGGTGTAGGGAGGACGCCAATGCTGAGCCAGGAGTTCGCAACGTAACTTTATTAGCTATATTTACAAAACATAAAACAAAAAGGACTGCGGTTCTAACCAAAATCAAGGAACTGCAGCCTAAATAAACAAACCAAACCAGGCAAAATACCAAACCACCACAGTGGCAGAAGCAGCCTAACAAATGAGCCGCGCTCTGTTCTGACTCATCGGGGCTTAAATAGTCAGCCCCAATGAAACACACCTGTGCCTTCATTAGCTCAGGTGTGTTCAGTCAGAACAGAGCGCCCTCTATCATGCACAAAACACCTCATCCGTGACAGCTGGTGCCTCCCATTTCTATCTTTAGTGCAAAACACTTGATGACTCAGAATGTGAGGAGCAAAAACATCTGCCTGATGAAATCAGAATTTAACTGTTTGGCTTCAATGCAAAAAATTACCTCTGGAGGAAACCAAGTAGCACTTATCACCTGCCCAGTACCTTCCCAACAGTGAAGCATGGTGGGAGCCACCTGCTGTGGGGATGTTTTCAAGCAGCAGGGACTGGGAGACAGTGAGGTTGAGAAGAGAGCTGAATAAAGCTAGAGTACAGAGTACAGGGCCTCAATTAAAACCTGTTCCACGGTATGATCCCTCAGACCTTCTAACATGACCCAAAGCACACAGCAAAGACAACACAGGAGTCCTTAGGGACAACTCTGTAAATGTCCTAGAGTGGCTGAGCAAGAGTCCTGACTTGACCCCAATCAAACATCTCTGGAGAGACTGTCCATTGACATATTAATGAGAAAAGAAAAAAAAAATTTTAACCACTGTATCATCAGATATCAAAATTCTTCATCATGCCAATGCATATTCCTTCACTTCTGCAGGAACTAAGCCGTGTGCAGGTGCTCAGCTGACTGGAGGAGGGATACGAATGATTAAAGATGGAGAAATGTATTATTTTGCCATTTTTTCTCTCCATCCTATATTAACATACCAACACACAGGGACTCACATGCATCTTCACACACACATGATCTATTATGTTTGTTCACCTTCCAATCAGACACACATCTTACATACACACAGACACACATTCTATAGCTTTGCTATAAAAGAACATACAATACAATTCGAATAGGATATTAATATGGGTATCATTTCTGTAGCAATATACCTTTTTAGATTATAAGCAAAGCTGTATATGATTAGATAAGGATTTTTAACTTTGTGTAGCACTGAAAATGACTATTCAATGAAATGTATAACCAGAATGTCTCTATTTGAAAAGGTGGAGACCAGAGCTTGCTGGTCAAATAGTTTTCTCATAATAATTGTGATGAGCTGGGAAACAACAAGTACTTATATTTCCTTTTTTTTCTTTAACTTTTACTCCTTACATTTTAAACACAAATCTCAATCTCAAAAAACATTTTCCAAAATGACAGTAGCATATACAAAACCACTCCAGGTATAGCCATCAGTAGCAGATCTCAATGCAGACAAAATAAGGTGTGAAAATAAAGATTTTGAAACTTGAGGAAGGCTCAACTCTGGAGAAAAGATGTTAAGAATGTGTAGACTTTTGCCACATCTGGTACTGAGAAAACCATTAGGGATGGACCAGTTACATATCAGAACATCTCTGGATAACTCAGGACACTTGGAGGGAATGCTGATTGATGCCAGGGAGAGAGTGAGGCCAATTGCTAGTAGCATCATGATAAGACCAATTCTTAGACTAACCCTAGAGTTCAGTAGCCAAATACAAAAACGGCAAGCAAGTATGTTACAGCATTTCGGTACAGGTTAAGTGAGAACATCTTATCTGCAAAGGGCCAGCATGACTGTAAGTCGTACCATTAATCAGGTGCCTAACAGGAATAAATACCACAGTGGTCCTTAACTGATAAGATGGGCAAACCCTATTATAATAACTGCCGATCATGTGGAACATACAAATAGCCTTAGTTTTTCTTTAATAACTTTTACATTTTTTATTTTTTCCTAACTTCATGTTGTTCCCAGAATAAATTTTGAATTAATCATTGGTTTACCATTTTCTAGTTAATAATATTACATTTTAATCTATCCTATAATCTACTCTTACCACACACACACACACACACACACACAAACACACACACACACACACACAGTTTGCGACGCTCTGCCCTGACTAGGCACACCTGGTGCCTCGTTTTGATGCCAGGTGTACCTCATGGCTTAGTGGTATAAAGACCTCAGTGAGTCAGAGCTGAGCGTCGGTCATTCTGGTTTCCATGTTTGGTGCCTGTGTATGTAACACATTGAGTTCATTGTTTGTTAGAATGAGTGCACGTTTATGTTCATGTTTAATAAAGCTCAACTGCAGACTCCTGGCTCCGCACACACACACACACACACACACACATACACACACCTGTTGGAAGAACTCCTCTAGCAGTGAGGTGGTCCAGCGGTGATGAAGCTCCCAGTTTTTTGCTGGGTGGCTGATATCCGCTGTATGCAACAGCAGAGACAGCGCTTTGGACTTGTCGATTCTGTGAACACAACATAAATGCCATTCAAGAATCTGAAAAACACATCTTGCTATTAGTGTATTTTTATACAAGCTTGGAAAAGTAAATGAAAAGCAGAACAACATTCCTTTAACAAATCACAACCCCATATCTGACATTTGTTACATGTCCTCAGTTTATAGCCCCTGGCTTTTCTCATTTCCCTGCTGTCTCCCTTTATTTGTTGTTGTTTAAACAGAATTGACGGCTGAAATTGGACATTTCAATATACAATTTGTTGTTTTTAGGTAAGGTGTGTGTGTGTGTGTGTGTGGCTCAATAATGTGTGTGTGTGTGTGTGTGTGTGTGTGTGTGTGTGTGTGTGTGTGTTTGTGTGTGTGTGTGTGTTTGTGCATGCATGCATGCGTGCGTGTGAAGAGAAGAGAAGAGAAGAGAAGAGAGAAGAGAAGAGAAGAGGAGAGGAGAAGAGAAGAGGAGAGTAGAGGAGAGGTGAGAAGAGGAGAGAAGAAAGAGCAGAGAGAGGAGGAGGAGGTGAGAAGAGAAGGAGATGAGGTGAAGAGGAGAGGAGGTGGAGATGAGGTGAAGAGGAGAGGAGGTGAAGAGGGGAAGAGGAAGAGAAGAGGAGAGAGAGAGAGAGAAGAGAGAGAGAAGAGAGGGGAAGAGGAGAAGAGGAGAGAGGAGAGAGGAGGAGAGGTGAGAAGGAGAGAAGAAAAGAGAGGCAGAGAGAGGAGAGAGGTGAAGAGGAGAGAGGGAGAGGAGAGGGGAGGAGAGGAGAGAGGAGGTGAAGAGGGAGAGGAGAGAGAGAGGAAGGAGGTGAGAAGAGAAGAGAAGAGAGAAGAGAAGAGAAGAGAAGAGAAAGAGAAGAGCAGAGGGAGGAGAGGGAGAGGAGAGGAGAGGAGAGGTGAGAAAGAGAAGAGAGAAGAGAGAGAGAAGAGAAGAGAAGAGAAAGAGAAGCAGAGCCCAGGAGAGAGGAGGGAGAGGAGGTGAGAAGGAGGAGAGGAGAGGGTGAGAAGAGAGAGGGAGAGGGAGATGAGAGGAGGAGGTGAGAAGAGGGAGGAGAGGAGAGGAGAGGAGAGGAGGTGAGAAGAGAGAGAGAAGAAGAGAGAAGAGAGAGAGAGAGAAGAGAAGAGGGAAGAGGAGAGGAGAGGAGGGAGAGGGAGAGGGAGGGAGAGGAGGAGGAGGAGAGAGAGAGAGGAGGAGGAGGGAGAGGAGGGAGGAGAGGAGGAGGAGAGGGAGGGGTGAGAAGAGAGAGGAGAGGGAGAGGAGGTGAGAAAGAGGAGAGAGGAGAGGGAGAAAGGAGAGGAGAGGAGGAGAGGGAGAGAGGAGAGGTGTGAAGAGGAGAGGAGGAGAGGAGGGGAGAGAGGAGAGGGAGAGGTGAAAGAGGAGAGGGAGGAGGAGAGGAGAGGAGGAGGAGAGGAGAGGGAGAGGAAGAGGAGAGGAGAGGAGAGGAGAGGTGAGAAGAGGAGAGGAGAGGAGAGGAGAGGAGAGGGTGATGTAGCTTTCCTCACCCCTCAGGCTGCTGTAGCAAGTTCTTCATGGCTTTGACCTGCTGGAAATGGCAAGACATGTCTGTGGCCAGGACCATCTCTATCACCAGCGCTCTGAACTCCCTGATAAACAACAGACACGTTCCAAGCAGTGATTAAACTGGGCCAGAACAGAGGAACAAATTCTTCTGTTCTCCACAGTTTTCAGATTTGCCAGCAGGGTGGCAGAAATTAGCTTAATAGAATCATTATTCATACCAATGCATTACAGAAAAATAGGATCAATATGTTTTACAAGAAAAACTAAGGAACAAACGTGTTTCAGCTTTGAGAGAGCATTCTATTCATTGTTTTGATTGTGGAGTCTGAAGGCTTGTTGATTATAGCCAAGCTGGTAAGTTAAGTGTCTAAGCCTATGTTAAAACAGCTTTTATAAACTAGATAAACTTTCACAAACTAAGCAGGAGCTAGCTTGCTAATTAGACAGTTGTTTAAGTATGTGAAAGGTAAAGACTACGTCATATAGCTGCAGAAGCTACACTGATTGAACCTCAAGTTCAAAGCCCATTAATGCTTAAAAGCCTACATTGCACTTCGAAGCCCTCTCATCTTCCATCAAAAAAGCTTCCTTTAACATCCAGTACATAAGAAAGAACCTTATTGAAAGCAGGAACATAAAAGAACAAGAACAGTGGCGGTGATGAATTAGGTTAGGTTGAGTTTTATACTGTTGAGCTTTTCTTTCTCTCCTTTCCTTTGAAAGATGCTGTTTTTCCTCATATTACTGTTTGAGCCAAACAGCCAGTCCCTGATGACAACAGCAGACTGAGAAGAATAGACTTTAAAAATGGAACAGAATAAATCATGTGAGAGGCCTTTTTCTCTACAGAGTATGATAAAGTAAAGGTCCTTTACCTCCAGTCATCTTTGGAGAGGTTGTAAAGGATGTTCATCTCATCATCGTCCTGCAGGAGGCGATACGCTGCACTCACGTGATGGCTCTCCAACACAGAGCGGTCATTGTACAGGATGGCCGTGTCTGACCTGGACGCAGAGACGGACAGCACAGTCTATAAATATATATTTTCTATATATAATATATATAGTACTGAGTATAATATACAGTATTATAGTGTGAATAATGCAGTTATTATAATGTATTTAGTAGAATTTGCTTCAAAAGTGCAAACGGTTGAGGTCAGAAGCAACAGTAATAACTGCAAAAATGCCAACAATAGTCAAGAAGTTTGAAAACAGTCTCTAGGAACTTGCTTCCTATCTAGACTGATTGGAGTCTCCAGTAAGGGGGCAGATCTTTATGTGCCTCATGATCAGATTCCTGAGGCACTTCATGTTAACGGTTGTGATTGTGTTGGGGCCATAGTCTCTGAGGCAGGACACAGATTACTTTTTCTGTATATTTTGGTGCTTTTTATTCATGTTGGCATGACAGTGGTGCTCAAAGGATCGCTGTACATGTCTATGAGAAATTGGTCATTGGTGACAGTGATAGCTCTATGACAGAAATGAGTCCTGTAGTGTTTGACGATATTTAACAATACAGAGCAATCAGTCTGAGAACACTTCTCTAATAGGATACTTTCCAGATTCTCCAGGGTCCTACATCCTCTCTTTTCAAAGAGATTTAGGTGGATTGGGATGGCAGTGGCAAGTGCTTGATTCTGTGGCAACTGAACTATTTTTTGTTTAGTTTGGCCATGAGGTTTGGATGACTACAGGCCAGCTGTTTGGTAGACCCATCCAAATTTACATGCTAAATGCTCTGGCACTTCACATGTCCATGATGTCATCTGTCCTAACTGCAGTTCAAAAAACACCCCCAAGGCACAGAGGAGATTTACTTTCTGCATATTCCTCTTTATTTTATTTTGTGTTTGTTGGCGAAAAGCTCTATTTATAAGCTTGATCTATAGGCTCCAGTAGACTATATTATCTATTAATGCTTGGGTTTAGATGAAAAAGACTTTCCTCCGACACGTCTTCCAGATGACCCCAATACCTTACCATCCACACCAGATGCCTAAGATCCTTGGACAAATGCTTGCATGGCTAACCGTCCTCCTCACACAGAGGTCAAATAACTATTCCTTGATTTCTGAATGTCCACAAACTGTATCATTCCATTTGAGGATTCTAAAACCTTATGTAAATTAATTTAGCTTATTTCACCTCATATTTATGCAACAAAGAAGCCAAACGAAATGTTTCGCAAAGGTTCTGCTCTAAGGATTTTCTACAGTTATTATATTCTGCCAAATTCTTTTCTTTCTTTTTTTTTTACTTCTTCAGTTTAAAGTAAAATTGATTTATCATATTCCACCCTAATGGTGCTTTCCAATCAATGTATTTGAGAAAAATGTCTGACAAGAAAACGAGCCATTAGCAAAGTGTTGGAAACAACTAATCTAAGTTTGCAAAACTCTGTGCTCAGTTTCTTAATTATTTTCTCACTTTTTCTATTCAAAGCCCATTGTGCTATTAATTCCTCTCTGCCTCTGGTCAGTTCATTATTAAAAAGGCATGTCAACAGTTTTTTGTTTTTTTTCTCGCCTGTTCAGCTGACTTTCATTAATTCTGCCCTTAGTGCTCTGCTCTGACTGCAGGCCTGAATGGGAGCTGATGGATGACTCAGACTCGTAAACCCCCCCAGCACCAGGGCCTTTACCTGGTCTGGATGTGGAAGTTGTTTGTTGTCCCAGTGTGCTCATAATCATGCACTGCCGCAGCGAAGATCATCGCAAAAATCTCCAGCTCAGTTAGCCAGTGCTGGGAAGAGAAGAGAAGAGAAGAGAAGAGAAGAGAAGAGAAGAGAAGAGAAGAGAAGAGAAGAAAAGAGGTGTTAGGAAAATAAACTGAAATGGAAATTGCACTGAAGCAGACAGTGGGAACACTATGATAACAGAAAACATATGTACATAAATGGCTTCTGAGTCTAAGCCCAAAGACATTTTTAGAGTACCATGTGTTTTTCAGTATTGTGACTTGTCTAATGATTAAGGTTCCAGGCCTGATTATCTTGCCCAAGTAAAAAAGTTAATAACTCAGTGAAGTGACTTCACAAGCCGTTCTGGAATAATCGGACATCACAAAATTGCAGCCCATAGGCACATACAATATATTCTGAGTCGTGACTCCCACAGTGTTGCTGAATGTGGGACCACTTTACATTATTTAGAGGCTAATGATATGATTTGCAAGCTTTTTAGACTACAATAAGTCCTCCTGCATTTGTACTGCAAGCTATGCCCACTGCAGCACAAGTTAGCAGAAGTGTGTGCTGGTATTTTTATACTAGGTGTCAGTAGAGTAGAGTAGAGTAGAGTGATCTTTTATTATCCCACAAATGGGAAATTTGGGCGTTACAGGGCTCTTATAAAAATGACAGGTGTACAGAAAAAGAAAAGAAAAATATATTAAAAAATATAAAGATATAGAGAAAGAGGAACAAGTACAGGAGAAAGTAGAGGAGCTATAAATAAATAATAAATAATCTATCTATCTATATATATATATATATATATATACATATACATATCTACAAGGAGAATTAGGCGACCATATATACAGTACACAGTAATAATACATGGTAATAAATCAGTTTTAAATAAATTATAAATATAAATAAACAAGTAGCAAAATATAAATGTAAAAATAAATATTTATTAAAATAATAAATGTAGTAGTAGTAATAATAATAATAATAATAATAATAATAATAATATACAGTACAATAATAATAAAAATATACAATATTATATATAATATATTATAATATATAATAATATATAATAATAATAAACAAGCAATGCAATGTTATGATGATGAGTTGTGGAGTCTTATTGCTGCAGGTAGGAATGACAGTACTGAAATGCTGAAATCACTACTGAGCTATAAAAATCCCCAGTGAAAGTGACTATTCTTGTCATCGTGAAACACAGCACAGCACATTAAACGAAATACATCCTTGGCATTTAACCCATACACATACGTGCAGCAAGGGGCAGCTATGTCCAGCACCCGGGGAGCAGTGATGGAGATGGTACCTTGCTAAAGGGTAACTCAGGGCAACCTACTGGTCTGGGATTTGAACCCATGACCTTCTGATCCTGGGACCTAGTCCCTAACCACTAGACCACCACTTTTTTAAGCATGCGTTATTAATGGTCATTATACATAAAATGTTTGTCTGTTGTTTTTCATCATTCAAGCATTCATTAATGAACAAGGTTGGAAAGGTTTATCACCTTCAAACCTATATTTAATGTTTGAAAGTTTACTTTTTTGGAACTATAATGTCTGTAGCTTAAACAATAATATCAGCTAATAGAAAGTCTTAAAAAGACCTGATTGTTACTATATGGAAAAATATCTGAAATCTCTAACAGCAACACATTACAGGTGGCTATTCAGTGGTTTCATGAACTTACTTCACTACTGATGGCAGTGCTTTCAGAGAGCTTTCAGAATTCTTGTGCATTTAATCAGAACAATACTCCTAGTAGTTGGTAATATAATATTCAAATCATATTTTCAATATTCAAATCAAGTTTTCACTTTCAAGTAGCAGAAATAGTTAAAATGTGATTCTTTATGCACTAGTTCTCTCATAAACACCCACCGATGCCAATTCAGCATGCTAATTTACCCCAAAAAGTACTGATGAATAGATCCAGCTGACTGCAGGCGATCAATGCTCAATGCTCACCAACTGCCTGATGGCATTTCACAGCCAAAAGTCAGCTTGGTGTGTCCCTGGCCAAAGAGCTTTTTCCATAATATTGCATTGGTTTGCAATGCTGAATTCTAGCTGCACAAATGAATGGTTCACAGAACCGTACACTGAGCAGTTTTCATCCAGCATTCATGAGTATAAGAACGGGGAAATCAGGTTCATTAGATTTTCAGTAAAACTCTGCAGGGAAAACAAGCAACTAAACTCATTACCAGTCAGCAACACTACTGCTACAGATATTTAGTCAAAGCCTTTTATTCTGTTATATGGCATATTATATAGAAAACTTCATTTTCCTCATTTGATTGATGTAAAGGTGTTTGATGTAGTATGTAAACAGTGCTGATTTCAAAAGGTCTCATTAATTTCCCATCTCAGAATCTGAGCTTCAAAAACAGCCTGTTTAGCATTGTGTTTGTAGGCACACACATGCTCACATGCAAACAAACATATGTCACACTGCTTTAATCTTAAACAAACTCAGTTTTGGAGAGGACTCACTTCATACTGCAGCCTTCCATGTAAACCATTGCTTTAAAGAGCTTTCCTGATGCACTGGTGAACTGCCAATGTATAAGATTGCTTAGAAACATTTTGCCACTAACCTGTATGTAATATTGGATAATTTTCTTCAATCAATAAATGCATAATTATACTATTTTTGTCTCATTTCCTTAACTGGCTTGTTGTTACCTGACCCTCTGTTGATCTGTAAATTATTTTTATTCTAATGATGAAAACTGATGATGAAAGTAGGACACTGCAGAAATATTCCACCTTTAGCAGTTTAGCTCTCTGTATCCATGCAGGTTGTTTTTTTTTTTCTGCAAGAGGCACAATACAGAACAGCCAACCCAAACAGAGCTCATTTACATTCATCAGTCTTAAAAGCATAATTACAAAAACGCAATAATTAAAATGCAAAAAAGCATAATTACAAAAACAGCACATACAAAGGAAACTTGGAAAAACAGTCATGTTAACATGATTAACAAATGCTTTGGTTTATAAAATATAAATCCATACAAACAGCTGCAAAAAGTTCAACTTCATGTTCAAAAGTTCTAATTATTAAAAAATGTGTGCATGTTTGTGTATGTGTGTGTGTGTGTGTGTGTGTGTGTGCGTGCGTGCGTGTGTGTGCATGTGCGTGTAGAGGTAAGTATAAATTGATTGAATCTGTAGGGGCAATTCTTCAAAAAACAAATCCTCTCCACACCTTTATGAATGACCTGTTGACTTCTGACTGCAAACAAGCTTGAGGCCAGTGTGTGTGTGAGTGTTTGTGTGTAAGTGTGTGTGTGACTGAGTGAGATAAATGAACATGTTTCCAGGCTCCTGTATAATGTAGTTATGCGGAAACCACCGCCAGCAGAAAGTGACCTGTTGATAAGCTGTCAGAGTAAACTGATTAACTTGATTAAGCACACAGGAAAATTGGGGAGGGGGCTGTACTCTAAAATGCAATTCCAGAGGGGATTCCAGCTTAATAATGGGCACTCAGAATCAATACCAATCATTAGCTAAAAGTAATTAATATTACAGATTGTTTGGATATCATTATCACAATTGATGCTTTAATTGTGCTGAATTTTGACATATATTAGAAACATACACGCTTTAAATAACTGTATATCTAAAAGTGTGTGCAGTATTTGCTTCTCTAGACATAATTATTTTATGGCAGTGATTCTTGCTTTTCATGCCGAACATTTGTTTTTATTTTAATTGACATTCTCCACGGCGAATATCTTAATATCTAATATATAATGAGTTTTGAGTCATTACTAATCTGAATCCAGCACCTTCTGGACAAGGCTTCATTTAGTGGTTTAGGCAACTTGTTCTCGGGTTAAATACATTCAGCGACATGTAAGAATGTATTAACACAAATTTAAATCATAACTCACACAATCCAATATTTAGCCAGATGAGGCCACAATAAAGTTATCCTTTTGAGTCTCGTTATCATTCTGTTAAAGTTTTAAAATACAGATTATGAAAAAAGAGTACAAAACAAAAGAGGAAGACCAAAGAGGAGGTTTATGGAAGTGGTGAGAGAGGACATGCAGGTGGTCAGCTTGAAGGAGGAAGATGTAGGGGACGGGAAGAAAAGGGAACGGAGCAGCCGAATGAAGAGGAAGAGGTGCACAACAATTGATTTTTCTTTTTTTTTTTTTCTAAATAATTTCTTTGTTTTTCTCATTAACCAACACATTTAAATATGTCTGACTAATCAGCCTGCAGTAGATAATCAGCCCCCCTTTACACTGAATTTACGCTTTTTGAATGAGGCATGAAACATGTAGTAATAGTAGTAATCATCACACATGTATGAACATGAACTATGATGTATTTAATGCTTAAAACTACACAATCTTTATAGGCAGACCCATCGAATATGTAGGATACAGGTCACATTGGCTTGCGGTGTCATACCATGACATACACGCCGTCCTAATTGACAAAATGAGTAATGTAACATAGCAACACAGATAGCAAGTACTGAAACCACTATTCCAGCATTTAAAACAGATCAAACTGATCTATGAAAAATATAGAAATCTTTAAGTACCTTGACCTGAACTGATTCCCATGTTATTAATAGTCTTTGTATTTAAAAAAAAATTTTTTGTTGTTTTTCATTCAATCAGTTTTCAGCGGTCATTAATGAATCATATTGTGAAGTGTTACCTTCAAATCTATACTTAGTGTTTGAAAGCTTACTTATTCAAACCATAAAGTTTGTAAAACCAGCAACACTGTTTATCTCTCACCAGTGAGCCAGTTTTGCTGAGACTGTTCATCACGTAAGGGGTTCGGTAGTGCTGAGCATGATCACTGGCTTGTGACATCGATTTAATAACTAGTCAGTTAAGGTAAACTGCAAAATGGAATGTCTCATACTTAGAGGTTTGATTAACACACCCATTAGTTGTAAAATCTAATTTAATAGGAAAAACAGAACACTAAGCAGCCTGCCAAATACATCTTATCTGTTGTTGTTGTTATTTCTGCTCTGTCGATCTGCATCACTACTCATGCGATATGTTAAGAGACCCATTGTTTACAAATTAAGCCCTATAGTACACCCCATAAAAATACATCTTAAATAGACTGACAGCCTTAGCTCACTATAGTGACATTGTAGCTTCTAAACTAGCAACCAAAATGCTATATTCTATATTCTATAGTCTATAGTCTGTAGTCAAATCTAGTCAAATCAAAGTCATATTTTTACATTTGTAGAACAGGAGAATACAACATACTAGTAGACAAAATAATACTCCTGAAGGTAAAGGATTGCTGTTACATAGTCAAAAGCAAAGGCGCATAATTCAGTGTCCAGGTAGGCCGGACTGAGAACACTCTGAGAAGGGTTGTCCTTGATAGACCTTCAAACAGATTATCTGTCAATTAACGCTTTCCAAAAGTTTTAATCTAAAACACGTTCACTACAACCTCCTTCTGAGACCACAATGTGGGTCACTGCGTGTTTATGTTGTGCGTAACAGGTGTGTGCTTACTGTCCCCATTATCACAGGAAATCAAGATATTTTTGGTTGTTTTTCACGTCAGTTAGAAACGTCACCCCCACTGTTTGGTTTCATGCTGGCAATAAACATTTATTTAAAAAAAAAAAAAAAAAAAAGAAGCAAGCTTTCTTTAATCATTTTAATGAAAACACTATGTGCTTTTAAGACTGTTTTATGTAAAGGACATCTGTTCTGTTGTTCGAAAGCAGTTCACCCTGAAACACTGTTTACTGCTGAATATGAATGGGCTAGCCAAACTGCTTTAGGCTGAATTGGAAGTGATGTATTTGTAAACGTACCACCATGCCGGTCTTGAGCAGTAGGTAATGGACCGTTTGAGTGACGTCAGCAGCGTGGATGAGATTGTGGTAGGGGTTTTTATGTTTGCTGTAGCCCACCTCAAGTGCCTCAACAAAGGACACTAAAGCTGAGATGGGAATCTGCCACAAATACAAAAATTATATCAATGACTTCGAACATGGTGAGAGAGTAACATACCTCATGCCACTGACGCTTATGTCCAAATGGAGAAATATATGAGGAATCAACAGAGAGAGTTTGTGTGTGTATACTCACCTTGAATCGGTTGATAAGGTCATATCTGGTAAGAAGCTCATAGAAGATGAATTTCAGTGCGTGTTCCCCGCTTGATTCATTCAAAGCAAATACATCAAAAGTCCATTTGTCTATGTGCTGTAAAAAAAAAGCACAATAAACTGTCTAGCATTGCCTAGCATTTCTAGGAAGAAAAGTGATTAGGGTATATCTAAAGGGAAAGGTGAGATTAAGAAATATGATTAGGATAGTGTATTGTGTACATTTTCGGCATTTAGCAGACGCTCTTATCCAGAGTGACTTCCATGTCCTGGAGCAACTGAGGGTTAAGGGTCTTGCTCAGGGACCCAGTGATGGTAGTGCTAGTGGTGGGATTTGAACCTGGGACCTTTTGATCCATAGGTCTGTAGGCAAGTACCCTACCGTTAGACCACCGCCACCCCAGTGTGTAACATTGTTGATCTACACAACTGGGAACTCGCTCGGCTCAACTCAACCCAGCTCAGCTCAGCTCAACTCAGCTCAACTCAGCTCGTCATTGCTGGAAAAATCTTTTTTTACCCAGCCACAGGGTAGAATCTCCTAGCTCAGTCCCAGTTAAATTCTGCTGCCCCTTACTACATTTACAATTATGACATTGAGCAGACAGTCTTATCCAGAGCAACTTCCACTGAGTAAATTACAGGGACAGTCTCCCTGGAGCAACCTGGGGTTAAGGGTTTTGCTCAGGAATCCAGTGGTAACGCTGATGGTAGGATTTAAATCTGCAACATATTGGTACTTAGAGAATTATCCAAAGCTCACCAGTTCTCAGCTAAATCAGACTTTACAGTCATGGTGTAGAGTTTCCCAGCTAACGACCCACTCAAACTCTGCTGCCACAGAACAGAATCTCCTGGATCTCATCCTAGTCAAACTCTTCTGTATGAACACAGCTCAGTCAAACTCTGCTGCCACAGGGTAGAATCTCCCAGCTCATTGGGCAGTCAAACTTTACATTCCCAATATTAAGCCTCCCGGCTCATGGCCAAGTTAAACTTGGCTGCCACAATGTAGAGGATCTTGGCTCGCAACCCAGTCAAACACGTCTGCAACCCTGTAAATTTTGGGAAGTATCTGAGCCAGCTTTTACACGGTGATGGAGAAACTGAAACGGTTCACAACAGATCTCACACACCACAAACAATACACAACAAACAATGACGTAAAGTAGCAGCTCAGTTTTCTCTCATTAGATGTGACTCCATACCCAACCTACCTGACTGCCAGCTCAACTTTCTTAAACTTGTGTCTTTCTTTATTCTTTTGGTAAAAAATAAAGTGAAAGTGACAACCCTTGTCATTGCGAGCTCACATCACAGCAGACAGTGAACCACAACGAAATTGGAGCTCTGCATTTAACCCATGCACTTCAAACACCGTGCAGCAGTGGGCAGCTATTGAAAGCGCCCAGGGAGCAGTGACGGGGACGGTACCTTGCTCAAGGGTACCTTAGGGCAACCTACTGGAGAGGGGAATTGAACCCACAATCTTCCAATGCGAGGGCAACTCCCTACCACTAGGCCACCGCTGTTCAAAAATCAATAATTAATCTCAAAAATCATGAGAGTGAGAAACAGCAAAAACAGAACCTAATTAAACAGAACCTAAAAAAGACTGTAAAACTTAGAAAAATTATATTTCTCTGCACTTTATTTGGAAAATGTGTTTTAGATACCCTCCTTAACCCTGGACGACTATAACACTGTCAACAGGTATCAAAACAGTAACATTAATAGTAATGTTAATCAAAATTAATGGGTTTCAAAACGATAAACAGTCAAAACATCTGGAAATAAATCTGTGTAAAGATTTGTGACCAATACATCGTTTCACAAAGCTGTTCTAAGTTGTTCTTAAAAACATGTACTTTGAGTAAATACAACTACTTCCTACCCACTTCTGCAGCTTTTTTCTCATGTGTATCTCACCTTAAGTACAGTAATGACAGATGCAGGGTAGCTCAGTCCCACCATATTAGAGGTCCGGCGGTACATTCTGTTCAGGAAAGATAAGAGCTTTAAATGAGTGCCATGTGGTGAAACCGCAAAAAAAGTATTCATGCCCTGAAACCTAATGTACCCCCCAAAAAGCTTAAAGCAGGCCTTAAAGATGCCCTACTGGAATCTTGACCTTTAATACCTCAATGCATTTTAAGCATTAGTCTAGATTTGCAGCAAAGGGAAGGACATTTCCTGTTACTGCACTAGCAGAAGCTTTTACACTGATTTAAGGTTGTGCCTACAAAACACACTGTCTGCACATTTTCCTCACTCTTCATTGAGAAACTAAATAATCAGCTATGGCATGGTTTCATTCAAGTTAGGAGTTCTTAAGTGTTTCTGCTTTGTCTTTTGTCACTGTGATTCACTGATGTAGTGCAGAATAAAAAAACATTAGAACACAGTTAATTGAGTTTGCCTGATACTATAAAATCTGAAGAGAGAGAGAAAAAGAGAGAGAGGCAGAAAGAGAGAGGGAGAGAGAGAGAGAGAGAGAGAGAGAGAGAGAGAGAGAGAGAGAGAGAGACGGACAGACAAAGAGGATAGGAAGCTCCATAGAAAACAAAGCCAACAAAATGGCAAGCTTTGGACTAACCCATGCCCAGGTTACTATGCCCAGTGCCAAGCTTTGGCTAGAGGGGCATTATTTCCTTTGTCTGGAGCAATGGAGCTCCATTCATTATCCTCTGGATGAGTTGGAGCAGTGTTTGTAATCCAAAAACTAACCATCCAATAGCAGTATCTGACTTCACGAATGCTCTCTTGGTTGAATGCAATCAAATTCTTACTGCAATGTTCTAGTGCAAAGCCCTCCTATAAGAGTAGGGATTGTCACTGCAGCAATATGAGCACAAACTCTTTTTTCATATCATGTTAAATTTCCCATTTTGAAACATAAATACACATTAACTGTGTTTATTAGAAAAGGCAGAAAAGGGAAAAAGCTAAAGACATGAGTGTGGAAATCATTGAACTGACATTCAATCATTGATACACTTTTATTGTCTTAAGTAACATGAAAGACCGTTTTTCTATTTTATTGGTGTAATTAACTGTGATTTACTCATTTGGCATCAAAGTATGAATTTGAATGATGTTTGTTCACTGCATGCTTATAGGTGCAGGGAAAAGTATTAAAAGTCTGTCCTGGACCAGGAGTGTGACACCCCTGATATACACACCTTGGCTCACTTTACAGCCCACTCAGTGATTTATAATGGCATGTGCAGAGTGGAGAGTGGAGGAGACTCAGCAGCATGGAGGAATCCAAAACTCCTCCCTGTTGCTTTGTGTTTATTGGATGAATTCAGTTTGTGAACATTAAATAATGCCTTGATTTTCATCATTTGCACATGGGTGAAAAATCACATAGTTTCCTGCAGTTTTACTGATGATGTGGGGGTTTGCTTTTAATACTTGACCAGTTGCATCATGCACGCCCTCCTTGGATTATGGCCTAAAGGGTATTTTGATGTAACATTTTCATGTTATTTAATGTTACCACAGCTACCCATAGAAGTAAAGCACTGTCATGACTTTAAATTTGCATGACTCAATCTGTTATGACATCAAACATTGCAGTATGTCATGTTTATTGTGTGGATAAGTAATAAGAACTGACCTGTAACCACAACAGCTAATTCTAAACCCTATTCAAGTGTAAAAGTACATTTCTTGTTTTATGCCCTAGTTGAGAAACTAATGTTTCATGGTTTGTCATCATGAACCCACCTTTCTACGAATATCCCAGCCTGCACAGCATGCACAATGCTGCGGAAGCGTGGCTTCTCCTCCGTCCGCCTCAGCATCAGCCCCATCTGCCGCGTGAAGGTGGAGGCCAGCCAGTCGCGAACCTCAGAGGGCACAGAGTCTGACTGAATATCACTGAGTTCATCCTCAGTGTCCACCAACCGTCTGAGAGAGAGAGAGAGAGAGAGAGAGAGAACAAACCAATACAAAAAAAAAAAACTGTCATCATGTCATAAAAATTAATTAAGGACCATTAAAACTGTGTCTAATGCGAAATGATCCAGGGCGAAGACCACACAACGCTCGCTAACTCATTCAATTTCACCTATCAGAGTGATTTTGTTAATGCCTTGATTTCTCCATTTGGAGTGGATAGTCATTACAACCCCCTTTCTACACTTCCAAGCAATTTCATATATACAGACTGACAAATTATCTGTCAATCATTTCAATCTGATTACAGAATATTCTGTATTATGAAGATATATTGTACTCACTACAGTCAATGTGCAATAAATTTGCAACATTTAATTAATTCAATTAATAATTTGAATACATTACAGTGTTTACAAGTCCCTGAAAGCTCATTCTCATGATGATGCTACAGTTGTATAATGCTGATTGGTGAGCTGAGATGGTTAAACTATGTAGCGAAACAACATTAACAACAATAATAATATATGAATATAGATATAGATATAGAGTATAATATAGATAAGAATTTCAGCTATATCTAGATATAAAAACCAAAACACATATAAAACACTGAGGCTTTTGTATCCGAGCACCAACTTCTTCAAGAAAGCCAAAGGATTTGATTAAATTAAAGTAAACCACACTTAATATTTGTATGCATATCCCTCGTCTGCAATCCCTGCCCAAAGCTTGCAACCCACTGATTTAACAAAATTATTTGGTTATGGTTTCCAAACCTTTGGCACAGCATCTTTGTTCTGGGTTGCTGTTCTGGATCATTTTCAGCTGTTTCATTGGGAGATGAAATGCGTGTTCCTTTAAGTGAAGATTATATGATTCACTTTCCAGTACAGAACCTTCCACTTGTTAACTTGGCAGTGTGTTATTGTCTTGCTTCACAAAGTTTTTCCTGATTTCGGATGCATCGTTTATGAAATCACCAATACTTTTGGTCACTTAAAAAAACTGGGAGGACAGATAAAATAGGTCATTTTTATCTAATGTACACTAAAAATCAACAGTACTCGTAATTTGGGCTTTTACACAAGACTGTACCTTAAAATCTGTACATAAAGGCATTAAAAGCAACATTTATGTTAGGTTTCAGCTGGCATTAGGTGACAACAGTGTTCTTTTAAAAGTTCCACTGATGGTTTCATACTCACAGCAGGATGATGCAAGCAGCTGTCCTCCTCCTCTAAATCATAAACCATCATTAGAACTGACTAGCAGCTTTGCATGTGAGAGGTTAGTGTCCTAATCCAACAGTGACCATAATGACGCCATGGTTACATAATTCCATAAGCTTTTCTTTTATCTGTTCAAGAACTGGGATGCCATGCTCAGGCGACTGTTTCACCTCATCCTCTTTTTCCCCCTTGATTATCGGATAAATAGGTATTAGAACCATTTTGAAGACAGCCACCCCACAGAAAGAGCTTCTTAAACTCAGCAGTTATTATTTAGATGCAGTAAAAAGCTCTGCATGTAGTAAATCCTTCAGAGGAAAGAAATATCCTAGATAACAATATCATTTATTTTTCCAACACATGGCTCAAAATAAGTATTTGAAATCAGATTGAGACTCTGCTTCAAAAATCTGGATTTTCTCACTTTTCTCTAAATATTGTCTCACGGGTGAATTAAGTCTTTTGCGTGTAAAACATCCCAGTCTTCACTAAATTATATTTGCACTTCTAGTCAACAGCTCTGATTTATTTCTAATTGTTTTACAAACAGTATAAGAGTAAAATGCTAATGCTAAGTTAACTTTATTTCTCCTAAGGGGTGCGGCAGTGAGAGGTTTCAGACCGTGTGACGCTTAATTAATACAAAATTGTGATCTGCTTTATTTCACTAGAGACAAAGAAAAGCAGATCTTATTAGGGATGCAAGATATTGTTTAAAGTGCTGAGACTTAAGCAGCACACATGATGTACACTGCAGCATTATACAAAATTAGCAGCCAGTTTTTCCATCGAATAAGGTGCCAGGCGTAAATCAATGTCAGAAACTAATACACACATGAAACCAGCCAATTAATAGTACACTCTGCACAATATGCTTTCTTGATATGCGCTGGGTGAGTATTCACAATCAGTTAGATTGTAAACGTTTGTGTCACATCCATGGTCACACTTTGAGACTTAACAGCTCAAAGCACATTGAAATATAATGATAAGTGTATTCAAAACAAGGAACGGAATTTAATTTGCTCACTTTAAAAAACTATAAGATTGCAATCGCTATTAGAAACCTAAACCAGCTTGTGTTTTATTAATGCATTATTTTGTGGTTAATGGTAAGAAAGCAATTTGTAATAAAAATATAATGAAAATTAAATTATGCATTAAGCTACTGCAGATTATGAAAATACAGGAATAAAACAATGCACAAAGCAAACACACAGGTCTTTGCAAGAATTTACAAATAAAAATCACCTATCAATCTTGGGGGTGCTCCCCATACATCATATGTCTTTTGAATTATTTTTCTACGCTTTGCAAGAGCAAGGTATGAGCTCTGAGGTAAGATCGGACCAAAAAGCTGGGCCATTTGGGAGTCCCTGAGCACTGTGAATAAGTTAATAGAATTAGACTTAAAAAAAATATCTCATTTACAGTTCCCTTCAAATAATGTTTGGCCACTGTTACGTAACGTAATAAATAAAACAAGTCATTTTAAAACTAGTCCAGTTTGAAATAAGGATGAGTTGGAGTTGCTAGTTATACAATGAGTTTCCATGACCTGTTAGCTACATTATCTTAATAGTTTTGGTACAGTTAAACTTCCTCTACACATTGAACTCTCCTTGATTGATTGATTACATTTGGGGTTAAAGTAAAAACTGTGTGAATCTGATTGTTTGCTGTGCCTCTACTTTAAAAGAATAGTCCCCCAAGTGTTATTACTCCAATCTGAAGGACTGTTCAGTTTAAGAGCAAAGCGTTTTATTGCTCTTTTATTGCTCTGGAAAATGGCCTAGGAATAGATTTCCTCAATGTGCAGGGTGTGTATGTTCAGATTAACATAAACTATTGAAAAATTGCTTTACAAATTATAAAAGCTATTGCGGAAAATGTTATTGACACTTGAATAATTATTTCTGTTGCTTTATTATGTCATTGATGTATTCTGATGTTACACAGAATACATTAGGTACATTAGGTTAGGTATAGATTTGTCGTTTGGTTTGTGCAACCTATATTGGTGTAAGTGAATGGTTGGCAGTTTTCACTGATCTGAGACCAGTTTGTCCATTTTTCAGAAACATTGACAGCTCAGGTTAGATCATTTATCACCATCTCTCCAGTGTTTATGAGCTCCAGTTCAAGCTAGCAGACCGTAAATATAAGATGAGACCTGCCACCCAAATACAGCACATAAAGAATGCCCTGATGAACAACAGTCTGTTTACGAAGCCCGAGGACGTGTTAGAGATATAGAACAACTGTTTGCTTGTTGGGAGTTGTCCTAGACTTCCTCCAGAACTCAAGTAGAAAATGAGAAGAAAAGTTTATTTAAAAAATCCTGAGACATCTGGATGTCCACAGATCATTAAATACTCATGACCTAAACTCTGAGCTAGAAATAAGCAATAATGAATAACATCAGCCAGTTTTGAGCTCATGAAAGCTAGTCATAAACCTAGAAGGAGCAAAGAATTTTAGATTTAGAGTTTCTGCTTCTGCTTTCTGCATCCATCCAGCAGATGTTTCTTATAAGAATAGCTTCATCTTAAAATCTGATTGCAAAAGTGCATTAGGTATCTGTTTTGCTTAGTGTAGGTAACTATTTAAATCCCTCTGGCATGTGACTGCCTTGCAATGCTTAGAAATTTGGATTTGAGAGCGATTTAAAGGATGAAAATGTTAAATCCTCTGTGTTTTTGGAAAGATGAGGTTAATACTATACCTTGTTTCCTCAATGTAGACAGATTCAAGAACCGAGGCTGCATACTCAAGGTTCTTCTTTAGGTCAACTAGGGATGCCTCTCCTCTCTCAAGCTGTTTCACCAGACATCGTAACCTGAATACAAAAACAGAAATGTAGCTCTGAATGCTGTCTGAACCAAATAGGCTATATACCAAAAACCAAGCCCAAGCTGTGGTCACCAATGTGCCACTAGAGCCAAATCTTGATAATGAGTTCCATCTCCAAGCCAACACACTGAATCAAAGGCTTGACGAGATGAATCAGACACTCTAAGGTTTATTAGAAGTTCTTCAGACAATTTTGATGGCCATTGGTTAGTGGTTTTTCCTCAGTCTTTGTTCTGGTGTTTCTCACAACATTCTTAGAAGATTTCACAAATATTACTTTGCACCTACAGATTGTTAAATATTAACAACTCAATCACTGAACAATTTGAGGTAGGAAATGTTTTGCAATCAGTAGTTGCAAAATCAATACCCTGCTGGCTGATAATGCCATAATTTCTATGTGAAATATGGACAACATTTGTGACAATTGGTTTGTTATTTGCCATAAAAACATCAGACAACGAGAACATCATTTAGTCATTCCCAACTGTGTTAGTTTGAAGCTGAAATCATGATCTCAGAGGCAGATGTCCTGTTACTTATCCTCTTGTTCAAACCCTTCTTTTATTAAAAATACAGAACTATAATATTCAGTATGCTATAATATAAATTTCATAATTAGTGGCTGCATTAGTGGCCATGGGGGTTAACCAGTGGTTGTATGTTGGCTAAGAGAAGGTGTCCAATAAATATATTCTTATTGGGGCTGCAAACAGAAAACAATATGGAAAAAATATGAGGAAAATATGACAAAAATATGAGCACCACTGGAAATACCACATGGATTTTGTGTGGACAAGGAGCAGCTGCCAAATGAAAAATCAAACCTAAGTTATATATATATATATATATATATATATATATATATATATATATATATAATATATATATATATATATAAGGAGATTTACCCTATAAAAGCCATAGAATCAATATTAAAGAAAAAAAAACACAATTACAGAAAAAAATTATAAATACCTTCGGCATGTGCAATAACTAGCTACATTTAGGCTACTTGGCATATTAGTTATTATGCAGATGTTCTTTTCCATGTTGTTACTGCTATTTGAAAAAAAAGGAAAAAGTTAAACAAATCGTATCTTTTCTGGTCCGTTTAATGAACACATAGATCATTAAATGAAACATGGTCACGCTTGTGGGTCACCATGGCTGTCAGAGGCTATTCACGGAAAACACATTTCTCAGAAGCGCTTATGTGTGTGCATTTTTCATACGTGCATCTGAGTGTGTGTGTGTGTGTGTGTGTGTGTGAGTGTGTGCAGGTTTTATAGGGACACTGGCCTGATTGCAGGCCCAGCTGCTGAGGATGAGGACAGAGAGCAGAGGCTGGAGAGAGGAGAGCTTGGCTCCTTTTTGTGCATCTCTGATGCATTTCTGCTCTCGGTGGATTTGAGAGATTTGGTTTATTTTTCCCAGGCATGGCAGAAGGGGTTAGATTAGAAATTTAGGTTACGCCTTATTTATTTATCTTCCATGTCCCATGTGTCGCTGGCAGGATTGAATCTTGCTATCAGTGATGTGCTGACCACACACATCTGGACCCACGCATACATACATGTATACAAATACAAAAACACAACAGAGGAACCTTTTCCTCTGACACAGTGGTCTCATTTTTCCAGGACAATTAAGGCATAGAAAGCATTCATGCTTAGCCTCTTAGAACAATTTTTCACAGAGATTACCAAGGACATGCTCACTAAACTCCAAACATCCAGTCAAATTATATATCTGTTGGATTTCTAAATGAAAATGAGTTTGTACTCTATGAAGAACAAACTTTAATACCATGTTTATTTAACTGAAAGGGACTATTCTTGTCATTGTGAAGCACAGCACAGCACAGAGTGAGGTGCAACGAAATTCAACCTCTGCATTTTAACCATGCACACGCACAGCTGGGGGCAGCTATTGAAAGTGCCCGGGGAGCAGTGATGGGGACGGTACCTTACTCCGGGGGGCCTACTCCCTAACCAATAACTGAAACCGATATTCACCCTGTTTTACTTAAATTTGATGTTTGGGATCAGGTGGCATTCTTAACAGTTGTCTGTAAGCAGCTAAGGGCATTGTGTCTGAAGTGTTTAAGCTCTGACATCTACTACTCTCCACCCCCAGTGACACTCACCACCAGCCCCAGGAAATGATGTTCAGAAGAATGGAGCTAAAACCTAATGTGAACTTAGATACTCACAAATACACTGAAACGTTCTCACACAGCGTACTACAGTTTGCACAGTGTATTATTTGTGTTTTAGAACCCTGAGTTTATTTAAAGGGAACAAGTTACTTGACACAGACAAGAAAAAAGAAAGGAGGACCAAAGAAGCAAAACTGATGTAGGTTTGTGAGTTTATGGGATCAGATAACAATTTCAAGGTATAATGAATATTTTGTAGAAATGTTATCCCATCCCTTTATACACAACAATCAATTAAGCAACATTTGTGCTGTCAGATGTAACTAGTCCCTCGTGTAGCCAAGATTATTACACACAGTTACAGAGCAAATTCATCCTCTTTCTGATTGCACCGACTGACAGTCTGTATTCTTCAATATCATAGCCTGCAGTTCAGCAAAGCAAGAAAACATAACAGATCTGTCTTACACAAACTATGATATGACAGATTTTCAGTGTTTGAACAAAAATAGCCACATTTTGAATGTCAACTTGGAAGCCTCTTGCTCTAATGTTCCTGTAGCACAAACATCACAGAAGCAAAAGCTTCACACCATTTTTCTTGCCAATGTCACATTTGTGCTGATTCGTTGTCCTTTACCTTTAATTTTCTACTATCAATATTTAAAATCTTGAATTTCTTAAAGAAATCCCTTCTTACACATCCGTACAAGTGCCGAGGCATCTAGTTTTTCCCTAAATTAACATGCAGAACTATGAATCATTTTTAGGGCAATAGAAATCTTAACTAATTATCCACTAATTGGCTGAAAAAGCTGAAGGTAAGCATTCTCTCCTTATATAAAATACATCTCTGCCATTGCTTTATGCTCAAATTACTTACCAGGGTGGTACATCTATAGGGTATAAACAGCAAAAGAAATATGGCAGAGCCTTGAGGAGAACTAGCCTTTTGCCATTCAAATGCAATTATATAATGACATTTTTAATTACATAGTAACGTAGAACATCAATTTAACATTCAATTAACATTTGCAAAGAAGCGTTACAGTTTGTAATTCCTCTTTAAATAAAAAATTTTATTTTTTCAAAATGTCTGACAAAATAAACCAAATTGGGTTAACGATACTGTAAACTACACAGCGTTCCTGAATTTCAGTCATAAAATATAAAAATATTGCCTGTTCAACTTTGAACTGTAAGAGCCGAACCACACTTCCCACAATTATTTAAGTGAGCCAACAGTGAACATTTACATTATAACTTTCAGCAAGGTTTTTGGGGTAATAAAAGATCTGAAAACTGGTGAGTTACCAGTCCCAGCCAGAGCTATCAGTTACTGCATATAAAGGTAAGACGTTTTTGAATCAGAAACTACATATATGAACTCATAAATCATTCATAAATTTAATGTATTAATATCCTTAGGTAGTATTCATATCTTCACCCAAAAATTACTTTAAAAGCGATGCAGTTAGTTTTCCCATATCCTGTAATAAGAAAGAAGGTTTCCATCAATGTGTCATTGTGTCAAGACACAAATAATAGAGTACGGTAGATATACCAACTTCATTTGCCGTCAATAGATCGAGAGCCTTAGATTCAAACATCACAAGCCTGCCATTCTATACCATGGACACAGCATTATAATGGTGTCGATCAGTAGCTATCCAGAATTTGACAGCTGAATTGGTCCCTTTATGTAGTCCACACAAAGCTCATTTTTGGTGGGAGGGAGAGCTGACAGATGTGTTAAGACATGTGTGGGTGGAACATGATGTTTTGTGCCCAGAGACTGGTTAAATTAAGCCCACCCATATTTAACACTGGGAGTTTGAGCGGCGTCAATAGCGTATGTGACATTTCTCCAGGGGGAATGCCCAATGCAATGTAAGGTTTCCCACATCGCTCATGGAATCTTGATTAAGTGAATAACTGATTTAAAGTGTTGTTTCTGCAATGAAATATTGTTTTAAAAAAAATTATAAAGAATTGCAGAAAATGTAAAAATGAAGAAAGTTTCAGTTGAACCTCTACTGCTGGCCTGAGACCATGATCCTCTGGTCATGGGACCTAGTCCTTATCCAATAGGCCACCACTCTCATTCTTGGTGGTGATCCCTCATGTAAATATACCAGTTGCACCTTGGTAGTCTACAACAGTATATCCCATTTAGTTGTGTTCAGGAAAACAATATGGCCAATAATTTACTTCCACAGCAGATATTACAGTAGGTCCTGTATGTTTGATGTACAACAGTATATTTCACACAGTGTATTCCTTTGTGTTCACAGAACATAAATAGAAACAAAGCTGCTAATAACTTACTGCAAAGTTTTGAGGTGGAATGAATAGCAAAAGAGAACATAAATAAATGAAATCTAAAAGTAAATCGGGTATTAAATGTGAAGCATAAAAGGAATGAAGGCAAAAGAACATTCTTTTACTCTGATTTATATTTATCCTTGTAGGAAATCTGTCCAAACTGCATCCTTGTGGGCAATGCATCCAGACATTAGTTTTCAAGCTCTTTGTAAGAGAAGAGACCTATAAATCTTAAATTAGTCAATGTTGTCAAAATATTTTTTTTCCTAAAACATATGGGATATGACTGGTAAAGCTCAAAAATATTTTATAAATAGTATCTAGCTCAAATAATGGATGTTTTTGGGGACCTTATGGTTCCTGCACAAGCCACCATACTGAGCTTTATATGCCTTCCCATTCATTTTTCAACCAGGGAACTCATTCATTTGTCTTTGCTCAAAGTGAAAGTATCAACACTAAAAGATCCATCCACATTTAAGTGAGGTATTTGCATGTGGACGTGAAGGCTACCTATTACATCCTCACCTCTGGTAGGGCAGCTTTATCATTTTGTACATAGCCTGCTGAAAATAAATACTGCTAGCTTCCTCTGCAAATTAGAAGGCTTGCAAATGACTCAAGCCTGTCTTTCCATTAAATGCAGTTATCTCAGAACATTTCCACTTGAGTGTTTTGCGTGCCATCTGATAGCCTAAATCAACCACTCCCAGCCCGCTACATCTATGACTAAGGAGGCTTACTAAAACGTTCACTCTCCACTGAGCTCATTTAAAGACCACAACTGCAATATCAATCAAACTAATCGCTATTTCAGTCATAATTGGGAAGCCCTGTGGTTGGAATGATGATGGTGTTGTTTTGTCTCTAGTGTGTGAGAGTTCCCTGAACTCCCCAGGAAAACCTGTTCTTTTGAAATGCCATACAAATTAACCGGCTCATCTCACACAGAGTGACTTAACCCTACTGACTTTTCGCTCATCAGTATCCCAGAGTTACATGAAAAAAATAGGCCGCATCAGCTTAACCGCAACCACTGGAGAGCAGAAATCACAGCTTCTAGCAAAAAGTCCTTCTGTTTTCATTTCAAAATGAATGAGCATGCAATTTGATTTCCAACATGGAAGTGATTGGTATAAACGCCCTTCCCATTGACAAAGCACATCAGTTTTTACTGTTGAGCTATTTGCCTCAAATGTTTTGCCTTTTAAATGCAGGGGTCCTAGATTAATGTAGATCAATTAGTTTTGCACAGCACTCAGCTAAATGTGGACATGAAAGGCCTATAAATTCTGCTGCAAATATTAAGGGTTTGCTGAAAGTGTTTCCGTATAACCTTTAGACAGCATAAAGCTCTGGCGAAAAAAAAAGTCTTTGAGTTTCTACCACAGTGATGGAGTGTGTGATGGGCGTTCAGAATAAAGGGTTCATCACAAGGTTAACCGCCAATGTTTGATTTACAACAGCTTTGGGATAAATGTCTATGCCATTCATGCAGCTTTTGCAGGAGAGCTATTTACCAAAAGCGTTCTGAATAAAATGCAGGCTAAAAAGATACGCATGGGCCTTAGCCAGGGGCAGAGAAATTAGCTTCGCACAACGGTCACCTCACTGCGAACATGGTAGAAGTTGGAGAGCCATAAATTCAGCCTCACAATGCGAGGCCACTTTTTATATTAGACACCTCATTGGATATTTATGCTAAAGTGCTTATTGGGTAGGAGAGTGTTTCTCAGCTAATGAAACTCTGACTGAATTTGTGTCAGAATGATGGAGAGGGATGAGAGAAAGGAAAGATGAAGTTATGGCAGAGTTTGTAATGAGAGAGCCTGGAAGCTGGATGGGAATGTAAGATGTAAATGATGCTAATGGTCCTGTAGGTGAGGGTGCAAGTTCCAGTCTTAGTTCTTGCCTCAATACCCAGCACATACTCTCCACACACACACCAGTGGCCATGAGATTAATGTTGTTACAAGATAAAAAAAATGATACTTCCATTCAACTATCCATCCATTTTCTGCCGCTTGTCCCAAACAGGGTCGCGGGGGAGTGCTGGTGTCCAACCCAGCGCACACAGGGCGAGGATGGGGGACGCACCCCGGACAGGTCGCCAGCCCATCGCAGGGAGGAGCGGGACGGGGACGGCACCTTGCTCAAGGGTACCTCAGGGCAACCCATTGGGAAGGGGTTTGAACCCCTAATTCGCCGATCATGTGGCCAACACCCTAACCACTAGGCCACCACTGTCCATTCAACTAATGGATCCATAAATACATTATCCAAATTTGTCTAATTAGCTGGTAATGAAGAAAAAGAAATTCAAGTTTTTTATTTCCTTTTATCTGCAAGATATTGGTCAGTGTACCTTTGGCTTAAGGCCTTTTTTTGGACCATATTCAGGTGATTGTGGGTGGGTGGTATGGACAGTAAGTGTACTTGCAGTTTAATAAAGGATAAATCTCATTTTAAAAAGAATCCCAGTACAATACCATGATCATTTTTGCTACAAATCTGAGATTTTATTTTTAGCATTGAAGACACCTAGAATTTCAAAATATTTTGTCAGTTTGTAGCAATTGTGGACCTTAAGACTAATATTAAAGATGCATGAAACAATTTAGTTACTATGAAATTGTATCATCAAAGGACATTACTATTAGACTTGTGATGCACACAATTTACAGTAAATCAAAAGAATGAACTTGAGATATAGCTCAGGTGCTTTGGATCGGTGCTTTGGGCTAAAAAAATGTGTGATTTTTATTCAAAAGGCATTAAAGAAGCTGCTGTTAAACTTCTCCAAGGCAGGTAACTGAAAGAAACTGAAAATATTTATGGAGCAAAAACAAGGCAGAATAGATGAATGAAGCTTCATTACCTTGATGTTACTGGTAGCCATGTGGTTTTACATGCTGTTCAGCTCTGCTAATATGTTTGGCAAATCCAAAGTTTACAAATGCAGTAAAATAAAAAAGCAGAACTGTGACATATAAAAGTTCAGTGTGATCAGCAACCATATTTTTTAAACCACAAAGGGTGGACAGCAGATATGTTTGCAAAGCAAAAACCTATCAAACAACCAAGTTGCTTTTTTGTGAAATAAATTTCCGGTTTATTTGAAGGAAATACCTCATATTGAAGGACCTCATGCACACATCAGGACTCCATGTGTGACTCATGTGTGTACTTCATTACATTACATTATACATACATTATAGACAACACTGCTTTTGGACCCACCAGGCAAATATACCAGTATTATACCACTCATATGTGATTTTTTTCAAACATCTACTTTTAACAAAACTTTAGAAAGAAAAACTCTCAGATTGTTTATTTTTACTGTGAAATTGCAGTGGAGGGAGTGTACTTCTGCTTCATATTCATCATTTAATTTCAGATTTTGAATGATGCGAAACATTGTAGACATTCAAATATTTATGTACATGATGGTACATAGAAACAAATACCTGCTTTCTTTCTTTCTTTCTTTCTTTCTTTCTTTCTAAATGCCTTAAAAAAGACAAACTGTCCACTTTCTTTTGCTGGGCAGTGCAGGTGGGACATACAGTACTGTGCAAAAGGTTTAGGCAGGTGTGGAAAAAATGCTGTAAACAAAGAATGCTTTCAGAAATGGAAGTGTTCATCATTTATTTTCATCAATCAACAGTGCATGCAGTGAATGAACAAAAGAGAAATCTAAATCAAATCAATATTTGGTGTGACCACCCTTTGCCTTCAGAACAGCATCAATTCTTCTAGGTGCACTTGCACACAGTTTTTGAAGGAACTCGGCTGGTAGGTCGTTCCAAACATCTTGGAGAACTGACCACAGATCTTCTGTGGATGTAGGCTTCCTCACATCCTTCTGTCTCTTCATGTAATCCAGACACACTGGATGATGTTGAGATCAGGGCTCTGTGGGGGCCAGAAGAACTGATGCTGGTTTGAAGGCAAAAGGTAGTAACAGCAAATATTGATTTGATTTAGATTTTTCTTTTGTTTGCTCACTTTACATTTTGTAAATTGATCAAAATAAACAATCATTATTTATATTTTTGAAAGCATTCTTTGTTTACAGCATTTTTTCCACACCTGCCTAAAACCTTTGCACAGTACTGTTTCAAAGACAATACACAAGATTTGATTGGAACAGAATTCCACTTTAAAACCTGCCTGGTGCTTCATCTAATCCCTGCAGCCTATTTTGCCTGTTCTTGGAACCTGTTCCCACTGCATAGAAATGCAGCAATGCCTAAACAATCACGGACCTCATTAGTGTTGCTTCGGCTGGCTAAACAACATCAACCTGGGGGCGAAGCACCAGTAACCCCTGCAAAGATTACAAAACACCTTAGAAACACCTGGCTTAAACACAGCAGCTTCCTTTGAAAGGCCTGGCTGAAAATCCCTGGAGACATGAGCAACGAAGTATTATATTTAAACTGTTTTCTTAAAGGTAAAGCTCAGTGAAAAGAATTTCTACCATTCTTAAAGATTTAATAAAAAGATTTAATAATTAGTTTGCTGGGAATTGTGTTAATCAGGACTTTTCTCACCACCTCACATCTGAACTAATATAAGCAAATAATTCACAAAAAATGCTAAACAGAAATGTAAATCATCTCTCTTTTGGGGATACTTGAATACCTCTGAACTGTTTAAAATCTTTCGATCAAATGTTACAAAAAAAGTTTGCAAGGTTTATTTTTCAAGCTACACAAAATTATTTAAAGGACATTTAAATTTTATCAATTATTTATTTCTAAATAATATTAATATGACAGAAAATTTAGTTGAACTTTTACTTTAACTTGTTGATTTAGTCATTTTTCACACAAATATCTGTAATTCTACCTGAAAAGAATGTGTGTACTGTGCTATTCACTTTCAATTAAGAAAAATTGTTTCTTGTACACCTAGTATGTGACGGTACAGTCAGCCCTTGTTCATATGGAGACATTTGAAGCTTGTCAAAACTAAACAAATACCATATTTGGTGAAGCTTAATGTTACCATTAATTGACATAAACCTGTGTGAATATTTATAAAAGCTTATTCTAACAAGCATCTTTTGTCATAAAGAGTGTGTTAATCCATTCCCACCTTAATCAATATAAAGACAATTCATGCTTGCTGAAATCTCTCTTTCTAAATGTTTATTAAGGATAATTTCAGTTTTCATGGAAGTATGTCATGTCTGTATGAGTACTGGCTTTCAAAGTGAAGTTTTACCATAAATTCTTCTCTTTGCACATATACAGAACTTCTCTAAAGCCTTAAGGTCTATATCATATTACTGAAACATCAGCCTCTAATTAAAAAGAACCAAACATTTTAGAGTTTTAGTCTTGTTTTTAGCTTGCCCATTTATGCACAATGATGTAAGCTGTAACAAACACATTTTCAGGTAGTGAAAAGAAAGCCATGTTCATAGATTCACATCCTAAAGATTTACGTTCAATACACTCCTGTCATTGACCTAATATTAGTTTTGCTCAGCTATAGCAACAGCAACACTTCTTCTTTTGGCTGCTCCCATTAGGATTCGCCACAGCGAATTTCTTCCTGTGCTCTGCATCTTCCTCCTTCAAACCAACTGCCTCCTTGTCCTCTCTCACCACATACATAAACCTCCTCTTTGATCTTCCTCTTCTCCTCTTTGTCAGCAGCTTCATCTTCAACATCCTTCTTCCAGTACAATCCTCATTTCTCCTCTTGACATGTCCAATCCAATGCAAACTTGCTTCTCTAACTTTGTCTCCAAATGTTCAAACTGAGCTGTCCATTTAACAAACTAATTTCTAATATTGTACATTATCGTCACACCCAACAAAAATCTCAGTAACTTTAACTCTGACACCGCCAGCTCTACTACCTGTCTTGCGTCAGTGCCACTGTCTCCAACCCATATAGCATAGCTGGTCTCACAGCCATCCTGTAAACCTTTTTTTTCACTCTTGCTGACACCCATCTGTCACAAATCACTCATGCTATTCGTATCCACTCATTCAAAGGGTGGCGGTGGTCTAGTAGGGTAGGGTACTTGCCTACAGACCTCTGGATCAAGAGGTCCCCGGTTCGAATCCCACCTCCAGCACTACCACCACTGGGTCCCTGAGCAAGACCCAGAGTTGCTCCAGGGGGACTGTCCCTGTAATTAGGACATGTAAGTCGCTCTGGATAAGAGCGTCTGCTAAATGCCATAAATGTATTCTAACCTCCTCTCTTCCACACTTGCTGTTGCTGTTACTCTGAACTGTTGATCCCAAGCATTTAAATTCCTCCACCTTTGTCACCTCTACTCCCTGCACCCACTCCACTTTCCTCCCTTTCATTCACACTTATATTTTGTCCTTTTGCTACTCACTTTCATTCCTCTCCTTTCTAGAGCACATCTCCATCGCTCCAGGTTCTCCTCAGGCTGCTCCCTGCTCTCACTACAGATCACAATATCATCAGCAGACATCAATGTCCACGGAGACACTTGTCTAACCTTGTCCATCAATCTGTCCATTACCATGGCAAACAAGAATGGGCTCAGCGCTGATCCTTGATGTAATTCCACCTCTACTTTAAATGCACCACTCCTACTGCAGACCTCATCACTGTCATACTGCCTTCATACATATCCTTTACTACTCTCACATACCACTCTCCTGACTTCCGCACACTAAACCACATAAAAACCCCTCTATAGGCACCCTGTCATATGTTTTCTCCAATATAATGATAGCACAGTATACATTATTCCTAAATGTCTTAACAGGATGACAGGACGTTTGCCTAAATATCTTACCAGCTAGTCTGTGAAGCTATTCATCTTGTAATATGTTCTATCTGTGAGTAAGAATCAGTTTGTTAGTAAGAATCAGAAACTTTAGTTCTTAGCATTAGCACACCTTACAAAAACAATTAAAATGTTACAAGTACTGCATGAAAAAAGCAGGGATTAGATCTACATATTGATAACATAGATGAAAACATTTATTATGTAACAACTATTATGTTGCATTATTTGGGAAATTGCCTTAAAAAATAGTAGTACATTTTATTATTTTGGCAAACTCAAACTCATTGTTCAGTCTAATAGTTCATCTGTGCTTTATGTGCTTCAGCCTTATGTTTGTTACACATTTATCCCTAAAAACTAGTTGGTCTATAAATTTTACAATTTTTTAGGAAAATGTGCAAGCACTATCAAGTATAACCAAACAGCTTTAGCCATACTGGTGTTTCGTAACTTCTTAAATTCCGATCACCTATGATTACATTTTTTAAATCCTTGCTACACCCATAGCGTTCCAGCACTCAACTGCCCATTACAGTCCATTATGGTTTGGACAGGTTCCAGGTCATTCTCAATCACCTAGGCTAACCACATCACTCCAGATAATGACCTCACATGCACTACACCCTCCTGTCCCACAGGCATTCTTACGCCCTAGTCACAAGGCATAGTAATCCACCAAACACCAGCTATTTGGCCAGCGGCTGACTGCTGGAGTGAATCCTGTCTGAAGTCATTTTGCTTTTGATGGACTTGCAGCCCTCAGCATCAGCAGCTTTGGAACAAAGAGGAATTGACTTTGAGAGGCGTTCAGCCTTTGAAATAATGCAGGCGTGTGAAGTGGGAATGGTGTTTCATGGAAGTGCAATCAGCCAGCTAACAGCAAGGTTCCGCAATACTTCTTAATCGTTAGCCTTTAGTCTTTTACACTTACTTCTTCATTTTTACACTCTTTTTCTCTGAGCTAGTTCAAATGGCTGCACATTTTGTAAGTGATAAAATGAAACTGCATTTATAAAAAGTTAATTTTGCTGCCCATTCCTTTACATTATATTACATTTACATTTACAGCATTTCTTATCCAGAGCAACTTACATCAATGCTTTGTGTCCACTCCATATTTTATTTTTGCAATTATAATGTTGAGTAATTACTGAGTAATTACTAATTGTCACATATGTTTTCCATATCAAATAAAAAATTGTGGGCAGGAATTTCCATCATAGTTGGAAGAATCAGAGAAGAATCAGAGAATTTAGCCAGTTTGGGAAGGTTGATATAATTCTTGTGATTTTGCTAACTTAACTACTTCTGGTTGCCAAAATTACCAAAAAATGACTGGAACACATAAAGGGCAATCAGGACCATGCTGTGAAAACTCATAAAATGCAACTAAATCTGTTCAATGCTAATGTCCATATGTAGCTTTAAGTTATATTTCAGCAATGTGATTTGCAGATAAAATCCAAGGCAGAGCAAAGTGAAGGGCTGCTAGGATAATACTAAGCCTGTCACAGTTATTACATGAACATTTATTCATATGCCCATAAACGATTTTTCAAATATTACTTTTACACTCATATGTTAAACTAGCAACAAGCCAAGCTCAGTGAGTTCTCATCTATTGGTTTGAAACAAATCCCTGTAAATGAAAATAACAAGAAAGTACACTTAATTAAACACATCAAGGGTCTTTCACAAATGACAAAACTTCTAACTTTTACACATTGCTCTACTGCCTTCAAAGGCAAGCTGTGAGGGATGCCTGAGTGCAAGTTGAGTTTTTATATTTCTATTTTAATTGAATAGCACAGCCAGATTCTATTTAAAGCAGATGTAACTGATACATTTTTGGAGTTAAAATTTAGTTTCTTTAGTCAGAACTGGAATTATGAGCCTAACTTTGTTAATAAACACAAAGTCAATATTGACCAAAGACTTTTCAGTTCAAAAGCAATCCCAAAAGCCCATCATCCCATCCAAACTGCTTACAGCTCTTCATTAAGGTGCCACAGGCTTATGAATAAGTAATGTAACTTACTGTTATGGGCAGAAAATAATTAAATGGCAATTTGCAGCCTTTTCAGACAACGGGGCCTGTTTTCACAAACCACCTCATGACAATAATTATATATAGAAAGAAATCTTTACCAACCACATCTTTGCTGGTTGAGGGCATCATGGTTAAATTGGAAATTGTGAAAAATTTTGCTTGATTGCTTATCATTATTATAAGAAAATGAACCATCTGTGGAAATGTCATGTTTGTGACTGCTCATAGCATTTAGCATGACATCACCAGGCACGTCATGCGTATGAAGTAACAGCCCTCCCAAATACAAATATTCCTCTGTGTCCCTGTCCTGGATGTCTTGGATGGGACCTGTTGCCTTGTCTTTCTTCTCTTTTTTTGCATTTCTAGCCTCCCCCTGATTGCCTCACGTCACTAATTAGCAAGTGATGTCAGAGATGGATGGGAAATCAATTAATGACAGATGAAATAAAGTGGTGCTGGAGCTCAGCTGAGGGAGGGAACGTGGCGAAATGTCAGCGTGTTGTTTTGCCACGTAATTAGGGAGTTAATGAAAGCTCTAATGAACATGACGCTGTCCTTGCACTGCGGTGAGGGCTCCAAGAGCTGAGGCTGATCGAACAGGAGAGGCACGAGGAGTCACAGCATGGAACCTATTAATGCCTCACTCCACGACTTCAGCTTATGAAAAATGCAGCACAGGCTTGAAGCAGATTGGACGCTTAATATTGATGCAGCGTGTCTGGCAATCTTTCGCATCAATGTGAATGTGCAAAATTCAGTCAAGTGCATCGCTGCTCTAAGCAATTCGAAGAAGATGGAATTGGATTACTTAGGATAGGCTGGGCAGTTTCAAATGTCTAAACTGATAAGTAGTTTCATTTTAATAAATCCATTTTAGACTTCAGATAATTTGTCAAAGAACTGATATATCTGTGACCAAGAAATGGCTCAGACCTACGTTATAAGTATACAGTGAGTTGGGGAGAATTCTTTGAAAAAAAAAATAGTGAATCCTTGATACATTGATGTAAATGTGTGTCCTGGCTCAAAACATCAAAATCTGTTCCGAATGCATTCAGAATACATTTAGAGAACATCTTGATAATGTATATTACTTTCAACTTAATTCATAATTTTCCAGATAGCACCTGTCTTTTTATGAAAGTGTTGTTTTAAAGGGCACATCTCTTACCTTTCTCTAGTATTTCATGCTTTTTTACAAGGTTCAATGGTGATATGTCTATGCACTTTAAATCTAAAAATAATCATAAATAATGAATACAAACAGTTTCAAACCATTTTTCATTAAGAAAAAAAACAGAAATTATTTTCTGAAAAGGATTCATTTTTTTCTCCTGTTTTCCATGTTTAAAGTGAAGTGAAAGTAAAACAGCTAAATTCTTTTTATGTATAAAACCTTAATTAAAAGCTGAAACACTCCTTACAATGTCAATGTTAATGAAGAGGTGCTGAGCTCCCATCGATATATTAGGCTTACATGTGTGAATGCAGTCATTTTTCATAGCATTACAATAACAATTTAAAACAGGCTGTTTTTGCAGCTTAAATTCCATTTCACCGGTTCAGCTCAATGCACTGCACTATTAAACTGTTTAGTACTTAATGCGCAGCGCTTACTGCACCAATGTCAGATGTTGTGATTAGCTTTAGATCAAACTGCTGAATGGGTAAATATGTGTATGTAATGTATTTATGGACTGTAAAGCCTGGAGAGGAAATAATACATTTTTAGACTTGAATACAGATTAAATGAACCTGGGGGATCCAGTCTTCTATTATATAAGACCAGATTTTCAAATAATATATAGTTTTCTATTCTTTAATGTTTTTAACACACCATTTTTCATTTCATTATTTTCATTTTTTTAGGTGAAGTAGGAGCGTGCTTAGGAAAAGATATGCAATGCACAATGGGCCATTACATTTGGTTGAATGATTGACAGTCAGGAATTGAATATTATATTATTCATCAGCTATGAGGACACTGAGGTCCAAATCTTGGTAATACATAAGAGCAAAAAAATTAGACTTAAAGATTAATATTCAGAGGAAAATAAAAAATAAAATATTTTACTTTCGGTCAAGTGCATTCTAAATTCAGCTTAATAGTGTTATCAATAGTGTCTGCTGTTTCAGTGACTGTAACGTTGGGGTGTTGTGGGTAGGACATAGATGCGTAGCCGGGAGTCGGGTTCTTGACTTTCTTTACCATACTGAACAAAACAGAGCTTAAACACCATTGTTACTTGCAGGCTAAGCCTCTTCAATGATCGACGCTCTGCTCTGACTCACACCAGGGCTTATAAAGCTCATATGCCCTCATGAGCCCAGGTGTGCCCAATCAGAGCAGAGCGCCATCTACCGTGACAGTGACAAAGAGCGTTTAGTATCAGCTTGACAGAGGAAGCACGGACTCATGGATCATGGAGGCACATTACACTGAAAGTGGTATGTATTCATATTGTGTGCAGGTGATTGTCCAGCATATAATTCTTTAAAACAAACCAATGATCGATAAAACAAAAAAACAGCAAATTGCTATAATACCTATAATGTTATTAATAATGTTATTAATAAGCCTCATATCAATCTCATTTTCTCTGCCATTTGCAGTGATAAGGTTGCCTACATAGTATTTTTATTTGGTTGTTTGAGAATCTTATGTAATCTTGAACACACACACACACACAAACACACTCACACACACACACACACACACACACACACACTGTATGGAGGGTTAGTAGAGTATTTTTTTAATCTCTGTTCTGGCAAGGTGACTCAGAGTGAACTGTCACCCAGAATGAACTCTTACTCTAGTCCCGAATATTTACTTTTAATATTTTAAATCTAAAATCAATATACACAGAATCTACATTTTCTACTTGTTATTGGATAAATATCCAGTAACAGCAAATATAAAACAAAACAAACAGGCCTCTTCTATATAATGTATGATCTACCATGTGTAAAACAAAAAATGCTAACTTGCTGCATAGTAGTGCATTTAAAGAATATTAAAGGATTTCATTTTTTTGTCTTTGATCAAAAGTACCTTTAAACAAGAAAAAGCAATAACAAAAATACAGTCTTTTGTTGTGTTTGTTGTGGGACTGAGAGAAGAGCAGTGCTACATGCCCTTCATTAATTTAAATACACACAAACACACCAGACTGTACCATGTCAGTGTGTTATTAGTAAGCTTGGGAATGGAGCGTAATCTGTGCTACAGTGTTATGTAATGACAGCAGATTGCAAAGTGGATTCAAGTGAAAAGAAGGGCATGGATGGGGGTTACTGAAGGAGAGAGAAATGGAGAAACAACATCAGTTGAGCCATTAGCACATCCTTATACGTTACATATATTCACATTTAAGGACCTTTTTCATCCTCACCTCTTTTTGCCACATCTGTGGCAGATGATCAATTACTAAAGAAAAAAAATGAAAAAACAAAACCTGTTGACCTAACAGTTTTGGGCAGTGGAGTCTGTTATTACAGGACTAATTCTACATTCAGAAAAATGTGTCAAAATTCAGTTACATTACGTTATTATGTATTTATGTAAAAGGAATTGGTAGATAAATCTAAAAGTTAAAAAACCATTTTTGGATGGCCCACTTTAGACGCTTTGCGACGTTGTTTTTTTTTTTATATTTTTCAACTTCAAATAGCTTCGAATTAAAATTAAAAGTGGGTGATGATGCTAAATGTGAGGAGGGACAGGCACTAACAGGGGGAAAAAAGTTCCTCTTTGGCTTCAGGTTGACTATGAGAAGATCTCATGCACATCCACACTAGCGCCAGCCATGAGATAACTTAATTAACTCTAAAACATTCTGACATAATCTGGTTTGTGGTCACTGTGGTAAAGCAACTGGTGGCAATTTCCTGCACTTAACGTCTGGAGAAAAGGTCAGTTTGTCACCAGCGTGCTCTCTGAGCCAATAAAAGCAATTCCAGTTTTAAAAAGGTCACCAAATCTACATTTCACACCAGAAGATGAAAATCAGGCCACTTTGATAGACTGCTGGATACACACTCACACACACAGACACACATACACACACTCACACACAGACATCATCAGGTCCTTTTAATTGGTGTATTAAAGGCAGCTGCTCCTGCAGAATGCCCCATTGTGCCGTAGCAGTTTCTGTGCACACCATGAGATTGTTTCCTGCATGTCTGCAACACACATCATCGAAAAACAGCACACTGTGATTATCATAAATCACCCAGCTAATGATTATGACAGTCTCTCTCTCTCCCTCTCTCTCTCTCTCACTCTCTCTCTCTCTCTCACACACACACACACACACACACACACACACACAAATACTGATAGACAAAGATCTCTGAATACTTAACACCTTAAAGCTGAATATCAAAGCCAGCCATGAAAAGGAGGGATAGAAGGAACACGAGCTAAACACTACAAAAACTACAACAGCAGACACTGTAATTTACATTCACATTTACGGCATTTAGCAGACGCTCTTATCCAGAGCAACTTCCACATCCTAATTACAGGGACAGTCCCCCCTGGAGCAGCTCAGGGTTAAGGGTCTTGCTCAGGGACCCAGTGGTGGTAGTGCTGGAGGTGGGATTCAAACCTGGGACCTCTTGAGCCATAGGTCCATACGCAAGTACCCACCACTAGACCACCGCCACCCTAACTGAATATCTGTTGAAAAAACTGAAAGGCAGTTCACATTAGACTGAACTTAGTAATAAAAATCTTAAAAAATGAAAGGAAGTAATAAAAGCTTTCTAACAGCAGGAAGAAATGGCAAATAGATATTGTAGTGCACCAGATCACCATCCTGTTTATTTCATCAGAACAAGCATGTTATGCATCCTTGGGCAAAGCTTGTAATGATGTTTTCGCCTAGATCTTTAACATCATGTCATCCTTTCAAGGTAGACATTTTTAACCGAAGCTTGTTATGTTGTCAGTCAGTCAGTCATTTTCTGCCGCTTGTCCCAAGCGGGGTCGTGGGGGAGTGCTGGACTCCATCCCAGCTCACACAGGACGAAGGACGGGGGACACACCCTGGACAGGTCGCCAGCCCATCACAGGGAGGAGCGTTACGGGGACGGTACCTTGCACAAGGGTACCTCAGGGCAACCTATCAGGAAGGGGTTCGAACCCCGATCCTCCGATCACGCAGCCAATGCCCTAACCACTAGGCCACCGCTGCCCCCACTGTTATGTTGTTCTCATTAATATGAGATTTTTCAAATATAAATGTTTTGAACTTTTGGAATTCTCTCCTTTGCTTTCTTTTTGCTTTTTTGACCACGTTTTCCTAGTGGGTGGAACATAGAATAAGGCCCTGAGCTTTAACAGAAAAAATAAATCATATAAAATAAAACTCCAAAAATGCCTGTTAACATGAGTACAAAAAATGATAACTTTTGAAAATGTTACATTTTTTTAGCAGTGCAATTTGCTGTATTTGTATATTAAAATGTTTATACATACTTGAAAATGAAATTTGCTTCTTTATTTTGCTAGGAAAAATGATTGAATCAAAAACATTTTTTGACTGAATATAAATGGCAGCTGGAACCTGCCACTGTTTGAATGATACATTCCTCAACTGCACTGAAGGCACCTACAGTTTCGGGAGAACAGGGACTGTCAGATAAAGTGGCGATGTGTCCAGTGGCTGCAGCTTTACTTTCAGAGAGATTTGTCCTAATGGAGTTTCTGTGTTGACTTTTAAGAAACTCTTTGTGGTCAAGCCCTAATGGAGATGGTGAATTGATAGTGTGTGTGTGTGAGAAAGATGAGAATGGTAGCAACACCGGTCAATTCAGGTCACCTTCACTGACCCAGATTCTTTCTTCTTCTTATTTTTATAATTTATGCAATAACTCAGTGCTGCTTATTATCAAACCTCAAAACAGACAGTTAGACTGAGAACAAACAAAAAAGAACAAACAAAAAACAAAGAAGTTGAAGTATGAAGTTGCAGTTCTTTTAATTCAATAACTAAGTGCTGGATTCACCACTAAATGATGCTGATGTGTGAAGAGAATTAAACGGGCTAATTTGTTTGCTGCTTGCTTGCTGAAAAATATGTGCATTTAAGGTCATTAATGCTGCTTTCCAGACTATTCAGACAGTCATACCTCTAATATTCAGAACCTTCTAGGAAAAATAGCAGAAAAACAAATACTGAACTAATAAATTACCCAAGATGCAGTGATTTTTGTCATACTATTAAACATAAACACTTTCATAAACTATTAAAATGCACGCTGAGTCAAATTTCCTTCTTGATGTGATAATAAACTTGTTATGATTCCAGAAGCAGGTTTGTGATTTTGCAGCTGTTCATACACCTGAAGGGCGGATTACAAAAAGCATCCAAGCTCGGAATTTCTTTCTCTTTAGGCTTCAGTAGAACTACAGACAAAAATAAAAACAACTCTGATAAAAGTAGAAGCACTGATTTACTTGCTTTAATAGATCAAAATGACAAGCTGAGAAGTGTGCTCCTGTGATGGAAAAATTTTGTATTGGCAAAAGTACACATTGTACACTGTGATCTGCATTTGAGTGATAGACTAATGAGCATGACAAATGCCTGTATCTTCATGCACAGCTGTTCAGAGTTCACGGGTTTGAAAGGTGTTGTTAAGTAAGTGTGGTGGTGGTCTAGTGGTAGGATACAAATCTATGGACCAAGAGGTTGCAGGTTTGAATCTAACCTCCAGCACTTCCATCACTGGATTCCTGAGCAAAATCCTTAACCCTGAGCTGCTCCAGGGGGACTGTCCTGTAATCAGGAACTGGAAGTTGCTCTGGGAAAGACCATCAGCTAAATGCCGTAAATATAAGTATAAAAGTAGCTTTGAAGGACATTACTACTGCCTGTTTCTGTGCATAACAACCTAATGCCTATTAATATTATTCTAAGGTTTGTAAACTATTCTACCTTAAAATACAATGAAAAAAAATAATTACTGAAAATGATTAACATTTACTTCACTGCTTCACTCCTATCATAGATAACGCATTCAATTCATACCTGTTCACCAGATTCCTCCTTTTAATGTAGTTTTCATTTTGTTACCTCTTGATCTGTACCAACGGACACACCAAGGAATCTTCATTTCTGATTCTTGATGACAATTTAGGCTGAAAATAGCCTTGGCGTTGGGAAAGATGCAAAGAAAAATAATGGATAATTCCCCTCAAATGCTATAATATGAAAGTGATGAACCTGTTTTTATGTAAATGAAAAAAATACTCAAGTAAATTGCAGATACCTAAAGAACTTATATACACTAATAAAGATTTTATTGTTTGTTACTTCACACTTTTGTGGCTAATAAAGAGCAGCTTAAAGTTCAGTGTCTTAACTGCAGATAGAAACTCATTACTGCATTGCTCATTACTTTATCCCTAGTTAGGAATCCATAAACCACTAAATTGAGGTTGATAATCAGCTGTTATCAGTATTATCAAGCAACAGCTGAGCATGAAAGAACATTTTCGCCTAAAATTAAGCAACCCTGGTTAACTTAAAATATTGAGCTAACATTGTCAAAGATTAAGCATAAAAAACTGTCAATCTATTGTACTTTAACAGGTTTGACAAACTATAAATTGAGATAAACCAGGGTCGCTTAATTTTTCTCTGAGCTGACTATATAGCATTGCACATTTGTGTTCTCCTCAAAGGCTCCTGAGCACTTTCAAGGTTCAACATTTACTATCTAATCAAAATTTCCAGATTGAAATCTATGCAGCATGCAGCATTTTCACTCCCCAATTTCAGTTTCCAACTGTTATAAATGATCTTCTTCATCTCTTTATACTCCAATTTGTCTTTGATTGCTGCAGTATTTGGCAATTTTTTATCAACAATAACACATAAGTCTTGCAAGTAAAAGTGTCTTTTTGCCCTATGAATAAATATGATTATGATCAAATTTTTTCCTCCAAGAGAACTCAACTGGCCTAGTTCTCTTTGGGTGGACAGAATGACCATTCCTAACTTCTCTCATCAGTCAGTGGGATGGCAGTCAATGCAAGTGGCTGATTTAACAGAATTGCCCATTTGTGTTCTTCTCCAAGTATATTGAGCTGACTAATGATATTGTGCTGGTGTTTCATGTGAGTCATAGGGAGCTTGGCAGCATTGTGGGACTCCAGGCTGTAACTGGAACAAATAAAAGATTCCTCCTTATTATACCATAATGCTAGTAAACGATGGTGAACCTATTATGCCTTCTGTCACAGTTGCTTTGAAATGATGGTTTTACACGCTTTTATCCTACAGTTAGACAGAATTTGTTATTATAATACAAATTTCGGAAACATCTTGAGTTATCAGAATGCGTTTCTGTTCAATGGTTAAATGACCTTGGCAACTAACATCTGCCACCCTCTCAGTTCATTCATACTTTAAAGCACCTAGTTATTCATACAAGAAATTATTTGTCACATCCTGAAATAAAATGATACTTCTCCAATAATGACTGTTCCATAAGATATATTATGGCATAATTCATACCAGATCTTCATTTGTCCTTCAAAATAACAGTGCCAAGGTGTTGGGGTCCATATTGATGGTTTTGCTCTGATGCACACAAATGCCCTCAGCAGTCACTCTGAAACAAATACACACACATACAGACCCACACAAACCAGCTCTTCCCAGTCCTCACACTAGGGCCATTGTTCCATTCTAGTTTTGGTTCCAATTAGACACACCTAACCAAGGCTAAACATGTGATGATGAAACCTTGACATTTTTGGGTGATCGGTTCTGCCAGGAAACAAGTGTCTCTCTGCAGCTGATTAATATTCCATTAGCAGCTCTATTAGGCTTTCATTAATTAGACTCTCAGCAGGAATGAACAATAGCACGCCAGGGGCAGCAAAGGGAGGCCGCCAGCCACTATCGCTAACCACAAGCTTTTAGTGCTTAATGCCATTTTCACGAGGTCTAAAGCACTTACTGGAAGCCATGTTTTCCACTGCTCATGCTACAGTTGTCTACTACAGTTCATGGATAACCTTGGTTCTAGAGAAACACCTGTGTATTTCTCTTGGACAATTGAAGTAACACATAAATAAATAAATAGTTCAGTTCTGGATATTGCTTGAAGCCACTAGACACAGTAATGCAAACCATGTGTGCAATACAGCTAGACAGCTAGCTAAAATAAAACCTTCCATTTTACATCACTTATCATCACCTTTCTCCATACACTAGTTCTTCTGAATGTGTCATGTTCTTTGATCAGTCACATGTCTTTCAGCTTTCATGGTTTGCCTACATGAAAAACCTCCATCTCTGATATTTCCCTCTGCGTTCTGTCTCAAGTATCTCTCCTGCTGTTTTCCCTCCAGCATAAGCTTGCATCTGTTGTCAATTATCAAAACTTCCAGCAATTTCCACAAAACTCTTCTACTGTCTTCACCATGTGTTTGCCTTGATGTGAATACTCAAGTGTTGGGCTGTACAGTTCTGTACAGTATATAACGGTGGTCTTTTTAGTATATAAGACATTGTCCAAAAGCAAATGTAAAGTTGTTTAGGAATGGTCTGAGGAGTGTGTAGAGTTCACAATGTTCTAAACTCCTGAGATATCAATCCAAATAAGCTTTTGTAAGATGTGCTGGACAAACTTGGTAAAGTCAAACTAATACCACCTAAAGGAAGATCACAATGTTAAACAAATTTGTTTGTGCTTCTCAACCCAACTTCACCATTCTTGAAACTCACACTTCTAGACAGGGGTTGATGTGATAGAAAGGATATGTGAAATGGCAGTGCATCTTGTACAACCTCAGAGCTAAAATCTAACCCACTCAACTCCAGCCTGTAGCTAATGACAGATCCAGAGGCTGATGGATTGGTTACAGTCTGCCCTGCCCTAATAAACCAGTAAGAATGTTCCACCACACTTCATTAACCTCAAGAGAGGCACAACGAAGCAATGCCACAAGAAGGCAGAGAGAGCAATAGAGGGTTTGGGGCTTCGAACATGATAGGAGTGTAAATCTAGAGCTTGCTGGCAGGATAAGGATGGCTTCTGAGAGGCTTTATCCAAAGGGAGGGGTTATGATTGCTTCAGAGTTTTGATATATGCCACTGATCACCCGAGGAGCGCTGCAGAGAGAACAGGGATATGAACTCACCATTTCTTTCCATTTGTGGCCAGCAGAGAGGCTGCAAAAGTAAGCAACAAGCCTCTAGCAATGAAAATGACAAATGTGTTCCATAGATAAGAGTATATATTTAATATCAAGATCAAAGAAATGAAAGAAAATAAATCTTTATTAAGTCTGAATACTTACTTAGATCCCTGATAAAGAACATTACCATAACTGGTCATAACTGCCAGTGTAAAATAATGCAGATAAAGATCCAATATGCATCAATCAGAAACGTTTCACCCACATACAAGATTCTGGTTGGCCAAACCTGCTTCTCATGATGGTTAGGAATATTAGAGTTCCATAGTCACATACCATCAACAGCTTCTACCTCACTAATAACATTTACTTAACCTTGTAAATGTACAATTTGTAGGCGAGCTGATCTCTATATCTCTGTGGGCACGGGG
>CM029387.1:10030985-10070985 GCA_017165825.1 Hepsetus odoe
TCTCTCTCTCTCTCTCTCTCTCTCTCTCTCTCTCTCTCTCTCTGTCTTTCTCTTTCTCTGCCACTCTATCTGTCTGTCTCTCTATCTATCTCTCTGCCTGTCTCTCTCTCTCTCACTCTCTCTCTGTCTCTCTTTCTGTCTGTCTGTCTGTCCATCTGTCTATCTCTCACTCTGTCTATCTCTCTCTATTTGTCTGTCTCTCTCTCTTGCTACTGACAGTCAGATTTGTATTTTGAAAGCGTTCAAATAAAAACACAAATGATCTTTCTTTCTTTCTTTCTCTCTTCTTTCTTTTTTATCATTCCTTTTCTCTCCTTCATTTCTCTTTCAATCTGTGATTTCCATTCTCTCTTACTTCTCTCTTGCTTTTTCTGTCTGATCTACCCCCCCGCTCTCTCTCTCTCCCATTTTAATGCAGCCTACTGGTTCAACTGTGAGTGAGAGGAGGAAGGGAATGAGCAAGAGTGCAGGGAGGGCAAGATGAAGAGAAAGAACAGAGCAAGAGAGGGCCACCAGCAGAGATGGCAAGGTGTAGCCTGATCGATAATGACAAAGTGTGGTCTCTTTATTTGTCATGAAGGAGAGTGGATTGGGTGGTGGTGGTGGTGGTGGTGGTGATGGTTGGGGTGGCAGTGGGGAGGAGTGAGTGAAAGAGACAGAAATAGAGGTATAGAAGGATTAAGGAGATTGGTTCTTCAGAAGACAGAAAGACAAGAAAGCAATGGAGGAGAAAGGAAAAGGAGCTTTTAGAGGACAGTACAAAGAGGAGAAACACTCGACAGTCTGGGTCTCTCACACACACACAGACATACACAATCACACACACACACACACACACACACAATCACACACACACACACACATAGAACTGAAGAGCTACTCTTACTCTCTGCCTGCCCTTTCTTCTCTCTGAGCCAGGTGCGGGTTTTCACTGAGCAGATACGTTTTTGTCAGTGGAGATGAATATTATCTGCCAGTCAATGGAACCAACATCATGGCACATCATGTGACTCCATTTAACCAACTAAGCCCGGAAGCAAAAAGTGCACAAACACACCCACTTTTATGTGTTAAAACACACATAGCAGTTTATCACATATACATACCTTTGTACATGTCTTATCAGAAATGTCTGCCATATAGATACACTATGTTAATGGTTAAATAGTCAGATTGCCCATCTCTTTTGGCTCATTTGACCTATTCAGGCTCTACCTACTGACATGCTGTTGTAAATGTTGTTAGGTGGGGCAACACAGTTTTTTGGTACAATTAAAATTAACAGTATCTTGTTCGTTCATTGTTCATCTATATTATTGCACTTCTAAATCCTTAAGGTTTATTGGCACACCTTTTTGACAAGATGCCTTTTTTATCTTTTTTTTTGTTTCTTTTTTCTTTTTCCATTAATTCATTCTTATTTTGTTTAATTGCTGCGTGAAAGTTAGCTTGTTGCTTTTACTTGTTTTCTATTCAAATTAATTGAAAATGCCAGAGTAATGTCTTTTAAACAAAAGGTGTTAGCAAAACAAATACATTTTGTTAAAAAGACCATTTTCTTTAAAACCCAACCTAGAAAAGGTTACTATAATAGAAAATCATGGTGGTTTGAGCATTGACAGTTCAGTTTATCAGCTTCTATCAGCCCTGTCGATCAGGAAAGAAGATGCCATAAGGCCACTGCCGACCAGATACTACAGATCATGACAATGTTTGTAGCACTGGTATATTACAGTGTTGCTCTGGTTTGCACCCATATCACTGCTAACGTTAAGAGAAGTTAAGAAACTGACCGTTGATTAAGGGGCAGAGAATGATTAACCTACATTGCATGAGGAGCTGAAAGGCTAAATACATGCCAACAAGATAAAACTACAAATTAAGGGCTTCTAAAAATGACCAGTGAGGCCACATAATGTTCAAAAGTGTCAGTAGATTGTCTAGAGTAGCATAAATAAGTTTGGTACAAATTTAATCATTATAATCAATTTATTATTAAAACACATTTTGTTGGGTGGATTGGAGATCCCCAAGGTGTGAGTGTAAATGTGTGTGTTTGTCTGCGTGTCTCCCTTGCAATGGACTGGCAACCGGTCCAGGCTGTGTCCCAGCCTTTCGCCCTGTGCTGGGATAGACTACACTACGTCCCACGACCCTAATCAGAATAAGTGGCTAAGAAAATGAGTGAGCGAGTAAGTGAGAGATATTTCAGCTCTTTAATTAGCTAAAAATGATAAACTAACGATAAACTTAAGATTTTATTTAAAAACATCAATATTTAGGCTAAATCCATCATTTCTTTTCCTTTAATTCCTATGATTTGTTTAATTCACACAGTCTTACTTGTCACTCCTATGTCACTATTTTATGAGAGTGGATTTGAATTGAAATACTATGGTACACGTGGTACATAATGGGCCTGTGGTAGTTCCAGAATTTGATGGGCAGAAATAAACTGTGCAGTGATAGAGGTATATCTAATTAAAGGCAAGCAATAAACTGGCCTCTCTTTGTATTTTGGTCAGAAGTTAAAATAAATTCTAAAATCCACTAAGAAGCTCTGCACAGTGATGTTATATTGCAATCAGTTTGTCCTGACCTCACTGTCTTTCCTGCCTTTGAAGAAATGCCTGCAACCAGCAGTAAATTCTATTAAATTTTTTTTTCCTTTTTCTTTTATGTCCCTTTCTGTTTTGTCAGCTGGTCCACAATGGGAGCTGCCTGAGAGGACATGTAAACCCCAAAGCATGCCTTTAATGGAATAAACTGGAAACGCTGGACAGTAAAATATAACATGATACCACCTGCCTTTCCCTCATTCAGCTAAAGTGCCATGGATTCCATAAGATCTCTGAAGGTTTTCTGTTGTATATGGCATCAAGACATTGAAAGTCCTAGAGGTTAAAAAGTAAACTCTCCAATGGATTACACTTGTTCACTCAACATTTCCTATAGATACTTGAGAGAACTGAGATCTGAAGAATTTGAAGGCCAAGCCACCATCTTGAACTTCTCATTTCCCTCCCACTAGTGCTAAACAATTTCAGCACTGTGACAGGGCAAATGATCCAGCTTCAAGAGGTCACTGCCATTGGGGAATATTATTGCCATGAAATAGTTCAACAATAAATGAGTGGTAGGTGAAGAGAAAAAGACAGGGAGGGAAGGAAAGAAAAAGTCTGAAATTATGTAAGGATTGATTTCAAGTAATGGTAAATGTGACTAAATTGGGTTTTTGCTATTAGGTGTCTTCATCAGACAGTCTGGTGTGTTGTAACCAAGAATCACTTACTTAAAGAAAAAATGTATATGAGAGAATTTATTTTATTTCAAAGCAAAATTTTTTCACAGATCAGGCAAACAAAATGTATCAACAAAAATGTGTATTCTAACTGAGGAGAAAGTTAGGACACCCCCCTCAATAGCTAGTGTTCCCTCCTTCGACTGAAATAACCACAGACGCTTCTTGTAGCATCTACCAATCTCTGACATCGGTCTGAGGAATGTTTTATCCACTCTTCAATGCAGAATTCTTTAAGCTATGAGATGTTTGCGGGGCTTCTCACATGTACAACCCACTTCAAGTCACCCCACAGCATCTCAATTGTATTGAGATCTGGGCTTTGACTCGGCTACTCCAGGGCCCTCCATTTCTTACTTTTCAGCCAGTCCTTGGTGGATTTACTGATATGTTTTGGGTCATTGTCATGTTGCAGGGTCCAGTTCTGCTTCAGCTTTAATGTTCTTACAGATGGTCTCATATGTTCCTCAAGCACCCTCTGATACACAGTAGAATGATGGTGAGCTGGCCAGGACTTGCTGCAGCAAAGCATCCCCAAACTATGTCACTTCCAACTCCATGCTTCACAGTTGATATGAGGTTCTTTTCTGGAACGTTGTATTTGGTTTACACCAGACATGTCCTCTGTTCAAATAATTAAATTTTAGACTCACCTATCCAAAGAACATTATTTCAAAAGTCCTGGTCTTTGTCTATGTTCTCTCTGGAAAACTTCAGTCTGGCCTTGTTGTTTCTTTTTGAGAGCAAAGATTTCCTCCTTGCACACCTCCCATGTGGCAGCGGTGGCCTAGGTTAGGGTTGGCTGCATGCTTGGCGGATCTGGGGTTCGAACCCCTTGAGCAAGGTGCCGTCCCCGTCACCCTCCTCCCTGCCATGGGCTGGCAACCTGTTCAGGGTGTGTCCCCTCTCATTCACCCTGTGTGAGCTGGGATGGACTCCCTGCTTGGGACAAGAGGCAGAAAATGACTGACACTTCCCATGCAAGTTAAAGTTGTGCAGTCTCTTTCTGAATATAGAGGCACTTTCACAGTAGCAAGAGCCTGCTGTAAGTCCCATGATGACATTTTATGGTTTTTGGGGACTTCTTTTAGCATCTTGGGGTGAACTTGCTCGGACAGCCAAACCTGGGAATATTGGCAGTTGTTTTGGAAGTTCTCCATTTGTAGACTATTATCTGGACAGTGGAACGGCTGATTCCAAGTTCTTTTGAGACCTTTCAAATCCCTTACGAGACTTGGTTGCTACACTCTTCTTTCTGCAGGCCTCAGACAGCTCTTTTGATCTCACTATGGTGTTCACTCTCACCTCAAAAGTCAGAAGCACCTAACTAAATGCCTGAGTAATGATGTTCTAATCATGTGCGCCTGATGTGCTATACCTGTGCTATATGATGTGTCTGATTTGAGCCATTTTTATTGGGAATAAAAGGTGTGGGTGTCTTAATTTATTCCTCAACAGAAATCACATTTTTGTACAATTACATTTTACAGAAGATTTTGAGTCCTTTCTTCAGTTTTAATTGTTTATTTATATTAGTTGAATCTCCTAGTATTGTTCTAATTGAGATTAAATATCCATATGTCCAAGAATGTTACAAAAACATGCCGGCTTACTTAGGGTGTTTCCTAATTTTTTCACATGATTGTACTTAGTAATGTACTTAGTAAACTGTACTTGATGTTAACAAGTTTATACACAAGTATATGCAATACAAGATGCTCTTTACAGATCTTTAGACTGGCTTCATTGCCCAGGACACACTATACTAGAAATTCTGTATTTTTTTCATGTTTTCTGTTTTTTAACTCGTAAGGATGTAAAATAATTCCTTCTCCATATTTTCAAGGTAGAAAAAACAGCAGTAGGAAGGGAGAAAGAGGCCCAATGGCCCATCCATTGTATTTTTTCCCCTGGTACTTATCCCAAAAAAGCACCAGCTGTTCTTAATCAGGTAAGGAGCAAGTGCTGGAGTGAAAAATTACATTCCAGCTTTCCTCGATTATAGTGGCTCATGAAGTTCTGCACACTGTAGATGGTCTGCAATGTTCACAACAATGAGATCAAAACTTCTTCGAATAGACATTTGTGGCATGCATTACACCTGGAGTGTTTTTGTTTCACCCTGATTGAGATCATTCTAAAATTGAAAATTTATATTGAAGTTGCTTTAAATTATGTTTTGTGTTTAATAACTGAAAACTGTGATATTTATGGCAGATAAAGTACAGATAAAGTACAGATCTGGAGGCTGTTTCAATCTGATTAATCCTAAAGTGTTATTAGAAAAATAACCAGTCAGCCTTAATTTATGCTATTTCAATCCAGCTTTAGAACTAAAACAATTATTGGTTGCTAACACATGAGTAGCAATATAGCAAAAAGTAATGTTTTTCTGGCATCTCATATTTCAACCATGTAAAAAAGATAATAACAGCATATAGAAAATATAATAATAATATTAAAAAATAATTCTTATTCAGTGTTTCATACACTAAACTGTGATAAATCAATTTAAACAGTATTGATTATGCTCTTTATGTAAAAAAAAAAGCATGCATGCTGAGTGTTCTTAAGGTTCTTAAGGTGTTAATGGCATATTCAGAAATGCATTTTATGACATAATTAGCATGACATCAACAAATAGTCATGTCCAGCAGATGTATTAGATTATTATTATCTGCACATTCTTTAGAATAAAGCTCACCTGTTCACAACTGTTCTATTTTAGTATTCTCCACAGTGTTTGGCAGTAGTGATTTAAAATAAACCCATTCACAACCAGCTTGCAGGCTACTTGATGAGAAGAGAAATAAATAATATATGTGGCCATAATGATGTTTGAATGGGATATTGCAGTGATGTCTGGACATAATATTGCACTGCAGCCATTCTGATATTATTATATTACATTGTGTGAGACTCAAAGCCAATAACACATTTAAATTTCATCAGCAAACTGGAAAAGCAAATTCTCTTTCTCACTCCTGTTGCCAGAAACATTTCAAATATTAAGCCAACATAAAACTTATGTTAAGTTAACCAGTTGTGGATTAACTTAATGTTATGCAAACTGTTGAGACAGTTTGAGGCCTTTCTTGTTTGGGACTGGCATGCTCCGACTCTGACTTTGACTCAAACTAATTGCTACATACCAGTGACCTGCTTCCAAAACTCATTAATGGACATAGACATTCTTGAATGTTTGGTCTGGCCTCTTGTGTAATCATAGCAGTTCTTGTAAGCAGAAATGTTTTCCTTAATCCTGTTTTATAAACTCATAATAATGATCATCAGTTTGTGTCTGCATGTGTACTGTCCCCTGCCTCTGATTACTTAGACTGTCACACTTACCCCTAGAAAGCTGCTCAGTAATGGTCCTACTAAGGCCTTTACATTTTCCTTTGGAGTTACATCACCAAAAATCACCTCTACTACTTTGTTTCACTCTGCTAGGAACAATAGTGACCTTAAACATATTCCCCCCACAAAGACTGGTCAGATAGCAAAGTTAAAACTTACAGTCAATGAGGAACCCATCTAATGACCTGCAGGCCTCTCTCAGCTCAGTTAATGCCATTGTTCATAGTTACCATTAGAAAGAATCTGGGCAAAATGGTCACCATTGGAGAATGGGAATGTGAAAACCACTGCTAAACATAAGGAACATAAAAAAAAAGATGGTTGAGTCCAAAGTGGAACTTTTCAAAAGACATGAATCTTGTTACTTCTGGCATAAAGCTTTAAAAAAAAAAAAAAAAAAAACAGTACCCACAGTCAAACAAGATGGTGGTAGTGTGATGGTGAGGGAATGGATGCTTTATTTCTTCAGATCCAAAGCAAAGCGAAGAAGGAATTTAATTCACTACCAGAAAATACTAAAAATATGTATCCAGTCATCATTCCATGCTCAAGCACACTTTGGCTATGCAGCAGGAAAACAATCAAATGCAAGTCCACTTCTGCATGATAGAAAAAAATAAAATTAAGATTAAAATGAAGAAGTCCTGACCTGTTTCCCACTGACATATTTAAGAAGGATCTGAAAAGGGAACAACCCACCAATGTGAATGAATTAATATTATTCTGTAGGGCTGGGTAAGTCAAATTTGCAGCAATGACAAAACCAAGCTCCTGTTACTGGGAATGTTTAATTACAGTTGCTGCCAAATGTACCACTATAAAGTTTCAAATCTAGGAGGCAAATATTGTTTCAGACGTATGTGATGGTGAGTTTCAATAAATCACAAGATACTTTATAAACTAAAAAAGGCAAACTTCAGACAACAAACATGTCTGTAATTTTCTCTCTAGTTTCCTAAGTTGCTAAGATTTGGCTATTTCAGTGTCCATCAGCAGTCTGATGTGTTAACGGTTAACAAGTTCTGCTTTCTATAAAATAACACCCAACTTAAAACACTTTCCTCCATCTTTGCTTTCAAACATGAAAGCCAAGAGCATTTTTTTCCATTTTGGTTTAAAAAGGTTTTTTGCAAGTGATGATTTAGAGCCGCTATTCTTTAAGACCTTAGCTCTGAGGGAATGGGGGGGGCATAATAGCTCAAATGTGTTTTAAAATTGAATACCAGCAGCTTACATTATGTCTTCCATTATAAGGAGATTTGCCAGTGTGCTGTACAAGATTATATCTGTGCTATAATCTGTGATAGTTGCAAAAAATAGATTTTCATTGAAATCCTATGAAGGTATTTCCATATCCACAATAGATTCTTAATGACTCTGGCAAGGAAGAACCTGGTTCTCACAATGGCCAACGAGGAAATCAGTCATACCTGCCATTAATTACATACAGAGAAGCCCCTTTGCACTTGAGGAGATCCAAAGGAAAAAACTTTTTCTGCCGTAACTTTATTTATTTCTTATTCCAGTTTTTTATCATTCCATCTTTACTGCCTCCTAGTTTGATTTAATTTTTCCTTAGCCAATCATCTGTTTATCCTAATCTTTTTTAATCATTGTGTCTTTTATTTTTCTGCTTCTAAATGCAATTAATTATTCTTCAGTGAATCTTTCTCTGTTTTTCAGAAGCTGTTGGTGACTCAGCCCCATCATTCTTTCAATTACACGATGCTCCAGGGGACATAACCAGAGTACTGGACTCAAAGGAGGACCACCACTATCCTGCTTTGATCTGTGGTGATGGGTATGTGTAGATGTGTGTGCGTGAGGTAACAGTGCTTGGACCCCTACTCCATCTGCTCTCTTCAAAGGCCTGATTGTGATCAGGCTTTGCCTCTATTGAGCCCTGCTCTCTCTGCTAGGCTCCACTGACTCTGCTTCTGCAGAAGCTGGAAAATAAAAAGATTTTGTGCTGAGTGACAGCAGTGTCAGTGCACATTTTCTGCAGGCTGATGTCTCAGTTGACCTGCACACTTTTCTTCAAGACGTAGTGGACGTAGCCTGACATTTGACCACTGCTTATCACAAAACACAGCTCATCACACCTTCAGTACAGCCAAACACAGCTGTAATGGGAAAATTTGTGTTAACCTTTTCTTAAGCGAACTAGCCTCTGGTCATGCCTATATATGCTGCATTGAGCTGACCTTATCATGTGCTCTCAGTTCCTTGTTCTTGGATGTTTGTATGAGTATGGGTATGATAAGAAATCTGTAGACACATCTACAGCAATTTAGCATCTGCAATCTATCTAATGTTTATGTCTTAAGCAGACATGGAGAAAACACTCCACACATACAGGACCCAGTTTGCCAAACTGGCAACTGAATGTGACTGATTCTAATTGAATTTAGGAATTTTGTTACTTCCTTCTGATCATAAACTACTGTAAACTGCACAGTACATCAACAGCAGGAGTTATTTTTATAGTTCAAACCAGGAATCTCCCTCTGTCTACTACATGACTGAGACAAGGAGGGTTGTTAACAGTCTTATTTAGGGATGTAAACTTCTTAGTGCTGTTCATAATGTGATTAGAGCCAAAGTATATCACTTATACAAATGGATTGTAGCATTTTATCCCATTGTGGAAAAAAAATACCTATATTCTTCCATAAAAAAAGCATCATAGAACTGGTTCTTTGCTTAATCGCTGTGTTGCAGCAAACTAAACTTATGGAGAGAATGTGAATGTTGAAGGACTTGAGCTACTTAAATATACATTACAATATAAGTATATAACACACATATACCGAATGCAATGCAAGAGAAAAAATTGGGGGAAAAACTAGTGAGACAAAATTAATATGTTTTATCTTTTTCTTCTTTTCATTTGTACATATGCAGTTATGTATTCGTCCGACTCTCCACAGTAAATTACTAACTCACTTAAATTTAAGTAAATTATTCCTATATCTTCAGATCTACTGAGGCTTAAATTTACATTGAGTGTGTACAGCCTTAAGTTTTCAGTTAAATTATAACAAAGGTAATTCTATTTTAGTTTAAGTTTTTGAAGTGACAAAAACCTTTACTTCCAAAATTCTGCCCACTCTACCTCTTAAATCATGGCATGCCAGAATGTTCAGCATATCAAACACCTTTTCTCAGCATCACTTCCAAAAACCTCACCTTTTGATCAGTGTTATCATCATATTTAAAGGTGATTTTGGCCAACTGTGAGTCACTTCAGAGGGAACGTGAACCCAGCAGACAACATAGCCTACAAAGGCAAGGCTTCTCAAATGTCATAGGGCTTTCCCAGCAGACATGTTGACAAAGGAAAGGTCTCACAGGAGGATGTTTGAGCAGCTCATCATGTGAAAATCCCAAGCTCAGAAAAGAGAGCCAAGTGTTTATGGAGCTGGTTTTTGTCCATCTGACCACTTCAAGAATGTGAAGAAGAGATGCTGAGGAGCTAATTGGCAAATCTGCTGAAGAAATGCTTGGGCTGCTGCATCTGGAATGCGTCTCTTTTGTCGCAAAGCTTCTAGTACTTCAAGTATTCTAAAACTTAGAACCATGACGCAAGCTCTACAGCACACACGCACACACACACACACACACCTATACAGGCATACCATCCATTATGATTCACAGGGGTGAGACATTTCAGGGTTGTTTCTATGATTAAAATATTGGCAGATCACAAATAGGGGAGTCAAATTAGCAGTCCTTAGATGTTCCCTGCATGCTTATGCCTAACACAACAACTTGTTGATGTTTCATACATCCATCTTAGCAAGGTAATGGAAACATCAGCTACCTTCATCATCTGACATGAGACACTAAGGACAGGTTCTATCCATCTAAAAGCTCTTTGTCACTTAAAAAGCTGCCACATTTGACAAGTGTTGATTATTAGTCATTAGTCAAATCTCTTTAGTAACATTGTTGGAAAATATATTTCATTGGAATATAGGTTGTTTTACAAAACTGAAACCAACTAGATTATAAGATTATACAGAAGTGGCTTCATCTGACAAACATGACATGGTTTTGTCAATTACAAGTAAGGAGCTTTCCTTTTCCAGCATAAAATGTTGCTCATCCATAACCTAAATTTACCAATTGTTTCAACCCTAACCTTGTCCCTGGTTTTCACTTCAGAAATCTGGTCACCTTAACCCAAGATGAAAACGGCTAAATATTAGATACAGTATGATGGATCTTCTTTACCACAGCAGATGATCTGTTTCCATTCCTTCCTTTATATATATATATATATATATATATTCCCTGCAATGGGCTGACAACCTGTCCAGGGTGTGTCCCCTGTCCTTCGCCCTGTGTGAAGGAACTCGGCTGGTAGGTTGTTCCAAACATGACTGTGTTTCAACCTCCGTGTGACATTGATGATCATCAGCGCCTGTTTGGTAAAACTGGTTGATCATCCACCGACTATAATCCTACAAAATCCCTGACTTTGTGCAAGTGTACCTAGAAGAACTGATGCTGGTTTGAAGGCAAAAGATAGTAACACCAAATATTGATTTGATTGAGATTTTTCTTTTGTTCGTCACTTTGCATTTTGTAAGTTGATCAAAATAAAAAAACATTATTTATATTTCTGAAGCATTCTTTGTTTACAGCATTTTTCCACACCTGGCTAAAACTTTTGCACAGTACTATATATATATATATATATATATATAGCATATATATATATATACATATATATATATGTTATATATATATATATATATACATATATATATATGTATATATACAGAAACATAACACTAATAAACATTTTGCCATAGATGTGCATGGAGTTAGCAGTGCAAAATGAATGAAATCTAAACAGCCTGCCTGTGCAGAGAGAGAAAGTGCACATTGTAAAGAGTTTCTCTGTCATTTTGGATAGTCACAGTGGGCAAGTGCACTGGTATTTTAAACACTAAATCAAGGTGAAAACTTGTTGACGATTGAAACTCATATCATTTCAGCAAGAGCTCATTTACTTCTGCATTACTGCTTGTAATGTAATCACCTGGTTGGGATAATGTTTCACTCTGAAATGCATATATCTAGATACTATTTCCTCTTAAATTGGATCTTACTTTAGACATGTGTTGTGAAAGCAGAAAACTCACAGAGAAACACCATACGCAGCAGATTAAGTATATTAAGAAGAAAGCAGAAAAACATGATGGATATACATACTCATGAACATAAATGCAACCAACTAGTCAACATGTTATGGTTAAAGGTGATAAATTCACCTGATCACAGTGATGAAAAGAGGGGCCGGAGTGTCATCGCTGGGTTGAAAAGAATTATTCATTTCAGCCCTTCTGCCAGAAATGGGTATAACCAGGGCAAATGGCAAAAATGTCTAATTTTGCTCAAATACACCCCTGAAATAAAATGGTAAGAACTAATATAATTACCTGTTTTTGTATTAGATATTTGACTGTATGCAAATAGCTCAAGTAATGTGTTACTGCTTTGAATGTATAGCTAATATTCAATTATGCAAAGGTTTATAGCACAAAGTAATGCAATCATGGTTTTAAATGGAAGCTTTGGCTGGAACATCAAAGTATACAATCAAAATCAAAGTACACAATCTGTAAATGTACTGTAAATTACAATCCACTGTCAATAAAATACAGTAAATTGCCAGTGTGAATTTACATTCATGTATTTACAACTGTGCTGTGATGTTTTTGTCTTTATATACACCACCAGTCAAAAGTTTTAGAACACCCCAAAGGTTAGTGGTGAATGGCCAGAGGTTAAAATAAGGTAAGGTTACCCAAACCTGGAAAATAATGTACATTTCAGAATTACACCAAAAGGCCTTTTTCAGGGAACAGGAAAGGGGTTGGCAACTTAAAGCTGTTATGCAGCAATGGAGGTTAATCAAGGCTTGAAATCTGGTGCTGCCAATTCCTACAGGTGTCAAAGCTTTTCCTGAACACTTAGAACTCCCTCTCTCTGCATAAAAGTAGTGTTGGAACACACTGTGCCCTCGTGAGAATTATTTAAACAGTATTGAAACTGGAGGAAACTCTGACAGGAAGAGGTCTGGCAGACCCAAAGCCACAACAGCAACAGAAGGCTAAACAAATTTCTGAGATTCAACAGCGCACATGTTAGGCGACTCACAGGACCTCAGCTTCAAGCAAAACTTAGTAGTGGTCGTAGTAAGCAAGTCTCAGTTTCAGCTGTAAAGAGGAGACTTCTAGTTGCAGGTTTGACAGGTTGAGTTTGACAGGTCGAGTAGCAAGAAAGCCATTGCTAAGACGCCAGAATAAGAAAAAGAGGATTGTCAGGGCCATGAAACTCCACCAATGGACTACTAAAGACTGAAAGAAGGTTTTATGGACTGATGAATCAAAATTTGACTTTCGATTCATCACACAGGTTTTTGTATGTTGTCGAGCAGGCGAAATGATGGTTCCTCAGTGAACAACATGGTGTGTGTGTGTGTGTGTGTGTGTGTGTGTGTGTGTGTGTAGGTGTGTGTGTATGTGTCTAAAATACACAAAATAATTGCTAAGGCCGCCTAGTGGTTAGGGAGTTTGCTCCAGGATCAGAAGGTCAGAAGGTCATGAGTTTGAATTCCAGACCAGTAGGTTGCCCTGAGGTACCCTTGAGCAAGGCACCATCTCCGTTGCTGCTCCCCAGGTGCTTTTGATAGCTGCCCCCTGCTCCATATGTATGGGTAAAATGCAGAGGTGTAATTTTGTTGTGGTTCACTGTGTACTGTGCCGTGTACTCGCAACAGTGAGAATAGTCTCTTTCACTTTTTTCACTTTAATAACGTGAAATATTTGCAATAAATATTATATCCCCTCTTTAAAAATCCCTGACCTCTCATGGCACACACCTCACCAGCCCATATCTGCATTGCTATGAACACTTTTATTTCAGAGTAAGGCATTCATTGCTTATACCTGACAAAGATTTAGATCAATGTGTATTGATCTGAGAGCATAATGAATGGACTCAAAGTCATACTTCTTCATGGACTAAATGTGCAGCTGTCAAGCAGACTAAATTTATGAGTGTATTCTGATTATGCTGTGTCCTGTGTCAATGCCCACTCTCACTGTGGAGTGATCTGAGGGCTATATTCCATGAGAAAGGTCATGGGGGGGGTCAAAGCCCCCAAAGAGACTTAATTAACTGCCGAGGACAACAGATAAAATATGGCAAACATGGAAGGTCAGTCAGAAATAAGGTCATCATCATATGGATTTACACATTTTTCAGCCTATTTTCCATATTTATTAGTAAGTGATAAATGATAATAAAGTAATAAAGGAGTGGACCTTTCTTTATTTGTTTTTGTTCTTGTTATGTTATATTTCACTATTTGTAATATTGGTATTTGTTTCTCTTCAAAGTCAGATTGTAGCCTTAACTACAGTACCTTTCAGCAGCAAATCTAGATTAAGGAAAAAATAAAGTGGTTTAACAAACAAACAAAAATCCATATAAATAAATCCATGCCAGGCAAACACATCGCCTCAGAGTGCACATAGCATAATTAATACATGAATCATTCATTTATTGAACCTCTATTGGTGTCACTGAATGTTAGCTCAAAAAAGTTTTTTTTTTATTTAATATAAAGTGAAAGCAAAGTATTTTTACATTCCTGTTAGTGTTATTTTTGTAACCAAGCCACTAGGGATGCACAAGTCAGTATTTCTTCATGCTGGTTATAAAATACAACAGATAAATGGGGAGGGTTAAATCAGGAAAGGTATTGGGTTTAAAACTTGCCAAATCAATTTGGGGACAACAATTTGGTTCCATACTGGATCAGTCAAGGTCCAGGTTAACAGCAACAATCACCAGTATTGTTAGACAACAGGGTGTTGGTGGAAATTGGGCTACTGTTGGCAAAAAGAGAAAAAGAAGAGGAAGAAGGTATGTCCGAAGGCAGAAGAAAAGGAAGTGGAAGTGTCCTTGCTTCTGGTATTTTGTATATCTGGATAATAAAACTACGTTCCGAACCCCTGGCTCTGCACTGGCATCCTTCCGGCACCCCGCCACCGTTACAGAAATGAGCCGCCAAGACCGGGACGTCAGGAGCTTTGAGGAGAGGCTGGAGGAGCAAGAGCGAGCTCTGGGAGCCCAGATTGAGGACCTCCGAGCACTGCTGCCGCTGTGGCAGCCGGGGCGTTGCGAGCCGAGCGGTGAAGTACAGAGGGTCACCGCCACTGAGCTCTCGCGACGTCTGGACCTGCTGAGTCGCTCGATCCAGCTCGCTCCCTTGCTGGAGTTCCTAGAACGGCTGGAGGAGTACGACCGCACGGAGAGGGCCATACAAGCCGTGGTAGAGGTAATGTTATTGGGGTGATCCCTCGAGGAAGAGGCTTCCTCTGTATCGGCGGAACCCACCTCCTTCACCGATCACAGCGGTCCGTCCGCAGAGACAGCACTGTGCACCAATCACAGCGGTCCGTCCGCAGAGACCCCGCCTTATGTGAAACACGGTCAGAAGATGGAAAACAAAGCGAAACCCAGCGAAAACAAAGAAAAAAGGGGCGGCCCCTCAAGGAAGAGGCTTCGTTCGCGCCCCTTTCTTTACCGGCTCCTGCTCTCCACCAACCGCAATGCTGGAAGTCGGTGGAACCCGCCTCCCTCACCACTTCCGCGAAGACAGCGCCATGCTCCAATCACAGCGCCCCGTCCGCGGAGACAGCGCCGTGCAGCCAACACAACGGTCCGTCCGCGGAGACAGCGCTGTGCAGCAAACACAGCGGTCCATCCACGGAGACAGCGCCGTGCGCCAATCACAGCGGTCCGTCCGCGGAGGCCCCGCCTCGAAAAAATGGCGGATACGCCGCGGAAACAAAGAAAAAAGGGCAAGAGGCCCACGCCTGGCACAGTACACAACCCCAGCTCCTCTAACCCATCTGCTGAGCAGAGGGCAATAGAGAAACCCTTACAGGTAAGAGAATTGACCTCGAGAATTCAGAAATTAGATTTTGGACAAGAAACTAAGAATGCCCTGTGGTTATGAGAACCTGGACTCCGTGAGACTCACCCTGCAGATACATGGAGCAGAGTGTCACAGGGCCAAGAGGGACTCTTCTATGAACCACAAAGATTCATCTGTGTTTAGCTTTCTTTCAGACCCTTTCAGGCCAAGGCTTCCCAGTGAGTCGGACCATTCCTCACGGGACCCCCATGATGAGTCAGGGAGGACAAGGCGTTTCCCTACCGCCAGCTCCTTGACCGAGGTACCAATAACGGTTAGGTCTCTTCTGAAATCACCCGCATTGATTTCTGCTTTGGAACACTGGCAGAGAAAGCCTCTGGTGGAGATCCTGTCCACAGATACTTCAGGTAAGAATATAAACGTATATCACAACAGAGAAGACCCAGAAATTAAGCTTCGGGATTATGTCCTCTCCACATTCCCCGTATCAAGGAGGAAAGCTAAGATTATTCAGAATCCCCTGCTCTCCGCTGAAACCTATCGGCCTATTCGGCAAGGACTTCTTAGTGAACCCGTTCTGAACATAGCCGTACATATTGCTGAAACTGTATATGTTCCCTCCGCCCAGTCAAAGTTACAGAACCAGACAACCACATCAAGAAATCTGACTCCCAGTCTGGTTCATCATCAACCATGTCCATTTGTTACCTCAGGCATCATCTCTGGAACAGACTGCCCTTCATGGATCTCTTCCCTTGTTTCAGTGCATTCCGTAAGTAAAGTCGCAGAAATTGAGTCTAGTTCCTCAGAGGTACTCAATTCCCTTGACCTTAGCCTTTCAGAGAATGATCCAGAGGAGGAGTGCTCCCGAGGCTTTGTGGAAGCTACTGATGGTGACAATCCAACAGCCCAACTTGATGTGCCTGTGGGTGATCCACAGATATCAGAGGCTCTGGAATTAGTCAAACCCCCTCCTATTCAGAAGAGAGGAGTAACCCAGTTTGCCACGGGTAAGGTCAGTACAAACAAAACACAAGTTACCATGCCTCTCAGTGATGGAAGCACACAGTTACCCCGGCCTCCCAGAAGCCAGCAGTGCCAGAGGAGAGCAACAGCGTTCACTGCAGCAGTGGAGGAATACCTTTCCTTTATTGCTGTCAGTGCCCCCAAAGGAGTCTTCACACCAGCTGTTCTTCCCCCAAACCTCCTGCTCAATGCCCGCGTGAACATCGTCCCAGTTGGCACAACACTACAACCAGGCTCCAATCAGCACCTGAAAGTTCCAGAGCAGGAACACGCCTTGTAGGTTGCACTGCTTCCCAACACCGTGCCCATAACACGTCCCCGCGATCAGTCTCCTCAGAACTTGTGGCCTATACAACCTTGGTGCAGGTTGCACTGCTTCCCAACACCGTGCCCATAACACGTCCCCGCGATCAGTCTCCTCAGAACTTGTGGCCTATACAACCTTGGTATGAAAGAGACGAAAAACTCCCCACCTTTGATTATAAATCAAAAGTCATGGAAAGCGAGAGGGACGGAGACTGGAAGCGGCGCACACACAGGGTAACAAATTCTTCCCCTTCTAACCACAGGGAATCTCTTGTATGTAGCTCTTTTTCAGGTGATGACCAGACAAGGCTCTTGAACCAATCGAGACAAGTGAGGGAGGAAACACGGAACAGCAGAGAGACACCAAAAGAATGTACGGCTAAACACAAGTACCAAGGGGACTTGGTTATCAGAATATGGACTGAAACTCTAGGATTCCCCTCACCACCGCCAGCTGCCTGGACATGGCTGGTCAGAGGTCCTTTTGTATTTTTTGTGGACCTGACCGTATGTCCCAACAAGGGACTTTTGTTTTTGTAAAATTTTTTTGTTGTTCTTGACCTCCCCCCAGGGGTTCGGCTATGTTTTGGCACTTCGGGAGCCGCGCCTTTTGGGGGGGGGGGTTCTGTCACATGTGAGGTGTTTTGGGCACGCTAGAGGGCGCTCTCTGTTACGCACTCACACCAGCCAGTTGTCTTTAATAAATGTGAGATCATGCCATTATAACAGTATGAACAGTATTCAGTCCAAAAGTACTTAAAGTGCCTTACTGTAAACAGTAGGTACACAGCAACAACAAATGTGTACATGTGTGTAGAGCTGAGTAAACAGATTGTGTCAGTTAAAGGACAACCTTTTCAGAAGAGTGGGCAAGGTCAGTGAGTGAACGAGTTATCTATAAGGCTGTTTGTCTGTGGAAAAAAACTGTAATTCTTTTTATCCTAGACTTCCCACTTTTGTAGTGTTGGCACAAGTGTGATGCTACAAGTGAGAATGGGTAAAGTCCCTGATGATGCAAAGAGGCCTCCTGATGACCCGGATGACCCTTTAAATATCCTTGATCACAGTTGTGATCACACACTGAAGAGCCTTCTTGTCCTGAGCTGTGCAGCTTGTATACAAAACTGTGGTAGAGCTGGTATGAATGCTCTTAATGGTATTCCTGTAAAGATTTCTAAGAATTGTGACCATTTGCCAACATATCATAGTTTTCTTGAAAAGTACAGTCAATACTGGGTTGATAACATGGTGTGTGTTATGTCAGGTGAGATCCCCATTGATTTGAAACTCCCCCTTCATCCTTTGACCAACAGTTATATTCTTGATCTTGTCATTAAGGAAAATCTTGTGTTAACACAAAGGGACCATCTCTGCTAATTCCTTCTTTTATGCTGTCTCTTTCCCACCAGTGATCAGTATAATGACTGTTGTATCATCAGCAAACCTGACGATGCTGGTGATGCTGGTGCAGTCACATGTGACGTGTGTATAGCAGGGGGCTCACCACACAACCCTGTAGGTTCCTTGTGCTTACCATTTTAATACTTAAAAAAAATGTTAATGTTCAATGTTAAAAAAAACATTGTTTTCTGTAAGCATATATTCTGGTGGCCTAGTGGTTAGGGAGTTGGCTCCAGAACTGGAAACTCATGGGTCAAATCCCAGACCAGTGGGGACTTTTAGCAAGGTACCGTCCCCATCACTGCTCCATGGGCACTTTAAAAAGATGCCCCATGTTGCACATGTGTGTATGGGTGAAATGCAGAGGAAGCATTACATGGTGCCTCACTGTGTGCTGTGCTGTTTCACAATGACAAGTTATCAGTTTGATATAAGCAATTCTTACTTAAATTAGGCTCATAATTGACAGAAATTCAAACAAAAGCTTTTATATGGCCTTTTTTGACAAACACCCACTTTTTGCAGAGTTTCTGAATTCTGATGCTGAGCTCTAGTCTGTTTTTTATCTTCATCAATTTTCTCTTGAATTTTTCATCTCACATACCTTCATTTATATGTCAGTCTTTTATTTCACACACATCTATAAATCCATACAAAAAAATTCAAACCACTTGAGTCAGCAAAGACGGTCGAAAGATTGAACTGTTGACCCAAAGCATATGAATGCCTTCCACAGTCTTGTCCCTCATCTAGTATGTTCTCACCTTGATACCTTTCTGTCTTTCTTTCCCATTTACTAGAAACCGCCTGACTTTTCTAGAATGTTCAAGCTAAACATTCAGAAAAAATGAAAAGTGCAAGGGTTCTTGATCAAAAATGTCGAATTACTTTTTTTAATTAATAAAACAGTTTTCACCATAATACTGCACTCAGTACTGTACTCATCACTGTTTTTCACTTGCCAATCCCTACACCTTACACATTTACATTACTGTCTCTGCGTTGTGTCAGATTGTCACAGGTCTGAACCTACCTCTAGCACTGCCACCATTGGGTTCCTGAGCATGATCCATTGCTCAAGGGGGACTGTCCCTGTATTCAGGACATGCTCTGGATAAGAGTGACTGCTAAATGCCAGAAATGTAAGTATGTACAGTACAAAAAACAAAGTAAGCAGATTTTTGTTGTCTTGATTAAAAATAAATAAAGAAAAGAGTGGTTTGATATGAAATGTGCCAACCCAAAGTAGCAAGGAGTGGTCTAGGGCCTTAACCATGATCTCATCAGAGCAGAACTTAAGTAGATGAAATGGGTCCGTGCCAAAGATGTTACCTTGCCAAAAACACTCAATCTTCATGGGAGACACCTTATTCATCATGAGCCGAGTGTGTCACAGAAACGCTATAGAAAATATATGAATGCTTGTGCTTTTACTGGATGAGGCTGCGAGTACACTTGGCTCCTGTTCTTTTTTCCTATCATCAGTAAATTTTAGAGATGATCTCAGCTCAATTTGCTTTTAACCCAAATGAATATGATTTCCCAGTTTTTAAACTAGGATCTAAATCTAACTCATAGCTCTCTTGAATAAGACATAACAGAAGCTATTATTGCTTGTATACATTTTTCTGTGTTCAGCTTGTGAACTGAAGGTACATGTAATTCATTGTGTAACTGTGTAATCAAGACAAACATTTACATTTCCGGCATTTAGCAGACGCTAAATGAGCGTCTTCCAATTCCTACAGTCCCCCTGGAGCAACTTGGGGTTAAGGGTTTTGCTCAGGAACCCAATGGTGGTAGTGGTTGGATTTGAACCTACAACATCTTGATCCATAGGTTGGCAAGTACCCTACCACTAGACCACCAAAGAGTGGCAGTCAAAATAGCAAAAGATAAAACTTAATCTTTGGGGAATCTATGGGGCTGCTAAATGTGATACAACCAAGTACAGTGGTGCCTTGACTTACGAGTTTAATTCGTTCCGTGACGGCGCTCGTAACTCTAATTACTCGTATGTCAAATAAATTTTCCCCATTGAAATTAATTGAAATACCACTAATCCATTCTTGACACCCAAAAATACATCGCCTTTTTTGTTCCATGTTTTTAACGTGTTTATAAATCATTTAAAATGTGCTTATAAATAACGAATACTGTATAAAAACAATGCAATAGAATGTACTGGAATAAACTGGTTTTATTAAGTTCAATGTACAGCATTTGCCTTGTAGATCTGACAACCTGAAGATGCTGACGAAGGAGGAGGGGAAAGGTTGAATAACTGAATCATATTCGCAGATTTTGGCCCGTTTCGCCACGGTTTCCTCCCTTTCATGGGCGGAGTTTTCAATAAAACCTGTCCAGTGTGATCTGTTTCAGGTGCAGATTGTAGAAGTGCTGCACTCGTACTGGTTCGCCAAGTCGACTACGCGCACACACTGGTCATGTTCTTCGATAATTTTTTTTCTTTAATTCAATGCACATCATCCGCTTCTTCTAGGCACTGTCCTTCACACTCACTTTCTTTGGACATAAAGCAAGCGAACCGTTTAAGTGAATGAGTGAGGTACGGGATGCTGGGCGGACGTTGCGGTGTTCACTGCACCATCTAGGCGGTGGGTATCTGAAGCTGGCTCTCAACTCAAAGAAAAAAAAATGGCTAAGAGACGGCTCACATCTCGAAAAACCTGTTAACTGATACACTCGTAAGTCAAGGTACCACTGTATTAGGTTCAAGGGGCAATTACTTTTGGACAGTCAGTCAGTCAGTCAGTCATTTTCTGCTGCTTGTCCCAAGCGGGGTCGCGGGGGAGTGCTGGAGTCCATCCCAGCTCACACAGGGCGAAGGACGGGGGACACACCCTGGACAGGTCGCCAGCCCATCGCAGGGAGGAGCAGGACGGGGACGGCACCTTGCTCAAGGGTACCACTTTTGGAGAGTATAGGTGATTATTTTTTTTGTACTTCAATAAATCATCCATATGATCCATAATTAGGATGTCCTTTGTATTATACTACATTATTAACAGAGATCAGAAACAATGTAGAATTACGAATAAAGAAAAACAGAAGAAATCAGAAAGGGAGCACACACTTTTTCACATCATGGTACAAAAACAATGACTTCAAAAAGAAAAAAAAATTGTTAATAAATTTAATAATAAACTTGTTAATAAGTCAAATGAAAATACAAAGAGAACACTTTATGATCAACTCATAATTAGGATACCCTTGCTCTACAACATGCTCTGACAAAGGTGAAGTATAGGGACCTTTTTTTTTTGTGGAAAAACTCAGAACTTAGAACTAAGAGAACCAGCAACAGATCAAAACAAAACCACATGATGAGTAGACCAAAGGCAAGGAGCTTTGTACTGGGGTGCATGAGGCAAGTAATGAGCCGTTCAGTGTCAGGAGGCAGAATCTTGGGCACAGAGGACGTGGATCTGACAGAGAGATGATTGTATGCTTTGAGCAAGCTATATATTTTTTCAGTTGTTGTGTCTAAAGAGAATATTATGACACAGTGTCATGAGGGAGTGGAAGGAGAGGTGTTTAAGTGGAAGTATTTGTATCACAAAACATGATGGAATGTTTGTTTCCTGAACATTTTTTCTTCAAAGACACTTCAAAGACTTTTATTAGAATTTGTAGATGATAAAATTATGAAATCACTTAATGTGAAGGAAAAGGTAGTACTTTTTAACTTCTCCTTTAGTCTGAATACTTCCTAAATGAAAAACAATATAGTCCGTCAAGTTTTTTTGGAATTGGACCCTTTTATTAAATCTCCAGCATACATTTTCAATCAAATTTAGATCTGGACACTTTGATGCTTATGCTGAAAGTGAAAGTGACTATCCTTGTCATTGTGAACCACAGCACAGCACACAGTGAACCACAACTAAATTACGCCTCTGCATTTGGACTTTACACACCGTGCAGCAGGTGGCAGATATTGAAAGTGCTCAGGGAGCAGTGACGGGGATGGTACCTTGCTCAAAGATGCCCCAGGGCAACCCACTGGTCTGGGATTCAAACCTTTTGATCCTGGGGCCAACTCTGTAATCATTAGGCGTCTACTGCTCATGTTAATCCCAGTTAAAACTGCAAGTTAAACCAATAAAATAAAGACTCATGACATTACTGAAAATTTTCAAAGCCAATTCATAAAAAAGGAAAACTAAGTATTGATTTTTTTGTATTGTGGCTTATGTAGGTAACACTTAAAAGTTGTAAATGTTGAATAAAATTGCCCTTTTAAGTCAGCCAACCGTCGATAATCTATCCAACTTTAACATGCAAGTGGCATTCCATTTTAACGGGGGTGGTAACCTGAGTTACTTGGATAGTTCGGCACCTAATTAATGATATTTTGTTTAATCTGTACTTTGTAACCCAAGCACTGCACAAGATAATGCGTTAATGAAATACTGAAAGCAGGGGAGTTTTAAAACAGCTTCTGCCTAAGTCCATGAGTATATTTAAAGGGAAAAAGGACCAAGTCATCAGAGTGTGCTATAATTTTGGTAGATGGAAACAGATGTAATTTCCAGTAGAGTCATTATTTTTAATAATGACAAATACTTTCAGTTGAGGCGAGATGGGATGCGGAGCGAACAGGTCAGGAGGAGCCTCGTACGTGGATGGCCTCAGAATGAATCGATGCATTAATCAAGCACACAGTTCATCACAATGCATGTCATCCAATTAACTAGGAAATAAATCACCCTGAAACTAAAAGCAGGGCTAGAGCTCTAAGTAGGGGCGTATGTGTGTTTCCACAGTTCATACTGCTAATGACATCTTGCAGTGTTATTACACTAAAACAGTGTAGCACAAGCACACTAATAGGCTTGATCAATGCATAAATGTGACGAAAACCCCCGCTCATTTGCTGCACCTTGTTTTCATCTTTAATCACTCATCACATATCAACACATAAAAGAGTCCAACAGGTCTTAACGAACACAAACGAATGCTAACCACCATCTAATGACTGGGACTGTATTACAGCACCACTGCTAATGACACCGCAACACTCTGGGGCACAGTCCAGCCATATTTTGACTCCAACAGCACCCAGGCTGGCTGTCCACACCATTAATAACACTCACATTAAGGACAGCTGGGCGAGCGATCATGCATATTTAATGCATAGCTAATCAGATGCCACTGATTCTCGAGGGGGAAATGCATAACATAGAATTATTATCTTCACAAAGATGGCCCATTGAGGTACAAGACTCTCTCTATTGATATGCATATAAATCAAAAGGGTAAGCAATAGTCAGATGCTCTGGTATCAGGAGTGGATATGCTGCTCTTGATGAAGCCACCATGATCATAAAGGAAGAAAATATTTACACTCCAAATGCAGTCAATAAGCCAAGCCATGTTTGCTGTATACAGTTTGCTGCTTTGCTTTTGCACTGCAGCAAAATTAAAGCTAATATTGTTAGTGAGTAATGGAAGCATATGGAACATTTATATTCAAGCATTTTGCAAACTCTTTTCCAGCCTTTTGGATTTTACCACTATAAGTCCTCTCCCAGAACAAGAAATCAAGTCCTAGTCCCCCTGTAGGGGGTGGCAGTATTGCCCCCTACACTTCAGTTATCATCAGCAATCAGCATCTATTGATGAGCTATAGGATTCGCCTAATTGGCTGATCCATAAGATATATAAAAGTTGCATTTCCCAGAAGTGGTGCAAAACCTCCAGAAGATTTAGTCAAAAATTTTAATAGTAGATCAAGCAAATGGCAAAAACATGATGTATCCTCATTATCATTTTGCTGAATAATTTGTGGTGTGATTGGTAAATGATGTCCTTTCCATCCATCCATCTTCTGCCGCTTGTCCCAAACGGGGTCGCGGGGGAGTGCTGGTGTCCAACTCAGCGCACACAGGGCGAGGACGGGGGACGCACCCTGGACAGGTCGCCAGCCCATCGCAGGGAGGAGCGGGACGGGGACGGCACCTTGCTCAAGGGTACCTCAGGGTGTGCGTGCGTGTGTGTGTGTGTGCAAGCGTGTGTCCATGCATGTGTGTGTGTGTGTGTGTGTGTGTGCAAGCATGTGTGCTTGCGTGCGTGTGTGTGTTTGTGTGTGTGTGTGTGTGTGTGTGTGTGTGTGTGTGTGTGTGTGTGTGTGTGTGTGTGTGTGTTTTGGGGGTGTAGGAATTGGTGGAGCACTTATATTGTTTGTGAGGATGCATTTGAGACTTTGAGACTTTGACATTTAAGCCTATTAGATTACAAGCTCTCCCCATCTATCAAAGTGAAGATAAGAATGTGTGCATGTTTGTCTGCAAGCCATATGTCAAAGGAAGATGCAGTTTTTTTACTAAACTTGTAGTGGTTTGAAATGGCAAAGAATGTGGGCCTGCTACTCTTGGTCAATAACTCTAAATTCTCCAAACCAGTAAGGTGCTCGAAAAAAAGTTTGTGTGGCCCACAAGAAGATTTAACTGATGATGTGATGGTGAAGAAGAACAGCAAACACCAAACTATCTGAAAACTTTCTATTTGCATTCCTAAAGTTACACTAATAAACAACAGAAATAACTAATTAAGCTGTAGAATTACATGAACTGTGTGTGTGTGTGTGTGTGTGTGTGTGTGTGTGTGTGTGTGTGTGTGTGTGTGTGTGTGCGTGCGTGTGCGTGTGTGTGTGTTTGTTTGTATTCTCTCTCTGTGAATAAATAGACAGTTTTGGGGTTTACCCCGCTCTCTGGCCCTGTGCTCACCTTTAGCCAAGCAGAACATTGCTTTCTCTCTCTCTCTCACACACACGCACATGCACACACACACACACACACACACACACACATTCATACACAATTTCTCTCACACTATCTCAGTCTCAATCTCTCTTCCGCTTTCTCTCTCTCTCTCTCTCTCTCTCTCTCTCTCTCTCTCTCTCTCTCTCTCTCGGGTCTTAAGGCACTGTACAAAAAAGAAAAAGTAACCATTCTACAGACACTGCCATTTGTGGTGGGAACTTTAACATGCTGCTAGCTGTTGTGGGGTGAAAAGGTCTATTTTGAACACAGGTCAGATCAGGTGGTAGCATCTGTAGCCCTTACAGACATCTGTAGCACATCTGTAGCTAACAGACTACAGGATGTATGAACATCATATGGAAGGCATGAAGCTCCTGTGTTGCCTTATCAATACAGCATGTTCCAAATTATTATGCAAATTGTATTTAAGTGTCATAAAGGTTAAATATTTCATTTTTTAATTCAACTCATGGATGGTATTGTGTCTCACGTCTCTTTAGATCACTGAAATCAATCTCGGACACCTGTGATAATTAGTTTGCCAGCTGAGCTCAATTAAAGGAAAAACTACTGAAGAAGGACGTTCCACGTTACTAAGCAGACCACCATTTTCAACCCTAACCAATGCTCACAAGCAGAAACGATTGCAGTGGGCCCAGAACTACATGAAGATACATTTTCAAACACTGTTCAAATCACTGTTCACTGATGAGTGCCGTGCAATCTTGGATGGTCCAGATGGATGGAGTAGTGGATGGTTGGTGTTAGGCCACCATGTCCCAACAAGTCTGCGACATCAGGAGGTGGCGGAGTCATGTTTTGGGCCGGGATCATGAGTCTGCTCTGCCTTGTTGGGGCTTATAAACCCAATGAGGCACACCTGGCACCCAGATGAGCACAAGTGTGCACAGTCAGAGCAGCGCGCCTACTGTGACAGTGTCTGCGATTTCAAGCCTAGCTTAAATTTTTTTTCAGTATGACATCATCTCAGTTAGTGTGTTAAATTCACTTGAGAATGAACTTTTTAATGGAGTCAACAGAAATCTAGATACTGTGTCAGACATACCAGTTGTGTCAAGCCTAATTACAGAATGCAAGCATACATAAAATATCAGGAGGATCAGATGTCTCCTAGCATTTAGTGAATGAAATAGTGGATTTCCTCTCACTGCTTTAGTGCTTTGTGACCGAAGGAATTTCTTGCCTCTGTCTCTCTTTCTCTCCTGTGTATCTCTCTCTCTCTCTCTCTCTCTCTCTCTCTCTCTCTCTCTCTCTCTCTCTCTCTCTCTCTCTCTCTCTCTCCCATTAAAGTGTGTACTTTAGACTATTACCCCAAATAGTACATCATGGCATGGTGGCATTTGGCCCAGTCAATCAGTGTGTCCTAAAGTGTGGGCTGTTGCGTGAGCTAGCTGTTCAATATGCAACAAATGACCTCATTGCTTACTTTCCAAAACCACACTGAATCAATTGTCCCTGTAGCACCTCCTTAGTTCACTCAGTGTGTGTATGTGTGTGTATTTAAATGGGGGCAGACCAACAGCACTGAATGACGCCAGTGAAGAAGTAGGCAACATGCATCAGTGGAGAAGGACACAGCCTGTTAATTAGATCCATCAGAAGTAACAAGGTCAGCTCAGGCAATATATTTGTGTGTTGGCTGAGTGGGGTGGGGGGTTTATATATTGTGAATAAAAACCAGCTAAACAGATGAGGGTCAGACCATTGTGTGCAAATATGTAGCAACAGCCGATAATAGAAATAGCCAAATGCAGAAAAAGAGCTAGAACGGGGATGCAAAAAGTGGCCCAAGTTGGCCCTCACTGGTGTTTGATTTGGCAGCACCAAATAGTTGGCCTAATGCACCTCCCCTCTTGCTTTCCTTCTGAGATATGCTTTAACAGCAGACTAAATTGTGTTGGAATTGGTGTTGCTATTAAAAATCCTATTTAGAGTAGGCTGAGGGCTATGGCCAATTCCATTTCTTGATTTTACACCTACCTCTTTTTTGTGCGTCCCCTTGGGAACCAGTTACCAATTACCAATCTTTGGCATGTTGTTGTTATCTGCTTTTATGCAAATGCAACAAGTGACAAAATAAAAAAAAATAGCATGGCTTTATTATCAGGCTACTGGCAGTACTCTGTGGGAGACCTTGCAAGTCTGCACTGAGGAAAAAACTACCTCACTGCTGGAGCCTCAATTTAAGGTGTTATATGCCATCAGAGGAGGGAGTTCTAACATGAAACATATGTCAAATGCAGTAATGTCATACTCAGAACAGCAATAATAGTGTGACATTAGTGATCTAACCACTGCAACACCAGCACACACTAGCAAAGGTCCATAACACATTGAATGGATAAACACTGTTCAGAAAAACTCACATTTCTGGATTTCTTTTGTCACTTCTGGCAGATTCACAAGGCACACAGAGAAAGTTCTCATAAAACTGTTCTGAGGGCCCTTAAATCAGCTTTGTAGCTCTAACACTTTACCATGCCCTTCTACCCCTATAAGAACTGGTATTCCCTACCCATAAGGAAAAAGAGGGGTAGGGCCAAATGCTAGGGGCAAGAGATGAAATGGGCCCTGTCTAATTAATCTTGCTCTAAACTGGTGCTTAGTTCAGTGTTCTTATCAAGGCACCATGCCACTGTCTCAGACACTACTGATGGAGCCCACAAACCAGACCAGAGACCAAAAGTAAAAAGAAAAATAGTAATAAAATGCAGAGTACTGCCAAGAGTAATAAAAGCCACCAAGATATGGTTAATCAAAAATTAATTTGAGAAACAATAAAATAAAACTGTTGAAGGGTAAAGAGGGAAGGAGAGAGCGCAAGAGAGCGTGACTGAACCTCATGGCAGTCTTCTCTATGGCATCTGGTCCGTCTGCAGATGGAAGATCCTCGGCCAGTATTTCCTCAGGGCTGCGGGGGTCATCATGGATAACTTTCTGACCTCTGACCTTTTCTTTGATGCCCACACCAGCAGTGATGGTGTTCCACAATGCATTCTGAGACTTGGACCCTTTGAAAGATAATGATAGAGCAGGACAGTGCAAGGTAAGCCAGTAGGAAAGATGATCCACCCAAACTGTTTTTGTAACCATAAACAAACTTGGCCATGTGACTGCATTTTCAGCAACAGACTAATTCAGTAGTTCATCCTGGATTGAGATATTTATGTTGATAAAGATAAACAGAAAATAGCAACGGCTCCTCTCACAAGCTGTGATGTACATGCTGAATAAGCACAGAAGCTTTAATGTTGCCTGATGTAACTGTTAGTGAGATGTCGCTGGGAAAAAATTTAACCACCATGCCAGAGCCAAATTTAGCCCCTGCCTCAGTCCTGATCCATATTTATGGAATGAAAAAGATACATGATTGTTTTTTTGAGAATGCTGTTGAGAACAGAATTTGTAGCTATGAAGAAACATCACAGCAGCATTTGTATACTACCAACTAGTCTACAATAAATCCAACAGTGGCCACTGGGGTCAGCACTAATCTAATTGAAGATAGTGCCTAAAATACAGCAGCAGGAAAAACTACAGTGAATAGGCAGGAGTTAGAACAGAAAAACCAACTAAACTAAAGTGCAAATTATTGTATTTTGCTTAACTGCCTCATAAACCAGACAACTCAGAATCCCCAGGATAGCATGTAAAACATGAAAAACAACCAATCACAGAACGTTTAACATGATCTGTGCACCAGTTTGTATAAAACATAGTATGGCAAGGCATCCACAAGGCATTTAAAAAATGAAAAAATTATATATTATAAATAAAGGATAAGGTTATTATGAATGCTTCACTGTAATTTAGATGATGAAGGAATTGTGGTGTTTGTTACTGCCAGTTTTGGTGGTGTTTGTTACTGCCAGAACTGATTGTTCTCTAGGGACATCTACTGGCCATTATATATATATATATATATATATATATTATATATATATATATATATATATATATATATATATATATATATATATATATATAGGTTTTAGAAAACAAACAATGTATTTGTTTTTATTTGCAATCATTAATGAAGTCATTTTTCAATTCCACCAATCCCACTTAGACTCCCTTAGTACATAAATATTGTTTTGTCTATTGTCCACTGACAAAGCTTTATAGCATAAACTATCCTTGACTGAATCCTCTGAAATCATTCTTTATTTTTGTTGATAAAATCTTTGAGCATAAACTTAAAGAATTAAGAAGGGGATCTTAAAGGAAGCCATTAAACGACACAATATTTTATATAGAGTTGCACATTTCAGACCTTTGCTTCAGAAACACTGGTCAAATGGGACACTTCTTCCATCTAGTGGTGAAGTTTGGTTGTTACACATTTTGTTTTTGTTTTTTGTTTTTTGTTTTTTTTTGTTTTTTATTGGGAGGCTCCTCTTATATTAATAAACAGAATTTACTGAAACTGTATTGATTGACATGATAAATAGCTGTTCACTGCATTTCCCAAAGGGAAATAAAGTCATATTATAAATATAATGTTGATTAATAAAACGGTTAAGATGTCAGAAAAGAATGAAGTCATTCAGTTATTTGATGTGAAATTGATGTGATTTGATGTGAAATCTGGCTGAAAACTTTAAGACGTGCAAGTGACTACTGTTGTCATTGTGAGTACACAGCAAACAGTGAACCACAACAAAATTACACCTCTTCATTTTACCCATACATGTGCAGCAGGGGGCAGCTACTGAAAGCGCCTGGGGAGCAATGATGGGGACGGTACCTTGCTCAAGGGTACCTCAGGGCAACTTACTGGTCTGGGATTCAAACCTAGCCACTAGGTCTCCACTGCCCCAAAGAATATGTGCTCCCCGTCGGGGAATCGAACCCCAGTCTTCCCCAGTCAGGGGGCGATACTATCTACTGCACTAATGAAGACCACGAAACTTACGTGCAAACGTTGCCAATGGTCTGCTGTTGCTTTCTCCATCTTCATTAGCCACTAGAGGGTGAGAGAGTGAGAGAGAGAGAGCATGAGGATTATGTAAAAATGTATGTGTGTGTTTGTGTGTGTGTGTGTGTGTGTGTGTGTGTGTGTGTGTGTGTGTGTGTGTGTGTGTGTGTGTGCGTACACATAATTCCGATGACTATAAAAAACTTCAAAAGGGAATGTTCCAAGAGAAATCAATTAAATACCATGCTTAAAGGGTTCAGCTTTGAAATGACCCACACGCACGCCCACACATACACACACAAACACACACATACACACACAAACACACACATACACACACACAGACACACACACAGCCTTAACACATCAAATTAGGGACTCAACTAAAGTAAATTTTCAATTAAATGGGGAAATTAAATCTTTCTTCTTATTTTTCCTTAATCTCCAAGCACTCCATGTTGCCACTGTTTTCCTGGGGTGAGGTTACACATGTAAAATTCCTTTGTCATCTCTCAAAACCAAGGAGATTAACTGAAATGACACAGAAAGTTGTGAACAGATACGGAAGAAATTAGCCTTCAAGCCTTTCCTAACACCAAGACACAAAAGGCCTGAACACCTCACAACACTTCAAAAGACACGGTGTAATAGTAGCGCAAAACGTTAAGCAATAGTACTGAACATTACAGAAAGTAATCTGAAAAAGAATCTGTCGGGGGATCCTTTCCATGAAAAGTTAGCATTTTCCACCCATGTATGCATGTTTCATCTGGGTGTTACTATTTCCACCCACAGTTTCTAGGTGGATTGGATTGAAGATGCTTAACGGCTCACGAGGAGTAACTTTGAGTTTGTGTCTGTTTGTCTGCGTGTGTGCCCAGTGATGGACTGGCAATCAGTCTAGTGTGCCTGTTTCCCTTTCACCCTGTGAGTGCTGGCACAGGATCTAGCACCTATACACCTATGCACCTGCACTGTGCATCTAGATCCAGCATACAGTTATCCCTTCCTTACCAGCCCTGTACTGAAAGCCCACATGATCTGACTGGTGCATTAGGCTCCATCCTCTATCCAATTAGAAGGAAACCTTCAGGAGGGTAAAGTCGGTGGGATAAATTAGGCAAGCAGTCCAGGTCGGCCCACTCTCCCCCAGCAGGGGGTCCTGAATGGCCAAGAATCAGGAGAAGACGGCATGAGGCACGCTCCACTAAACCCAGCAGAAAAACATACCGCCTACTGAGAACCCCCACCCCGCCCAGCCAGGGCCATGTTACCATGGTGACAGCCAGATGTTTGAAAATGCCACGGGGTGTTTTATGAGCAAAGTGTGAACAGAGCTCAACCTATCGATGTGCAACCAATCTGTTTTTGCCATTGCTGTTTTCTCTTTTCATGCATTCAGAAACTAAAAAGAAAATAGATTCTTTTGATATGCATGAAGTACTTCTGTGCCGGACAGCGCTTCATCAGATTTACCCTAAGGAAGCTCATTTGCTGTCAGTTATACCCAGACTAATAGTATTTATTCCATCTTTGGGACATTAATATATACGATATTTGATTTGATAAATTGGAGCAGAATGAAAGGACGTGTAGGCACACACTAAATCCAATTAAACAGGTCCAAATATGCTTCTTGAAATGCAGTAACTTGTCGTTGGACTGAGGATGAACACTGAGGATAGCAATATGTATGTGAAAACATACTGTGACAATCTATGGATTAGTTTATCATGATAGTGATGAATAATTTCATAAGGCCAATTTCTCCCTCGAACCTATAATCTGTATATTTGAATAAACATACTTTCACTGTATGACACTGTTTTTGGACCAATGGCTCAAGAGGTCCCAGGTTCAAATCCCACCTCTGGCACTACCACCACTGGATCCCTGAGCAAGACCCTTAACCCTGAGCTGCTCCAGGGGGGACTGTCCCTGTAATTAGAACATGGAAGTCGCTCTGGATAAGAGCGTCTGCTAAATGCAGTAAATGTAAAAAATGACTGCTCCTTTTTCAGCGTTGCCACTGAGGGTCATCAGTTTCCATTTCTTCCGGTCTTCTACATCTTCCTCATTTATACCAACCACCGTTATGTCCTCTCTCACCACATCCATAAACCTCCTCTTTGGTCTTCCTCTTTACCATTTGCCAGGCAGCTCCGTCATCAACATTCTTCTCCCAGTATAATCCTCGTTTCACCTATGTACATGTCCACATTGAAGTTAAAAGAGTTCAGTGTGAACGCACTTGGGTTAGATGATTACATTCACACTTAACCCCTTCCCATTTCATTTTTAGGGCATGAGTGTGAGACGATTTACCGGGGTAAGACAGAGAGAGGCAGAGGATGAACCAAGCCTCTAGAGATGCACAAGCCAGTGTGTTTCTTTGTGTCTGTCCAAACACAGATAAATGGTTAAGGGTTACATCAGGAAAGGCATACTGTGCACAAATTGTGCATACTCAATATGTGAACAATAATAGTTATTCATACCGGATCACTTGAGGCCCAGGTTAACAATGACCAGCACCAGTACTGTTATCCAACAATGTGCAAGTATTAGGCTAATGTTGACCAAAGCAGAAGAAGAAGAGAGGGATTGTCCAGATGCAGAGAAGGAAGGGTAGGGGAGTGGAAAAGAGAGTAGGAACTTGGAATGTGGGCAGCATGACTGGAAAATGGAGAGAGTTAGCAGACACGATGGATGGTTACATTTACATTTGCCGCATTTAGCTCAATCCTCCAATGTGGGGGCAACTCCCTAACCATTAGACCACCAGCACCCCGAGGTTGATACACTGCCCGTCCCAAAAAAAAGTAACACACTCTAATATTTAGTTGGACCGCCTTTAGCTTTGATTATGCCATGCATTCACTGTGGCATTGTTTCAATAAGCTTCTGAAATGTCACAACATTTATTTCTGTCCAGAGTTGCATTCATATTTCACCAAGATCATGCAAAGATGATGAGAGAGTTGGACCGCTGTGCAAATTCTTCTCCAGCAAATCAAAGATTCTCGATGGGGTTAAGGTCTGGAGTCTGTGGTGGCCAGTCAATGTGTGGAAATGATGTCTCATGCTCCCTGAACCTCTCCTTCACAATCTGGGAATATGCCCGTGCCATCAGGGAAGATGAAATTCACTGATGGAATAATCTGATCATTCAGTATATTCATGTATGTGGCTGACCTCATTTTTTGGGCACATAACGTTGCTGAACCAAGATCTGACCAACTGCAGTAACCCCAGATCATAGCACTGCCTCCACAAACTTGTACAGCAGGCACTAGGCATGATGAGTGCATCACTTCATGCGCCTCTCTTCTTACCCTGATGCGCCCATCACTCTGGGACAGGGTAAATCTGGGCTCATCAGACCACATGACCTTCTTCCATCGCTCCAGAGTCCAATCTTTATGCTCCCTAGTAAACTGAAGCCTATTTTTTTTGCAATTAGCCTCACTGATCAGCGGTTTTCCTAAGGCTACACAGCTTTTTAGTCCCAATCCCTTGAGTTCCTTCACATTGTGCATGTGGAAATGCTCTAACTTTCATTAATGAACATAGACGTGAGTTCTACTGTTGTTGTTTTTTAACGATTTGATATCACCAAATGTTTAAGTGATCACCGATCGCGTCATTCAAGATTTTTTTCGACCACATTTCTTCTGCAAAGTTGATGGTTCCCCACTATCCTTCCAGTTTTTAATAATGCATTGGACAGTTCTTCTTGGTGGTGGCCTAGTGGTTAGGGAGTTGGTCCCGGATCGGAAGGTTGTGGGTTCAAACCCCTTGCCAGTGGGTTGCCCAGAGGTACCCCTGAGCAATGTGCCATCCCCTGTTGGTTTGCTCCTCCCTGCGATAGGCTGGTGACCTCTACAGGGTGTGTCCTTTGGGATGTGCCGCCCCCCGACCCTAATTAGGACAAGCAGCCCAGAAAATGACTGTCTGGACAGTTCTTAACCCCATCTTAGTAGATTCAGCTTCTCCTTAGATGTTTTCCTTGCTTGATGTCAATAATGGGACCTTCTGAAACTGATTAACATCTTTTCCACAACCACAAGATGTGTCTTGATATATATATATATATATACATAATATATATACATAATCATCCATGCAGTAATTATACAATGGGAGGCTCTTGCCTATTTGCTTTGTTAAATCCAGGTGATGACTTATTATTTGGACAGGCAGTGTATATTGTGTGTGCAAAAGACTAGTTGGAAGGGTAGTAAGGCCTGTGTATTACACAGCCTGAGCCTGAATATACTGAAATATTCAGATTTCAGAATTTGGGCTTGAGTATGGTATAGAGCATAAATTATCCTGACATGCAGTTTGCATAATGCTAGTTAATGGGGCAGCGTTGGCCTAGTGGTTAGGGCGTTGGCCTCATGATCGGAGGATCGGCGGTTCAAACCCCTTGAGGTACCCTTGAGCAAGGTGCTGTCCCTGTCACTGCTCCCTGGGTGTTTTCAATAGCTGCCCACTGCTGCACGGTGTTTGAGTGTGCATGGGTTAAAAGCAGAGGTCCAATTTCATTGTGGTTCACGCTTGCTGTGCTGTGACCTCGCAATGCCAAGGGTTTTCACTTTAATGTGAACACCTTACATTACTTTTTTTGTATTCATTAGTTCCAGCATAAAACTAAAGAACCTTTATACAATAAATGTCCCGGCTGATCATCTGCATTTGTAATAAGAGGAGATGTATGAATGTATGAAATAGATTTTTTGGAATGTACCTGTAATATTGCACCTCAGCTTTTAAAGGCAGTCTCCCCTAAGAAAGACAAGACAGTAACACAAGAGGTGCCAGCAACTAAAAGGTCTGACAGCATACATACTGTGTGTGGGGGTGTGTATGTGTGTGTGTGGAAGAGCAAGACATCGCCCTTTAACCCCATCTCTGGTTACCATGGTGCTCTCCTATGTTGTCACCTCATTTGGACCCCTCAGTGCAGCCGGTCCTGCTGGTGCCGTTCCCATCTTTGGATATTTATAAGCATCTAATGTGTAATAGGGTGTGGAGTGAACCAGACGGAAATAAATGATGTCCTAAAGAGGCCATGCTTTAAAAAAAAAACCTTTAGAGTTTTGTTTAGGAATACAATAGTTTTGTTAATCCTTTAACTTTCTGCATTTCTACAGGAAAATAAAACACTCAGACGCTCAGTTTTACAGAGAAGTCCTAAAAGTAGATATATAAAACAAAATCAAGACAAAAATATTATACTTGCACATTAATTTATTAAGGAAAATTAGGAAAATGATCCATATCATATTACACATCTATCAGCTTTGAGCACCAGTATAATTAGCACAGTTTGAAGGTGAAACTAGAGTGAGATGTTTTATATCACTGGAATTACAATCTGGTGTTAGCGGCTGGCCTGTTTTATTTAAAGAACAAGGTTGTGAAGATCAGTGTCATCAATCCATACTCAGACAATGTGTACAAGTGAAGAAAATCACTCCAGGCACAAGGAGTTTAATAGTCCATTAAATAACAAAGGAACCCAGGGTAACCTTTAACCTCCGCAACAATTGACTGCAAGGTAAAAGACATTGTTCTCCAAAAAGAACATTACTGCCCATCTACAGTTTTGTTAAGAACATTTATAATCCATAAAAAAATCACTGGAAAAAAGTTTTTTGTGGATAAATTAGGCTAAAAGTGCTCCAGTGAAAGAACTTTGTCTCTGTTATGTATTGATAACGGGGGTGAAAGTATCATGTTTTGCACCTTAATTTCTACATCTCTGCTCAGTCAGCTTGCCATCATCATTGGAACAACAATTTCAAAATTACACCAGCGAAATTCCAAAGGAAAATATCAGAGTATGTATCCATGAACCCAGTCTCCAGAAAAAGTGGATAATCAAGCAAGACAAGCAAGTGATCCTGAGCATTCTTGCCATACTATCGAAGAATGATGAAAGATGAATTAAAGACTGAGTGGTTAAGTCAAAGATATGATCTTAAGCAAAGAGAAAAGTTATGCAAGAACAAATGGTGAGCCGTTCATGTGAGGAAACCCAACAACATCCCAGAATTAAAACTTAATTGAGGAATTCATTAAAATTCAGTTTGCAAGACTTTTCGACATTATAATTTTCTTCATGTTAAAGCGTACTCTGACTACTTTATATGCATTTTTATATATTTTAATATATAAGTTGTCTTAAGTTGTCTATTTGTTGTTATGTTATGTATAATTAAACAACTAATTTTTTGCAAAATGTAAAGCTCTTTGAGCAGCATTTAAATGAATGAAAAGTGCTTTATGAATAATGCTTATTAATGTTATTACTACTCATTCATTCATTAATTTATTCACTAATTTATTAATTTATTCATTCGTTATTTCAACCATTTATCCAGAGTAGGGTTATGGGTGTTGCTGGAGCTTATTCCAGCACAAAGGGTGTAACGGTGGCGGGGTTCAGGGAGGACGCCAATGCTGAGCCAGGAGTTCGTAACATAAATTTATTAACTATATTAACAAAACAAAACCAAGGACTGCAGTCCTAACTAAAATCAAGGAACTGCAGCCTAAACCAAGAACACCAGATTATCAAAACCACCACAGTGCGTAGGCAGAGCCTAACAAATGAGCCGCGCTCTGTTCTGACTCATCGGGGCTTAAATAGTCAGCCCCAATGAAACACACCTGTGCCTTCATTAGCTCAGGTGTGTTCCGTCAGAACAGAGCGCCCTCTATCGTGCACAAAACACCTGATCCGTGACAGAATCCCCCCCCAAAAGGCGCGGCTCCCGAAGCGCAAAAACATAGGCGAACACCTGGGGGGAGGTCAAGAACAAAAAACACTCTACAAAAGTCTCTTTTAGGGGCATATGGTCAGGTCCACAAAACAAGTTCTATACAAAGGACCCCTGACCAGCCATGTCCAGGCACTGGAGGTGGCGAGGGGAATCCTAGAAGTTCAGTCCACTTCTTTAACTGTTGCCTGGACTTGACCCTAGAGTCACTGGAGGAATCGCCCGATTCAGTGGAACGCCTCGCCTTGGCAGAACTTGAAAGAGAGCTAAACACAGATTTTAAAGGGTTCAAAGAGGAAGTCTCTCTCACATAGTCCGAACTCTGTTTCCAACCCCTGCCATCCTTGTTCTTCACGTCTCTCATCACAGAATCTACAGTGCAGAAGCTGTCGTTCGCTTTCTTGAACTGAGACAGGTCATTGCTGATGTCTTTAGGCTCCTTCCTCTTCTTGATCATATTCCCCTGCTGCTTGGAGCCCAGTGAGGCAACGTCCCAGCTCCTGGTTCCACTATGAGAAGTTTCACATGGACTCCTCCACAAGCCACCTTGTTCTGAGCCTGCTGCATTGTGAGGGTGAACTAAATGTAGGGAGTCATCATGCAGCTGGTCAATCTCTGGAATCTTTCCCTGCTTCTCCATCAGACTGTTCTTCAGCTGCTCCGCTCTGGCTTTAACCACCAGGGTCCCAGCATGCACTGGTGTCTGTGGAGTGAGTCGAGATTCGAAGATCGCCAATCTTGCTTCCATACCCCTGACCTGCTTCTCTGTTCCTTCAGACTACTAACTACTTTGAGCCTCTCAGTTCAGCCTGCAGGCGCGTTGCAGTCTTGCACCCCATCTCAGCTCTGTAGTCTGACTCAGTTGTTCCTCACTGTGTAAGCTGTACAACTTCCAGCTTCTTCTGAATGGTTGGGTCTCAACTCCTCGTTGTCACCATACAGTTTGGCCCCTCTGTTCATCCGTTCTCTCAGCTTTTCTCTTTGGACAGCGATGCAACTTGCTTTATTCAAGAGACTTCTCTCTCTTCTCTGAATTTCACCTCTTTTAGTGAAGCTCACCTTTGTCTTGAGCAGGGCTTCTCCTTCAGTTTCATAGTCTTAGTCTCAGCGGCAACTGGACAAGAGTCCTTTGGTCCTCTCCAGCTGAGGAAGCAGATAGGTGATCCTTTCCTTGTGTTTCAACCCTTTGTTCGTGACCAGGCATTCACCTGTAGCATCGAGGCTTCTTTACTTCATCAGCTGCTGGTAGAGCTCTGTCAACTCCTCCTGTTCAGTGATCTGAGCGATCATGCAGCTGATCTGTTCATCTCTGGTGAGATTGGATTGCCCTTGCAGCTCTGATCCCTGTTTGTGCGATCCCTTGTACTCTTTCACTCTGAATGACTTTTGCAAACAAATTGCAGCATGTCTGAACAGCTGGTACCTCTGCATTGTTGATGCCCAAGCCTCACCTTCTGAACCTCCTCTGAAAAACACTTGTTGCCCAGCACTGCTTCTTGAAAACCAATCTTTGCTGGTGCATTCTTACTACAGCCTGAATCATGGTGTAGCTTTGTGCATTACGCCTTTCCTCGAACAGAAAAACCCTAAAAGCTGCCTGGATGCATATCACTGACCTTCTCAATACCTGGAATCTCTCTTGCTCAAATTTACCCATAGTGTGGGATTCAAAATGTCTTTGGTGATGGCTTTGACACCATATGACCTGGTACTTAACTACCTCCCGATTATCCTCTGAACTTAGCCTGAATCGGGAAGCTGCCCTGATGTTGCAGGATCACCTCACCTACAGCCCTCTGAAGGAAGCCTCTAAAGCAGGCTTGGGAACATGGCAGCAGAGCGCAATTTAAAAAATTCCTCCCTCTGCTTTCTGGCTTCAAGTGTGGGCGATACCTAAGCTGAATTGCAACAGCAGCATGTTTGATGCATATATGTCGTGTCAGGCACAGTAGGCCCTGTAAACACAGTGTACCACAGTTGCAGCCTGGTGCTTCTGTTTCAGGCCTATCTGGTCTTCATCCCTCCGGAATCAAACACAAAGTGGCAGCAGCCATCTTTTTCTCCTTCAAGACTTCCACTTTCTTGCTTCATCATCTTATTGGCTCAGTGTGTCGCTGAACAGTCCTGTTTGCCCACAGTAGCTTCAAGTGAGTACTTTCTGTCAAATGCTTCCCCTCACCTGTGCCTGAATGATGACTGCAGCCTCCTGTTCAGTGCATCTGCACCGAACTTTCATTCTAAACTTTCCACTAACTGAACTGCTCCTTCTCTCGGTTTGCTGTGTGTGATTAAATGCGTGGGAGAAGCTGAGATTTATCGTTCGACTCCTTGATACCGCTTTCCTTGCTGAAAGACTTCGCGAGTGGGACCTCCCCAGTTACACGATGCAGGAGAATAGAGTCTCTGCCGTCTTCCAGCTCACCCCTCCGGTATCTGAGGCGACCTTCTTGCCACTGCCGCAAGCTTTTTGTTGCGAGCGCTTCTTTGCCTCCTCTTGTGTTTAAAGGTTGCAGGAAGCGTTTATTTCCACCGTTTTGCACCAAACCATTACGGCATGGCTGTGTTGCACGGCACAACATTCCTCGTTGGGCTACTTAGGCCTACATTTACCGTAAGGCCTCCATTAGCTGCGCCCAGGAGAATCCTTTGCGTAACGCCTCCATTAGCTGCGCAGGAAAATCCTTTACCCATCGCCTCGTGCTTTCGCAGGAGATCCTTTGCAAATAACGCCTCCGTAGCTGCACAGGAGAATTCTTTACACATCGCGCCTCATTATTTGCGCAGAGCATTCTTTACCGTGGCTCCTCTGCTCAGCTGCAGCGAGGCCGTTCTCCGCTGGATCACCGGGCGATTGTCGCGCCAGCGCTTCGGCGTGAATCTCCGGCGTTGAATAGCGCAGGCGCTCCACTATCGGCGTTCGCTTTTGAACGACGTAGGCTCGTTGACTGTCGTCCTTCCGCGTTGCGTGACTCCGTCGTCAACGAAGCCCCGCCTTCCATGTCGCGTGAGGAAAAAACACATGGTCCAGTGTATCGGTAGCTGTGTTGGCGAAGGCGACCAGCTTCTGCAGCAGGAAGTTGAACCAGTCGGCGCCTACCTCGGGACCCAGGCGGCTGACGAGCGGGA